>VWZO01001901.1:0-13695 GCA_013396975.1 Bucco capensis | reverse complement strand
TGGGCAATGAATTAAAAATGACAACTCTATATGAGAGGGGAAAACAAGAAAATAAAATATACAAAACATTGCTAATGATCAGGTCTTGAAAAATTTACCAGACACATGCTACCCAGGGAGAGAAACTCATTAGCAGAGCCTGATAGGAGAGCTGAGCTCCTCCTGGATGAGGCTCAGCCACAACCTATTCAAATGCAAGCTCTTTAGCAGAGTTGTTTGATTTCCTTTTGCAGGGAGATTTGGCAACAGCATGTCTCCCTCTCCAAAATGAACTAACTGGGAGGTTACAGCATCTCATTAATCAAGCATCCTGATGTTTACATACTCAGGAGCTCTTCCTTCCTTAGGGAAGGTAGAGGACTTCCTAATGATGGGCTAGGAGGTTTTCCTTGTGTTGTTTGTTGGGACATGGTGGTGTGTTAGACTGCAGCTTGTCCCCAAGGTGATCCTGCACATCTCCTTCCCTCCCAGGGGTTTACAGCCTCCAGGATACTCTGCAAAAGGGACACAGGACATCCAGACAGTGTCAGCACTCAGTAAATTGTCCTCAGCAATAGCATTTGTCCTTTTCTGCATCTTCCTGAAAGGAGGTTGGAGGGAGATGGGGATAGGTCTGTTCTCCAAAGTTAACAGGGAGAGGACAAGAGGAAATGTCCTCAAGTTGCAGCAGGGGAGGTTTAGATTGGATATAAGGAGGAATTTCTTCCCTGAATGGGTTGTTAAGTCTTGGTCCAGGCTGTCCAGAGAGGTGCTGGAAATCACCATCCCTGCAGGGGTTGGAGAAACATTTGGATGCTCTCCTTAGTGCCATGGCTTAGTGGTATTGGAGTGCTAGGGATGCTTGGACTTGATGAGCTAAGAGGTCTCTTCCAACCTTAATGGTTTAGTGGTATGGGAGTGCTAGGAATGGTTGGACTTGATGATCTTAGAGATCTCTTCCAACCTTCCTGGTTGTGTGGTTGTGTGTGACCCCCCCCAGGCTGGGTAGGCAGGAGGACTGTGCCAATCCATTCCCTTAGCAGAGCTGAGGACCCAATGCCAGCACCTTCCAGGAAGCACACAATGCCTTCACCACCTCATTTGCAAACTAAAGGAGATAGGAAATGAATTAAACCTTGCTGCAAACACTCAGGAGGTTTAGCAAGAGTCCTATCTCCAAGTCTTCCCTGTACTCTTTGCATAAAGGAATTCAGTATCAGTGTAATTATTAATGATAATTCTCCAGGAGTTGTGCTGCTTCAGGATTTTTCAGATTAAGAATGGTAATGAATTAGTAATAAAATCCTCACACACATTTCTTCCTAAATACCATTTCCTCTCTGCTTGTGAATCTCCTTGTCTTTATCACAACAGAGGGACTTGTTGAAAGAGCTTTTCTCTGCTGGACTGGTTTCAAGATGCATGTCTCTGACAAAGTCCAATTCCTATTAGCAAACCACTGTAGAGAAAAAGGAACCTGCCTTTTCTTTCAGCAGAAAGATGATTTGCCTGATGGATCCTTGCATGTCATGATGAGAAATGGCTTAGAAACATCCACCTTGCCCTGCCTGAGTGTAACCAGCAGAGAGAAAACCTTGAGCTGAAGGACCCAGCCTAACAACCATGGCCAAGGGAGAACCTCACAGAAGGTTTGCTCCTTTTCTGATGGCATAACTAGATGGATAGATGAGGGGAAGGCAGTGGATGTGGTTGTTCTTGACTTTAGCAAAGCTTTCCATACTGTCTCCCATGGTATCCTCATTGCCACACTTGAGAAGTGTGGATTGGGAGACTGTGCTGTGAGATGGATTGGGAACTGGCTGAAGNTAGGGAGCTGCTGGAGAGAGTCCAGCCCAGGGCCAGCAAGATGCTGAAAGGAGTGGAGCATGTGCCCTAGGAGGACAGGCTGAGAGAGCTGGGTCTCTGCAGCCTGGACAAGAGGAGACTGAGAGGAGACCTCAGCAATGCTTAGAAATATGGGAAGGGTGAGTGTGAGGAGGAGAGAGCCAGGCTCTGCTCCATGGCATCCAATGGTAGGACAAGAGGGAATGGGAGCAAGCTGGAGCACAGGAGGTTTAGTATTAAGCTGAGGAGAAACTTGTTTGCAGTTCAGGTGCCAGAGCACTGGCCCAGGCTGCCCAGGAGCCTGTGGAGTCTCCTTGTCTGGAGCCATTGCAGAGCTGCCTGGACACATTGCTGTGTGAGCTGGTCTAGGTGCTCCTGCTCTGGCAGGGGGGTTGCACTAGATGAGCTTTCTAGGGCCCTGCCAACCTCTCATATTCTGTGATTTACACCTCTGCTTGCTGCCTTGGGGCTCCCAATGTGAACCTTCCACCTCCCTGGATCATTAACACCTCCCTGTTGCTTTGCTCTCCTGGCAGCAGCTCCCTGAGTCAGTAGGAGAGAGAAGTGCTAGATGTTCAAGACCTTAACACCTTCCCTTTTCATTTGCTGCCTTTGTACCCCTTGGCTGAAGGCCACTGAGTCCCTAGGAGAGAGAAGATGAGTCCTAGGTGATGAAGAAACATCTAGCACTTTGGTGGATTACACCTGGGCCAAAGAAAAGGCCAAGTTTTCATGTTAATTGGGCAGCACAAGGTAAACAAGTTCATTTAGTTAGGTGTGGACACCTTCTAATTTCATCTTTTTTTCCCTTTTGAAATAATCTTGAAGGAATTCTCAGGCAGTGAAGGTTGAAGCTTGGATGCCAAGGATGAAAACTCTGTTTTCTCCTCTCCTCTTTCCTCTTCCCCACGAGGCAACAACTGAACCCAAGTGCAAGTGTATAACTTGCTTGGGATGTCAGCTTCTGGTGAAAGAGGTTAATTTTCCCCTTTGAGCATCAGGTCTAGAGCAGGTGACAACTTTATGTTGGTAATTGAGATCATTTTGGATCATCCTAGAATAGTTCTGCTTGGTTTAAGCTCCTTGAGTCCAACACTGCTGGGTCACCACTAACCCTCAGCACCACAGCTCTGTGTTCTTTGTCTCTTTTGCTGTGTTGTAAAACTAGAAGCAGCAAAATTTAGTTCATCTGCAGTAAAATGTGGAGGTTGTTTTCCTTCCAAAGAGGTCTGCTTCCTCCTTTAATATCCAGATGGGAACAAACTTGCTTGGTTTGATGCTGCTCCAAGCTCTGGTTTCTCCTCTTTCTAGTGGATGGTCCAAGCCATTCCTACAGCAGGAAGCAACCACTGAGTCCAGGCCTTGCAGGCAAGCTGATGGAGCTGAATTTTTCCCTAATTTAAAGCAAAATCCCTATGAATTCTCTCCCCAGCTGTGCTAGCTCCCAGGGACAAAGCAAAATCCAACCCACCCTGGAAATGCCACAGCTGGATGCCTTCTCCTCTTCCTGCTGTGGCAAAGATGCACATTGAAAGGGGTGAAACATTGCTAAAATATTGAGGACTTGGCAAGATAATAATCCTGAAGGAAAAAAGACTTCTGTCCTGGAGCTTTCCCAGCTCCATTTTGCACTGACAGCTTTGCTCCATGATATTAGCAGGAGAAACAATTGCTGTTGGCCTGAAAATGAAGCTATGCTCTTCTCTTCCAGCCTCAACTTTGGCCTCTAGAGAACTCATTTAGCAAGATATCCTTTTTTTTTTCTTGTCTTTGAGACCACCCCCTGAACATTAGACATCCTGATGTGTCTTAATGATGGCTTTGGGGAAAGATTTATCTAGATTCATCCAGCAGTCACTCCTAGACCTGGAAAGATCTGCACCCATCAGGAACCTCAACATCTAACCCTGAGGGATTGATCCTGGTTAGACCAAGAAGTCACTCCTAGACCTAGAAAGATCTGCACCCATCAGGAACCTCAACATCTAACCCTGAGGGATTGATCCTGATTAGACCAAGAAGTCACTCCTAGACCTGGAAAGATCTGCACCCATCAGGAACCTCAACATCTAACCCTGAGGGATTGATCCTGATTAGACCAAGAAGTCACTCCTAGACCTGGAAAGGCTTAGAGTTTAGACTTCAGGCTTGTGAATGTTTTAGATCTGGAGCAAGAAGTTATGTTATTTGTTGTAGGAACAAGTTAGCTCACAGAATCCCAGAAGAGTTCAAGTTGGAAGGGACTGTTAAGGATCATCAAGTCCAACTTCTGCTCCTACACTGGACACCTCAAGAACCACACCATAAGTTTGACACATTCCCTTTGTATTGCCTCATTTAAATGTAGAAAATACTAAGGTAAGCTTGAATCTGCTTGCTGAAGTACTAAAATTGATAAGAAAACTGGGCAAATTACAGCCAAGGTTGCTTTCATGCTGAGTTACAAGCTGAGTCAAGAAGGAACCTTGCAGATCTCCAGCTCTGAGTGTTGAGGAAGGGATGTACAATCCCATGAGCATGAAGACCATGATGAATGTCTGTCCCCAAAATAGAGGAGAAATCCATCCCAAGCACATGGTGTCATTGCTGGGGTTGTCCTGTGTATAGACTACCTGATCCTCCTGGGTCTCTTCCAAGTGAGGACATTCTGTGTTCTAGGAATGTCTTGCCAAGTTGCAGCAGGAAAGGTTTAGATTGGATATAAGGTGGAATTTCTTCCCTGAAAGGGTTGTTATGTCTTGTCCCAGGCTGCCCAGGGAGGTGCTGGAGTCTCCATCCCTGGAGGGGTTGGAGAAATATTTGGATGCTCTCCTTAGGGCCATGGGTTAGTGGTATGAGAGTGATGGGGATGCTTGGACTTGATGAGCTTAGAGGTCTCTTCCAACCTTCATGCCTCTGTGATTCTGAGACCTGAGCTCTGGACGAGCTGCTCCTAACTTGAGGTGATTTGCTAAGCCCTTCTTGAAGTTGAGCTTTGTGGGGAAACTGCAAAGGAAGAATTGATGCTTGGTAAATTTGGGTTTGACTCTTGATTTTTCTCAGCTGTTCTCACTGCTGCAAGTTGAGGGTTTGAAAAGACTTGGAGTTGTTTGTTTCTTTTGAATCCTAAAAGGTTTGCATCAGGAAAAAACAATTCCCAGCCTACCCCATGGAAGCACTTGGGATCAGCCTTGCTCTCCTGGCTTGTCCTGNCCAACCCAAACCATGCTAGGATTCTATGTTTCCATGATTTGATGCCTCTGTCAGAGCAAGGCAAGCTGTGGAAGATCTCCTTGCTGCAGGAGATGTCCCTGCTGCTGGGAAGGTGCAGCTTTCCAAGCCATCCACCCGATGGCAGCAGCACTATGGCTGTCACAGCACACAGCCCTGCCTCTGCCATGCCCTTGCCACCTAAGGAGGGTCAGACATTCCACAATCCAACAGTAATTCCACCTTTCCTCCTCCCATCTTGCTTGCAATCCCTTGTGAAGAGACATCTCTTTAGTAACTCATTGTCCTGGTTCATGCTTATAGGAAGATGCTGCAGAGCTGAGAAATCCTCCCCAGGTGGGCCAAATCTCCATTTGTTGAGGGGAGCTTTAGCTTTTAGACTTGTGCTGCTGCAATGAAATGAAGTGCTGCAAGAGGCTAACACAATGTGCCATCATCCTGAAGCTATTCCATCATGGAAAAGAAAAAAAAAACAAGCTCCAAAATTTGGAAGCAAACAGATATTTTACTTAATAGAAACCATCTGCACTGTACAGTAGGCAAATTGTGTAAAAATGAATAAAAGTGCCTCTGGAGGGAAATGACTCAGGCACCAGCTTCTCTAATGAAGATGTATATGTGCCTTTTAGCATTTGCATTGTCTATTAGGCTTAGGTAAATCGCAGCACTAGGGGAAGGGAAACACTTAGCAGTGTTATTAGCATCCCATGACTGATGACAAAGGCACTAAGAGAAGTGATGCTGATTAGAGAAAGCTCCTGCCAGACCCCCAAAAGAGCTGTGGGCTTTGGGCTGAGCTGCACAGCTCAAGCTTTATGGGGTATGTGTGTGCTTTGGGGTCACTGGGACATTTGGGATAAGTTGCTGCTTTTCCTAGGAAAGCTTTTATTTTTTGCTTTGCTGGAGTTTTTTTGCTTGCTTGCTTGCTTCATGCCTGACTTGGGGGGAAAACTCATCCAGAGAGGGTTTCCAATTGGATTTTTGTTTAGAGACTCATGGAATCATGAAGGTTGGGAGAGACCTCTAAGCTCATCAAGTCCAACCATCAACCTAGCACTCCCATTCCACTAAGCCATGGCCCTAAGGAGAGCATCTAGATGTTTCTTCAACCCTTCCAGGGCTGGTGACTCCAGCACCTCAGGAGATCTTTAAAGCAGAAGGTGTTTGTCTGACCCAGAGATGCTTGCTGACAGCTTTCCAAACCATTTGTTCCTTCCCATTCAGCAGCTTTCCTAAAAGATGATAAAGAACAGGAATGATTCCATTTCCAGCCTGTAACAGCCCACATGCTTGCAAAATGAAGATGCTAAGAGCCACTTGCAGTTGCTGAGATGGAACACTCAGAGTCAATGTGCCCTCCCTTAAAAGCTTTGGGTTGCTGCTCCCAAATCCACTACAACATATGGTTCAAAAAGGGGGACATTCTGGACACAGCATTCAATTATTCTTTTCTTTTTATGAAGAAGGAAAATCTCAGCCTCCTGGTGACATTTGGGCTTCTCCTTCCTCAGCTGGCATCTCAAAGGATGAGTGAGTGTGGGAGAGGAACCTGTGTCAGGCAACATCAGATTTTTCTCTGGTTTAGGAAAAAGAAGGAGGCAAAAACCCAATCAGTTCCTACTTGCATATTAAGCATATTTGGTAAGGAGAAGCTTTCCCATTAACAAATATGTAAAGTATAAATATCTCCCAAAAGATTAAGACTTCTGTGAATTTAGAACAAATTGGAGGCAATTTTGTACCCTGCTTTCATCATGTTGTGCTTTGCTGTGTGTTCTTGTAGCACACAGGTGCCCAGGCCTCAGCTGCCCAGCCTGGGGAGGGAGTGAGGGAGCTGGGCAGGGAGGAGCTGTGGAGCTGCTGCTGCAGCACACTCGGGAGCACAAACGTCCAGCAGCACTGCGGGAAAAGCCTGCTCTTGCTTTGCTTTCTAAGCTTAGTTCCGTGCCTCTTTTTCACTCTTTCTCTCTTTCTCTCTCTCTTTCACTCTTTCTCTCTCTCTCTCTCTTTTTCTCTCTCTCTCTCTCTCTCTCTTTTTCTCTCTCTCTCTCTCTCTCTCTTTTTCTCTCTCTCTCTCTCTCTCTCTTTTTCTCTCTCTCTCTCTCTCTCTCTTTTTCTCTCTCTCTCTCTCTCTCTCTTTTTCTCTCTCTCTCTCTCTCTCTCTTTTTCTCTCTCTCTCTCTCTCTCTCTTTTTCTCTCTCTCTCTCTCTCTCTCTTTTTCTCTCTCTCTCTCTCTCTCTCTTTTTCTCTCTCTCTCTCTCTCTCTCTTTTTCTCTCTCTCTCTCTCTCTCTCTTTTTCTCTCTCTCTCTCTCTCTCTCTTTTTCTCTCTCTCTCTCTCTCTCTCTTTTTCTCTCTCTCTCTCTCTCTCTCTTTTTCTCTCTCTCTCTCTCTCTCTCTTTTTCTCTCTCTCTCTCTCTCTCTCTTTTTCTCTCTCTCTCTCTCTCTCTCTTTTTCTCTCTCTCTCTCTCTCTCTCTTTTTCTCTCTCTCTCTCTCTCTCTCTTTTTCTCTCTCTCTCTCTCTCTCTCTTTTTCTCTCTCTCTCTCTCTCTCTCTTTTTCTCTCTCTCTCTCTCTCTCTCTTTTTCTCTCTCTCTCTCTCTCTCTCTTTTTCTCTCTCTCTCTCTCTCTCTCTTTTTCTCTCTCTCTCTCTCTTTTTGTCTTTCATTTCAGAAGTTCTTCCCCAAAGCAGCAAACTCTTCAGCTGCAGATGGAGCTCTCTAAGCAGAGCCTAACAATGTGAAGGCAGGTTGGGCTTTAATACCAGCTAGATAAGGAGAAGCTGTTCTTGCTGCCACCTTCATCAGGGCAAGGTGAGTTATTCCCTTGACTTGGATGGATTAAACCCCCTCTGATAACCTCCTCCCCCCACATATTTAGCCCAAACCTACTGCACTGAGATGGAATTAGGTCATCAAGTTCAGAGCAGGATCAGTCTCATGCCTTTCAAGAGCTTTTTAGCAGTATTTTGAAGGAAAAAAACCCTTAATCCTTACCTGTTTGTTTTTAGTTAAAAATGTAGCTTTAGGAAATCCCAATTATTTCCATTTTGGACCAGAAAGATTTATGCAATTGAACACCTTAGAAATAGAATCAAACTAGGAATCTAATCTTTAAGCATCTTGACTAAACCACAGGCACAAATAGGAGCTGATCTTTTCCATCCTTAAATTTGGCATTTCAAATCAAGCCAAACATGAAAATTGGAGAGGCAAAGAGCCCCAGAGCCCAAAAGCAGCAAGGTCATGGCTTCAGAATCAAGACATTTCTTTTCTTTCTTGCCTTTTTGTAATGTAGTTGATTTAGTTTCATCTGATTTGTGCCAGGACAAAATATAAACAACCAAAAAAAAGGGGGGGAAAAGATAAACCAGTAATGAAGAGCAAGGACGCTAAAAAATAATGAGGATAAAAACCCCCAAATGATAAATAAATGAAGAATATTTTCAGTGCAGAGTGAATGGGGCAGGGGGACTCCAAAATTGAACCATTAGGGAATTAAAGATTCTTTGGTGAGGGGGAAAAAAAGAGACTTTAGAAGCATTTCTGTGGTTCCTAGGGTTTGGAAGCTGCTGGGCTTTGTGTTCACACATCACTTGGCTGTTTTGGAAGGTGCCAGGGTGGTGCACATCCTAAAGGTACCAAGGTGATGCTCATGCTAAAGGTGCCAGGATGATGCACATCCTAACGGTACCAAATGCTCTAGCTGATGGTGTTCTTGGTGTTTAGCCTCCCCCAGATCCTAAATCCTACCATCCCTGAGATGATGTGGGTAAGAACACTAAGAAAACCCAGGAGGGAGCTTTTCCAGCAGCACAAGATCATCTTGGGGTGCTTGGGATGTGAAGCCCTCAGCTCTGGCTCTTTGGGGACAGTGAGTGCCTTGTGGCACTTGGCTCTGCTCAGGGAATAGAGGAGGCTGCTCCAGCCCAGCTTCCCAGAGCAGGGCCAGCCATTCCCTTCTCCACACGATGGCACTCTTAAGCTTTCCAACAATTCCACCCAACTTCAGCATTTCAGGGAAAACCTCGGTTTGTGTTGCTTTTCCCCCTGCCAAAAGCCAAGAAGGAGGGAGGGGAGAGGACTCAGCTCATACAACTTGGACTCCTCCATGGAATTTGAATGTCCCAGCTTGTTCCCAGCTCATCCCATGTGGGCTGCACCCCAAATGCCATCCCCATCCCCATGGGGCACCCCCCACACTCCTTGTGGCCCTTGAGTGGCTGAAGAGCAGCTGCAAACATTATTTTAGAGGCATCCAAAATCTGTTTCAACAAGCTTTTGTGCATGATAAGAAGGCTACAAACACTACAAGCTCCTGTTTGGATATTTAGAGGGAGGGGGAAAAAGGTCATATTTTGGGGGCTTTGTAGCTTATTCTGTGCAGCTTAAGCTGTACAAAAAAAACCTCAGCAGTGTGGGTTGTTGCCTTCAAGAATTGGAGCTGTGAAGTGTGTGTGAAGAGGAAGGATTCTTTGCTTTAGCTTCCAGGAGGGCTAAATTTCCTCTTTGTGCAGGAGGGGAGGAGGTGATGGGGAGCAATGCTGCCCTGCTCAGTGAATGCTTGTCAGGAAAGGCAGCAAATCACTGCACACCAGCAGAGCTGTGCAAGCAATTGCTGCTCCTTTCTTCTGGCCTGCCAGCTAGGTTTGGGAATGCTGGTCAAGGGTCTGGCAGGAGTTTGCAGCTCTGCAGCCTCATGCTGTGTGATGTTTGGCCAGGCAGCACTTTACCTTGGCTTTGTGTACAGCTTGCTGACCTGATATGTTTTCTTGGCAGGGAGGAAAAGAATCCACCAAGAGCTTGCTTCTCTGTTGCCTTCTTCACCTGAAGGTATCACCTACTTATTGGCTAGAGAGCTTCACAGTTCTCCAGCAGGTCTTGACCACCAGCACTTGATGCTCCTGCTCAGGGCAGTGTGTGCCAACTCATTTTACAAGGCAAGAGAGTTCCACATCCCCGTTATTTCACTGATGAACATGAAAAGAGAGACCTCAAGGCCATATCACCAGGCAGAGAAGCAGATGAGGGCCTTCAGCAGAGCTCCTGGGGTCAGCTGTGCTCACATCAAGCAGCTCCTGCTGCTGGAGTCAGAGGGAACCTTGCAAAGCTGTGTGGAACCTCTTATTAAATGGTAAGTAGCAATGGGTTAGTGCATCACAAGCCCAAGGGCAGCAACAGCACCTGCTGCTGAGCCCCTGCACACCAAATGAGACCTGGGGAGGGATGCTTTCCAGGGGCAAGGGTAAGGTATAGCCTAAAGGGACCAGGAGAGTGCACATCCTAAAGGTGCCAGGGTGATGCTCATGCTAAAGTTGTCAGGATGATGCACATCCTAAAGGTACCAAGGTTATGTTCATCCTGGAGGTGCCAGGGTGGTGCACATCCTAAAGGTGCCAGATTAATGAACTTTCTAAAGGTACCAAGGTGATGCACATCCTAAAGGTACTATCAGTACATGAGGAGAAGGGCTGATTCTGGATTGGGATCTCTGTGTCTGGGTTGTCATATATTGGTGAATACTGGGCTAGCCAATTTTTGTGCTGGAAGTTTGGCTCATTGTATTTTTTAGAAGCCCTTGCCAAAAACCATCAGGCATCCCTGAGGTTGAAAACAAATTGACTTCTTGAGCACTTGATGAGAGAAAAGCTGGTTTGTACCAAGCAGGCAACAGCTATTTGGGTAGAGTTGTCTCCTTTAGTATGTTCTGCCTCATTTTTCCTAGAGGAATCCTTTTGTTAGGCTTTCAGAGCTTGAGCAGCTCAGGCTCAATTGTTCATTGGAGGAAGGAATTGCTCTGGTTTGTAAATACATAGTAGATATGATTTGGTGGAAGAAGAGGGATGTGCATGAGAAGAAGTTTAGTGTTGTCTCCATCAGCAACTTACAATTCCAAGCTCTCTCTTGAGGTCTTGTTGGTTCCAAAGGAAACATCATTTATTCCAGTTCATTATAGATTGCAGGAGGTCAAAATGTCCAAATTCTTTATCTAGAGGTGGGTGGGCAATGTTTGCTGCTCATCTTTGGCTCTTTCCCTCTGTTGGATGGACAAGGGCAGCTCCTCAGTTGGTTTTTGGGAGGCATCACTGCTCTTTTTTTTCCTCTCTCCCCCTCCCCTTGCTAAAATGCAGCCTGCTGAATGAATGGCAAAAAAAAAATGCTTTTAAAAGGGGCTTGTGGAACACTTTGAAAATATTAATTAGTGTGTTGAAGCATTCTGCATAGCATATCATAGTAAAACTGCTCCAGGGGCTTGCTGGGAATGAATTATTAATAGGAATCCCTCTCTCCCTTCTGCTTCACACCCTGATTTTATGGCACTTGGCATGGGTTGGGGTGTCTATTAGATTCACTTATTGCCTGTTTAGGAGGAACACTGGGCAGACTGCATCAAAAGGTCACTTTTTTGCCTTTTTTCTTCTTCACAATCCCAAATTTTAAGCTCTAAAAAGACTAAATTCCCCCAAACATAGAAAAAAAACCCAAAACCCACCAACAAACCAACCCAACAAGCAAAGTCACCATGATTAAAATCCTAGCATCATTAGGCAGCTGAACCCATTGGGACTGCACAGTGCCTGTGGGATCTGCTCTAGGTTGTCCTGCTTTTGTGGAGATGTTGGATTAGATCATCTCCAGAGATCCTTTCCAAGCCTTACCATTGATTCAGTGATTTTGTACTGGGACCAAGCTCTTTCTCAGTGCATCAGCACTGGGATGTATGGCACAGAGTCAGGAAGGTTGGAAGAGACCTCTAAGCTTATCAAGTGCAACCATCCCTAGCACTGCCATAGCACTAACCCATGGCCCTAAGGAGAGCATCTAATTGTTCCTTAACCCCCTCCAGGGATGGTGACTCCATCCCTAGCACTGCCGTACCACTAACCCATGGCCCTAAGGAGAGCATCTCAATGTTTCTTCAACCCCTCCAGGGATGGTGACTCCAGCACCTCCCTGGGCAGCCTGGGCCAAGACTTAACAACCCTTTCAGGGAAGAAATTCCTCCTTCTATCTAATCTAAACCTCCCCCTCCATGCTTGTCAGAGATGACTCTGAGAAGAGCATTTTTCCTGTTCACACTTCTTTCACATGCATGTTGCTGCCTTGTAGCACAAGGAGAGGATTCATTACATTCACAGAGTACATTTCCTTTTCCCCCTTTTGGCTTTACAATATCATAGAGTTGAACCTGTTAACCTAACATTGAAAGAGAAAAGCTGTGCTTAAGAGAGAAAAATTGGGTTGTTTTCAGCTCTTGAGGTCTGTTTTGATGAAGTCCCTTGTGTAGAAATCTAAGTAAATCCTTAAAGTAATTGGACTTTTAATTCATACCTGGATTATGGAAATAATTGTATTTTTGTGGCTGCTAGACTGAATTGCAAAGGGTTTGGAGAGTCCAGTTTACACTGAATCCCAGCATGGTTAGGGTTGGAAGAGATCTANATGCTTAGAAATATGGGAAGGGTGAGTGTGAGGAGGAGAGAGCCAGGCTCTGCTCCATGGCATCCAATGGTAGGACAAGAGGGAATGGGAGCAAGTTGGAGCACAGCAGGTTTAGGATTAAGCTGAGGAGGAACTTGTTTGCAGTTCAGGTGCCAGAGCACTGGCCCAGGCTGCCCAGGAGCCTGTGGAGTCTCCTTGTCTGGAGCCATTGCAGAGCTGCCTGGACACATTGCTGTGTGAGCTGGTCTAGGTGATCCTGCTCTGGCAGGGGGGTTGCACTAGATGATCTTTCTAGGGCCCTTCCAACCCCTAACATTCTGGGATACTGTGAAGTGTTGTGCTAAGCCCCTATTTGTTCTCTCTAGTCCATGAAGCCTGAAAGACATGGATTATTTTGGGCTTGCTGTGTTTTGATAGCACACTCCAGGTTCTGCAGTACAAACTGGGAGTGCTGAGAGGGAAGGGAACACAATATCAGGTGTTTTCCTTATAATATTGAACAAAAGAGGACATGAACAAGGAGTTTATTCCTGCATCTCAAAAGAGATGCTTAAAAATAGCTCTTTGTCTCCTACTTGAAAGCCTATGGAGATGTTTGGTTCAGGCTTCCTGGGCAAGAAGAAAGGGAAAACTCCTCAGAAAGAGCTCTGCCATTCTGCAAGCATCAAGGGCTCAGTTTATTTATGGTGCTAAATAACTTCAGGTAGAGTCATCATTTTAAAAAGCAAATCACCAAGTGGTAAATGCCACGGAGATTATTAATAATAGCTCTTTTTTTTTTGTCTTTAAATTAAAAAGAAAGGTGAAAGACAGGATGTTTTATTGGAGTCTAATAGAGAGCATAAATCTGCACCATCTGCAGAAGTTTGACACTGAGGAGTTTCCTCCTTTGCTCTGCTTCCCCTGAGTTGTGCCAGTGTTGCAGTTCCTTCTTGATGACAGCTTGCTGCAATTATGACAGGGACAAAGCTTTAGCAGCAGCCCTTGCTTAGCTTTCAGCAAAGGAACAGCAAGAGAATTTGGGATTGGGGAGGGGGAAGAGGGGGGTAGGAAATCAACCCTGAGCACTAACTCTACTCTAGGAGCACAAGTGCTGCTGCTTGGACTGAGGAGAGGAGCAGCTGAGCTGTCTGCAGTTGTGAGGGGGATTGGCTCTGTGTGTAATAGAGCTTTACTTCTTCTGCCTTTGCTTTTCCTTCCTCTTTTCTCCCCTTCTTTTCTC
>VWZO01001895.1:8500-19478 GCA_013396975.1 Bucco capensis | reverse complement strand
AGATGATGATGAAGTAAGACACCTGTTATTTTTCTTCCTTAGCTTGGCTGCTATTTTTTCTCTGATAAGTAGGTGTTTTTCTCCTCTGGACTCAAGGCCATGAGAAGATTGTTGACTTTGAAAGAGACTTGAGAAGAAAGAAACGTTCTGGGAAGAGCTTCAAGAGATGTGAAAAACAACCTGGAGCTTTCTAATATGGACTCCTCAGTTGTGGGCCTGCAATTAGCCAATTAAGAGATCCAGGGTGGCTAGAATCTGCCAATCATATTTTGTACTGAGTGGGCACGCTGCTTTTAGTTAGACTATAAAACTTTGCTTCACAGGCTAATAAAGGTTCTATGCTTTTGCTTCACATTGAAGCTGTGTGGGACCATGTTATTTATCTGCATCAGAGGGCCAAAATGGCAGACATAAAACATTTATTTCTACAAGGTAGTGCTTATGAAAAGGGTTTATTTCCCTCCTTTTTTTTATTCTAAGTTAAGAGATTGAATTTTTTGAGTACAAATATAAAAGATACAAATATTTCTGAGTACTTCCTCTCAGTGTTCTTCTAGGTTCCTAAAATACATATATTTTGCAGTGAGGCATGCAGCACCAATGTCCATACCAAAATACTGTGTCCAGAGTGATGAAAATAAGCTATTACTCTTGTGAATGCACCTTTTTTTGTCAGGAAATAAATTGACTTGTGCCATAAGTTTTGCCAAATGTACTTCATAGGCAATATCCTTCTCCCAGTGATGTCAATGTCTGTGAATCTCATTTCCTTTGCTAGATCCTATTCCCATTACTACTTTAAAAGACTATATTCCCAACTGTTGTCTGAAAACTGAGTTAAGGGACATGCAGCCTTTTTTTTTTGGTGCTCCTATTATTTTTGAAATTTTTTTTTTTTAGTTTACTTCTTCATGTTTTGTGATACATCTAAGAATTATATCACTAATATTAATTGCTTCTATTATTATAATTATTATATTATATAATTATATATATGATAATAATAATTATATATTATATAATTATTATTCTATTATTATTATAACTGTATGTAAATCAGGAAGGAAGACATCCCATTCAATATTGATACTTTTACTATGAATGTACTAAAAATTGGCATGAGAAATAAAAGATTACTGGAGATTAATACTGGAACACATAAAAAGGTGTTTTTTCAAGTTCATCTTCTCCTTCAGAGTCCTTTCTGACAGAATATTCTGTTATGGGTTTTGTGGTTGTAATGGCCTTTCGAAGAAAGCTTATGTTTAAAAAAACTGCTGTGGATGAAGGTATGTAGATGTATCAATTTTTTTTATTTTTTTTTTTATTTTTTAAACACATTTAGGCTTGAAATACAAAGTAGATTCTCTTTCCACACATTTTAAGGACAGCATCTCTCAAAACTCCACAATATTAATGGCCACACTACTTACACTAATAGGCACAGTCTGAAAATCTCTTGGGGTCTCCTGTGGCCCTTGGTACGACAACTGTGCCGACAGCAGAGGGAGTGTTAAACTCATTGCCCACGGTAAAGTGTGGGGAGTGATACTCATGTTCCTATAATCCTTGTATGGGTAGGATGAGCTCATTAGCCTTCTGGCAGTCATCCTAGGAGAGGGACAACTGTGATATTCCAAACCCGGGCACGTGGAGCTTGTTTAGTCCTGTAGGGCCTTCCATCTAAGAGGTTAAACCTCCATCCTAAGGACCTCGCTGCCAGCGTCCAAGCTTGCTAGGCCCTGGCAGATGAACCTTAGGACTAAAGGGTGGGTCCAGCTCTGCGGATGCTGTGTGTCACCTAAAAAAAAATCCATTGCACAGGCTCGAGGATGCTATCCACTATCCTCTTTTTATCAGCGCGCTTGTAAAAGGCGCTGATGAAGAGCATGGGTGGGGCCCTCCCTGGATCTTCGTTTGTGAAGCCTAGCCACGACGACGACTTACACTAATGAAGCCATGACTAATTTAAACATCATGTGTCACTGTACATCAGCTAACCCACCGTGGGGAATCATTAATACTTTTACAGCCTTTTTTTCTGTGAAGCGGATGGAGTGGTGTCTTAATTGTAATAAAATCCCTCCTTGTGAAATACTGAAATGATTTTTTTTTGGTCCTACTTTATAACAATTCAGGAAAAAAAGAAGAAATGAGTATATACTAGTTGCTGATGTCTTTTGGATATACCTCCTAATAGAGTTAGATCTCTATTATATAGAATATAATATTATATAGAGTTATATAACTCTATTATATACCTGTATTAGGAGGTATATCTAAAAGACCACTAGCACGCTTCACCCCCTCATGGTTTGCTTTGCGATTTGCTAGAACTGCGCCTGCATGACTCTTAATCATTCATCAGCTGCTGTATGCAAGAGCTCATTATGTTACTGCAGTGCAAATTCCCATTACAAAAGTGTTGTATGTTTACTGAGAGGGCTAGTTTTGTGGGTGCGGCTCTGTTAGCATAATTATACACACGCAAATATTTTTCGTACAGGCAAGGCCAAAGGAGCACGATGTTTTGAACTTCAGTAGGTATTATCTAATATACTCTTCAAGGGACTTGACAAAAATCTGAATATAATTGAAAATTCTACCTGAGAAAAAGCAGTTTGCATGCTAAAAAAATTATCTAAAAGATGTATCTCATGCAAACACAAATTGCACTGGGATGTTTTTACATACTAGATAAAGTATCACTGCACCTAATTTTGACCTGGTTTTATCTCCAAATTCAGGCACAGTCTGAAAATCACTTGGGGTCTCCTGTGGCCCCGGTGCGATAACTGTGTCAACAGCAGAGGGAGCATTAAACTCATTGCCTTCAGTAAAGTGTGGGGAGTGATACCCATGTTCCTATAATCCTTGTATGGGTAGGATGTGCTCATTAGTCTTCTGGCAGTCATCCTAGGAGAAGGACAACTGTGATATTCCAAACCCGGGCACATGGAGCTTGTTTAGTTCTGTAGGGCCTTCCATCTAAGAGAAGGACACTCTAATAAAACCTTCATCCTAAGGACTTCGCTGCCAGTGTCCAAGCTTGCTAGGCCCTGGCAGATGAACCTTAGGACTAAAGGGTGGGTCCAGCTCTGCGCATGCTGTGTGTCACCTAAAAAAAATCCATTGCGCAGGCTCGAGGGTGCTATCCGCTGTCCTCTTTTTATCAGCGCGCCTGTAAAAACTGCTTATGAGGAGCGTGGAGGGAGCCCTCCCTGGATCTTCGTTCGTGAGCCTAGCCATACCTCTCCAAATTATCTTACTAGAGTCACTATATTTTATTTCAGTGGGATGTCTTGGTGAAGGCCTAAGCAACAAAAAATAACAATAGCTGCCTGATTTTGCACTTAATTAATCTATTGTGCCGTATTTATTGAACAATGATACATGGAAACAAATCATATCTTTTTTTTTTTTAAGATTTCATGCTGGATTCAATAAAGACTTATGTAACACAGAAACTCGGAAAGCTGGTGAATCGTCTTACCTCTAGTGAACAGCCTCTGTATTTTGATTTTAAAAAGCAATATGCTCACCAGCACACAATGGATTGAACAATATAACCTGTGAATAAAATCTTGTCTTAAAGTTTTCATGATAATTGTTATGTATGTACATCAATCTGATTCGTGATGAGATGATAAAATATGACCTTTCCTTGTATAACCACAAGTTATATATAATGTTTTAATATCTTGTGAGAGACATTTGGGTGTATCTCTCAGTGAGCCAACAGGGGCTCTGTGTCAGGGGAAGGAATGTCTTGAGTGCCTGAAACAGAGGTTACCCCGAGGGCAAATATCTGGACCAAGGAAGTTAGTCAACAGATTCAGTGCTGCGAGAGGTGCCTCTGGCTCGTCACCACCACATCGCATAGCGGAGAAAAGGCACGAAAAATTACTGGAAGAACACACCCATTTATGAAAGACTATAAAAACTGGACCACTCGGGTCCCCTTTTGTGCACGTGTGGGAGGACAGGTAGGGCTCACCCCTGTGTACCACAGCGCTGTTTTGTTTGCCTCAATTCACTTTAATAAATTGAAATTTATTATCTAGCATTTTATGAATAATTATTATGAATAATTATCACAATAATGTTCTGCTTGTGAAAGTGTTTGTACCAAGATGGTATTTATTGATCCTCTTCTCAAATAAATACAGCTGTATTCCATTCTATCTCCAAAACAACTTGCTTTGAATTTTGTTTGTGGGACAAAAAACCCACCCCAAACTACTCTCACTTGAATACGATGACACGTACAGCCGAAATGCTTTTGGAGAAAGAACCAAAGCAAATCAGAAGGCAGGCAAATACAGAGCGCATAGAGACCATCCACACCAAAGAACTACCATAGAGACCATCCACACCAAAGAACACTTCTTGGGAGAAAAATGTCCGCTGGGTGAAACAAAGTTAACAAACAGCAAAATACTTCCACTTTTGGCTGAACTTTTTATTTGTTGTCATTGCTTGAGATGCATATATATATGTCAAAGGTATACAGTATCTTCTTTACTTTTACTTAAGACTTATCAACCAGTTATTGCTTAGAGGGAAAAATTATCCTTTCATTAGAGCTATGACCTTATTCATTGTTTTGTCTAACTTCATAATGACTTGTTTGTTGTTTTGTTGTTGTTGTTTGCCTCCAACATTTCCAAATATTTCCCCTTTTCCTCCGTTCCAGTCCAGGCTCACCTTGCTGAGCCATAGGAGGTTAAAGCCAGTGGCCGGCAGGGCAGGCACGGTCGGAGGTGGCGTGGCACCACTTGTGAGGAGGCAAGAGTGAGCTGCCGCCGCTGCTTTCATTTCACCACCAAACTGTCAGCCCGGGGAGCTGGGGATGGGAAGCCAAGGAGCGATCTCCGGGCAGTCCAGACCCCCGGTGACATCCCCGGCAAGGCGCGACCGCTGTGCTCCGCTCCCCACCAGGTATCGCCTCGCCGGCAGCCAAAGGGAGAGAAACTATGCTGGAAAGGCTGCGACGTGACGTGCCTGGAGAGAGTGGGCCGGGAAGCCCTCAAACATGGCCCCACAGCCCCTTTGATGTCCCCTTCAGTCTCCCCGTTGTCAGGTTGCGGCAGCAGCAAATCACTTTCTGCTGCGGGCTGGCGCCCGAGCCAGCCCCCTGGCCAGCCCCCGGGGTGCGCGGTGCCTGGAGACAGCCGGCGGGGGTGGGGGGGCCACCACGGCTCGGGGAGGCGGCGGGGCAGGATTAGGTTTCAGGCCGCCAGGGCGTGCCTGAGCGCGCTTTCCCAGCGGCACGACTCGGCGCCGTTACTTGGGGACTGGAAGGGCGAAGGCGCAGTGCGCGGTCTGTCCGCGGGGCCCGCCGAGTCGCTAGGGTAAGCGGACGCTGGACCGGGCGGCGGGGAGCGGGATGTGTCCCCTTGTGTCGTCCTGCGGAGTAGTGGGTGGGGGTGCGGAGGAGTCCACTATTTCGCTGGAGTTTTGAGCGGCCTTTTAAAGCGTATTTATCTCTCCCAAGTTTTATTTACTATTGTTCTGTGGATCCGCCAGCTTTTGCCGAGGCCGGAGGCTTGGAGGACTGTTGGAGGAGGACAGAGGCCGTGGAGCCGCGGGGAGACTGGGCCTGTTACTCCCCTCCGCCCTGCACCGAGCCGAGCTCCGCGCAGGCGGGGGAGGGAGCGGTACTAGGGGCTGGGCCGCGGCACCGGCCTGCGGCAGGCGGGCGGTCCGTGGGCTCGAGCGGCCTGGCGGAGTCATCCTCACGTAACAAAAGCCGAGCATCCCTCGGTTGCTGTAGGCAGCTCTGCTTGTCGCCGCCTCGCCCCCGTTTACTGTTTTTAACCCCAGCAGGAGCGTTTCATTACGGGGACATTTCCTCACATGCTGCAGGCATAGACCTGTCGGCGGCCGCGGCCCAGAGGGGCTTTTGGGAGCCACCTCTTGTGGTCGGCGGCGTTAAGACTTGCTTGGAGCCACTGCCAGCTCAGACGCCCGAGCGGGAACGGTGGTGTCGTCCGCGGCGGGCAGGCGTGCTCCTGGCGGAGTGGCAGCCGCGAGTCCTCGAGTCCCCGTGTCCCCGTGCCGGTACCTGTTGCCGTCCAGATGTTCGCGTTTCTGGCAGGCCCAGACCCCGCTGTAGCCCTCTGGTACCCCCTCGGGCGTGCATTTAAACCTGACGGTTTTGGCAGGGTGGGAGTGGAGGCGCGAGGCGCAAGCCCCAGTTGTTGCCGTTTGATGGGTCTGCTGTGCAAAAGGGAAGGGTCTGCTTTGTGGGATGGTTTGTTTCTCCTGTGGTGTATCTCCTTACTGTCGTTACTGCCTGCGTTACTGAAAAGAATAATAGAAGGAAAGAAAGTAAAACTCTGAAAGACGACCATTTGAACTCTGTGTACCGCATTTTGTTTTCCATTTGACTTAAGAATGTTTGGGTTTCTTTTCTTTCACTTTTGTAAACACTGTATCATCCCATTATATTTTGCTTCATAACGTGCAGAAGATTTTGTTTGGTATAAACTATTGGAACTTTTCTGACCTTACTAGCTTGGTGCCAGAAGAGATAAAAGGAATCTCTTGCCCGAGCAGAGCAGTGATTTACTGTAATCAAACTGAAGGGTCTGAATTCTGCTGCTGCGGCAGTCTATTGTGTAATGCCTTGCGATTTCTATATCAGCACTGGGTTTTCCAAGACAACAGGAACTCATTGGGAAGAATCTAAACTGGAAAAGGGATAAGTGGTAAAATAATTTTGGGAAATGTTATTTGATGCTCCCGTGGAACTGCAAAGTTGGAAACTGAAAGGAAAGAATGTAGAATTAAAGTGTCTGAGGACATATTCACCTTAACTATTAACATTTTTTGTGATAGAGGACATAATCTTAATTTTTTCTCTTCTACATTCTTACCCATTTGTAGTGTACGTATTTTTTATCTCTCTGTATCTTGTTAACAGTAAAACCGATGTAATATTTCCTTGTTAGTACTGGTGTTTCTAATAGTTCTTCCTTTGTGCTTTGAAAAAGCTTTTTCATTAGGAATTGGATACATCTTTCCCTTTGGCACAGAAGAGCACTAGGAAAGTTAGATCAGTATCAGCACTACGGAAAAGAGAACTGCCTTACATGCTGATGGACGATCTTTATATGCCATCTCACTCTGTGTCTGAATTCTTCAGAAAGGAATGTCATACAACTCAATTGCACAGATGACTGCAAATGGGTTTGTTTTAATAGATAACACTTTAATCAGTGTATTGAGGGCCATTATAAAGACCTTTTAAATAATCTGCTCCATGTTCATGTAAGAAAACTTAAAATTCTGTGGAGCGTATGCAATAAATTTTTTAGCTGGCTTTATATTTGAGCACCCTGCTGAAGTAGTTTTAGTGAATACAATACCATGCTGGCAGTATACTGTATCATTATTGGTGAGAACAGTTTTATTTTACCATTGGCATTCTCAGCAAGTCAGTATTTAAATATGCCATTTTTGCCTAGACAGTACTGGAATATTTCTTCAGCAGGCTTTTTAGATCCTGTGCTTGCATTTGAGACATTTTGCATGGGAGTCTTCTTACATGCTGTAATGATTTTCTGCATTACTTGTCCATTATCGTCACATTATAAAATGAGAGTTTTGTGTTTTTAGTTTGTAAGGAAAATGATGACTCTTCATTGAAGCTTACTGGCAGCTGTTCAGTGGGGCTTATTTACTCAGTTATGTATACTGATGTCACTGCTATAAAGAATTCAGTATGCATTAAGAGGTGTAACTATTATAGGAATTCTGTTTAATCAGTTATAAATGAGTTTAATTAGTATGATAATCAGTCATCTGATCCATTGGACAGATTATGTGTCTAATACGTCTGTCCTAGAACAAGCATCAATTTCAAGCATTGAGGCCATGCTGCTGAGAACGCAGCTGCGTTGGGCAGGTCACGTCTCCAGGAGGAAGAACTATCACCTCCCTAAAATTATGCTTTATGGTGAACTTGCCACTGGCTGTTGCAAGAGAGGAGCTCCGAAGAGGAGATAGAGGGACTCCCTGAAACAACATCTCAGCCATGGCCATATTGATCACCTTAACTGGTCTACTCTGGCCTCCAATTGGGAGGTCTGGAGATATACTATTTTTAATGCCGCGGATGTTTTTGAGAATGCATGCAGGATAACTCTTGAGGAGAAAATACAGCATAGAAAGAATCGTGTCTTGCAGATTATACCTCCTAAGGAGTCCTTCTGCTGTGCCTTTTGCAACTGCTCTTGTCTGTCCCTTATTGGCCTTTTCAGCCATCAGCGCGCTTGTAAAAAGCGCTGATGAAGAACGTAGATGGAGCCCTCCCCAGATCTTCGTTCGCAAAGCCTAGCCATGATGATGATGAATCAGTTGTCTATCCTAAAAACTTAGAGAGGGAATATTACCCATGCCTGGTTTTCATACATTTATTCAGTATATGCATATATGTTCTGCATAAACTAAAAAGCTATTTTTCAGTTTCTGAAGCTAATCTTGTATTTTGAAAGTTAGAAGAAAGTGATTCCAGTTAATTTAAAATGTTTACTGCAAGATAAAAAAATCTCCAAAGAAAGCTCACCAGAAAAAACTTGCCTTTCTGTATTGCTGTTTTTGCAGTACTCTTTACAAATTACTTTTGAATACCTTGTATCACACACATTTAGCAGTAGGTGAAAATGTTAGGTATAGCTTAGGTCCATTTTGCAGTTGCTGTTAAAACTTACAGATCAACTAACACAGGTATTGCACTCATAAAGGGCTCCTTACAGTGTTGCAAAACATTATTAATTAAACACAAGGGACATATTGCTTGTACATCCAAAAGCATTGTAAGTTTTGTTAATACCTTAGTGTGATGTGTACAAAACCTTAAAAATAGTTGAAGGTTCAAAATTCTGTCTTCGTAGTTGCTTCAAAATACATAATGCTGTTCAGCTCTATCACAGTACTTTTCCTGTATCATTCAGAGCCACTGTTATAACCTTTTTACATCTTTTTGATGCATTCAGCATTGTGCTAAATTTCAGGAAGCTAATACAGTTAATTTTCAAACATAACTGTTTGAAACATAATTTTCATTAGCATAGCTTTTAAATGTAAATTTTGAGCTTCTTGTGCTTGCCTGTTACTTTCTAGGTAGTCAGTGGAAATCTGCTTTGCTACTTGTGGAGTATATTAATTTTGCATGTACTAAATCCTTAACTGAATCAGATCTCTTTTCTATCATTAAGAAGTGGTCCAAGGGTCTTGTGGCTGATGAGACCATGTGGTTGATGTTAATTTGGCAAACTCATGTGCTGTCAGTAAAACAGTAGGCTAGCTTGTTTTCCCCTTCTTTCTTCCTAACTGCTTATTTTGCTTTTGTTTATCCTCCTTTCCCTGTTGGTCACTGCTCTCCTGTGTTTACTTCCACATCATTTTGCTGCAGACTCCTCCCAGGGAGTCTGGGGATCCCCTTAATGTTCTTCCTGGGGGTGGCAGCCAGCGTGCAGGAGGTAGCTAGTCAAAAAAGAAGAACTCTTGGAAATGGTAGGCAAAGCAGAAGATTTAGCACCAATGAGTACCTTCCTTTCCCATGCTCTTTGGTTTCCATCCCTACACAGGGCGCTGCTAACACAATATGCCTGTTAGAGAGATAGCCAGAAAGTATGGGAGGAAAATGACTTGGGGTAAAAGTAAAGCATGAAAGACTATCTCTAGCCCAGCCAAATCCAGACCCAGGTGCTGAAATTTTGATTAGAAGTTTTGAAATCTTCTTTTTAGCAGCTAAAAAATGCTTATTGTGATTACTGTGATGCTTAATTAAAACAGATTCAATTTTAATCTCAAGCAGTTCCTAACTGGAGTTTGGGTCTAGAGATGACTCTTAAGACAGACCTTTCCTCTGTATCCCCAGAGCACTTGTAGAAGTGGAGGAGCTCCAGGGCAAAGCCTATTGCTGTGTTTTCTATCTTGGGCATTGCATGTTCGCTAATTCAGTGCTGCAGGCATTTGTTTCTAGGGTATCATCTGAAATGGATTTGTGTAATGGTAGATGGAGTATCTGTCAGTGGAACAGATTAAGTTTCCTTGTAGGAACTACATGATCAAATGTGAAAGAATAATCATAGGAAGTGGGTCATCTTTTCAAGAATCTTCTGGCTGTTTATCTAAGGTGGTTTGTGTTGTTGCAGATGATCAATATAAACTTTGTGTCTGTTTTTTTAAATTCTGACACCCATGGGTTTTAGTGTTTTAGGAGTGGACATAAAGAAACTACAGCTGTAGCATACCAGGTGTTCTCTGGCAACTGACTGTGTAGAAGAAAGGCAGCATAAAAAGTGGGAAAATGTGTATGTAACACATTTTTGTTTGTTACATGGGAAGAATAAAATCTCAGTAGTGCAGATTTGAAAGGGATCATGGTTAACTTTTGTGCATGCTTAGTACAAGATGGCATGTTGCTCACCATGTACCTGTTTAAAATTACTTCTGTTTTGTACTTTCCTGTTACAGAACAGGAAGAAGAAGTTTGGAAGTTGCTCCCCCCCACCTTCTTAAAGCCACATCTTTCAGGTAACCATGCCTTTAAAAACTTGAAAGTGACTTTAACTTGTTGGTGTAGTCGTATTTCTTTGAGTGGCCAGTAAAATAGTCGATAACACAGTCAGTCTGTTTTCTTATTACTGTGAAGAGATTAATGAACTCTAGCGTTGAAGTACAAAAATAGTTAAATCTGCTTTGAGCTAAGCTGGTAAGCTCTTTGAGGCATGAACAGTATTTGTATCATGTATAGAACGGTTTTGGCTTCAGACTTCTGTAATACAGACTGCCAGGAGCATGCAAAATGTGAGAAATGGAACTGAACTTACCATTTGTGCATCTAGAAAGCTGTCATAGCATTATAAAAATATTCACAGAATCACAGAACATTCATGGCTGGAAATGACCTCTCAGATCACTGAGTCCAACCAAAAAAAAAAAACAACCCCCAAAAACCCCACAA
>VWZO01001892.1:1452-49093 GCA_013396975.1 Bucco capensis | reverse complement strand
TTCCTCCCATCTTCCTCCATAGTTTTAAAGTACTGGGACTGCTGGTAGTTGGTGTTAGCAGTAAAGACTGAGGTGAAGGTGGCATCAAGTAACTCTGCCTTCTCTGTATCCTCAGTCACCAGTACACAGCACTTAAAGCTATTCTTTAAAAATAAAAATAAATATATAAATACATATATATACATAAAATGTCACTAGTTTCTGAATGGTGTGGTAAAGCACAATCCCACACTAGGCCAAATTGCTCTTTTAATAAGATGACAACTTGGGAAAGCATCAGTCGATAGGTGTTAAAATGTTCCAGGAACATAGAGACACAAACACTTGGATGTTCACACAATTTAAAACACAAGAAAAACCCTGCTTAGGGAACAGTCAGGCTCTCCAAAGTGTTTCCTTCTATAACTTCTCCTTTCTGTTGCCTGCACACCTCAAAGGCAGCAAATTAATCCTCTGTGCGAGGAGATAATGGCTAAGAGTCTACTAAAAAAGAGTTTTCCAGAGCAGTCTGTGAGAAGAAGCAAAAACTCCAATGCAGACAAGATAGAAACATCAGGCACCAGATCAATGGCCAATAATGGGGGAAAAGGAAGTAATCAAAGAGTGAACTTGGAAACATGAGCAAAAGGCAACAACGCAGAGTATAGCCCTAGAAAACTTCATGAAAAACAAGAAGAATTTTAAATGTTTAAAAATGAGAATCCAGAGGCAAGACAAGAGAAGAACTAAAAACTTGGCCATGCAGGAAAAAAAATTAAGGAGATACCTAAGATGACAAATGTCCTTTTACGTGCTAAAGGTGGAAACTGGATTGTGACTGATGTAGAGGACTCAGCATGCATAAAGGAATTGCTGAAATGAAGAGCTGGTGAAGAGCATGGAGATGTGAACTCTCATGATAGCCCAGGAGTTTGGGCAAGTTTGATTTCTTAGGCTTCAGAATCAACATGCAATTCCCATGCCATCCCTGTCTAGTGAAGTCCTGAAAGGCTCTCCTAAGCCCTGCAGGAATAAATATGCACAGGAGGCATATTGCTTTAGGAGGAATGGAAAGTGATGCACAGTCCAGTGATCTCAATGCTGAGATTTCCTTCAGTCCCCTGTGTCATAAATATCTCTTCACAACACTTGGAACAAATTGAAAGCTATATAATTAATAAGGTGATTTTATAGTTAATGCTTCAACTTATTGAATATGGTGATGGGTGAGTAGAAAAGAAACTCCCACATGGTTATTGAACCATGAAAAAGTATAGGAAACAGAAGTCACTTATTATGTAGAGCAATTGATTCCTGCTTCACAAACCCTGAAGAAGTGTCATTTATGTGTCAAGGAGCCTACTGAATTTCAAAGCAAAATATACACCTAAATAGTTTAGACATTGCTGTTTCAAGTAGGTGGACAATACTACTGCATCACCAAATGGCTTTATTGAGTCATAAAAGTAATTTTAGGAATGGTTATCACACAAGCTGTTCAAGTTGATATGGACATTTAGTTTCCCAAGCATTGCTTTTAGTGGCCTAAAATAAATGTTTAGAGTCTATCATCAGTTGCATACATTATATTGGCTTCTAAAAAGTCTGGAAGAGCCTACTACAGCTAAGCAGAATTTAATCATTAGGAAAGTATTTCAAGTCATTAAAAAGAGCATTTGTGTCTTGGAAAACTTGATCTGTGGAATCCTAGTGGAGGGAGGGGGAGAAATAACAATATTTTACTCATTAAATAACTTGTCTGATGTTGTCTTCTGAACTGTGCATGGATAGAGAGCAGTTCACAGAAAACACATTTGCATCAGATTCCAGGAACTGGATTCTTCTCAGTATTCTTTGGTGGAAAATGAAGGCTTGGCTGCTTACCAGGTTATTTGTTCTATGATAAATGTAAAAGTTTTACAAGCTCTGATGTATTGTGGAAAATCATTCCTGAGAAATTTGATCATCACTGAGGCTATTGCAAAAACTGAAGTGATCCTACCCATGAAGTAAATAGCTCAATTGAGGTATTAATACAGAAATTGCATCAGAAGCCTAATACTAAGCACTATTTTATACAGGGAATAATAATTTCAATTACATGCTTCCATAGAGATCAAGGTGTCTTGGAAATAACATGGCAATGGCATGTTTTTAGGAGATGAGTTACCTTTCAAGCTGAGCTATAGTTGTTATGCCTGAAGTAAACTAAACTGACAGAATCTGTACAGTCAAAACTACTTCCAAAATGTTATTTACACCTCTCTTTCTGTCCCTGATACTGTAATCTTTTCAAACAGGCTTAAATAGCTTCCCTTGAAGGGATACTATTTGAGTTTCATTATTTCCAGGTTTAATATTCCTGAATGGTAGCAGTGTTTCTAGATCTCTGTGTAATGCTAGAGAAATGGGGGCAGCTCATTCCAGAATTAGAATGATTTCATTTTCCTTTTATGCTGATTTCTGTCAACATGTTCTCCTAGACACATTTACTACACAGCATACTTCAGGATGGCAATGCTAGAAGTACAGTGTGTATGCATGTTGTAGTTTGAATCTTCATAACAATTCTATGAGAAGTAGATATTCTCATGGCTTATGCTGAAAACTGGTTTTTGTCAGAAAAGATTCTTTCCCTACCCAGCCACATATTAACAAAACTAGGTGGTATTTTACATCTCTAAGACCTTTCTCTTTCTGCAACATTTTGACTGAAATGGAAGTTATTTAGGAAGTAGAGGGAATGGCAGCTTTTTCTGACAGAGATACAGACAGAAAACATAAGTTAATAAGACTTTTCCTTAGGAAAATTCCAGCCCCTTTATCTCTCACTGAGTCACTTTTGCACGAGAATGTTTGTGTTTTCTCTGTAAGCATTTAGACTCTCTTATCCTGATATCTCTCCTGCCAAGATTTACTGTCACAGTGGAAATTCATAGAGAAAACAGGCACCCTAGGAAAGATGTTTTGGTGGTTTATTTGGGTTTTGGGGTTGTTTGGGGTTTTTTTTGGTAGGTTGTTAGGGTTTTTTAAGTAAAGTTAATAGACAGATCCTAGATCCAACCAGGATTCAAGTGGGCTTGAAGCCTTCTACTCTGTGTCTTAGTAGCTTTTACAGGAAAAAAATCCTAGACTAGTCTAATCAGGGGAAGCAACATACATTGATATTTATTTTATAATTCATGGAATTCAAATGTTCCATTTTCTTCATCACACCTGAAATGAATTCTAGCTACTCTCAGTGTTTCTGATAGAGTTTCAATCTAGCCAAAGAAGGTAAAAGTATGTCTGGCATCTATGCAGCTTGGATTATCATCTTATGGCAGCATAGCTGACATAACTAAATTAATTTGACTTAAGAAATCAGAGAAGTCTTGAACTGTTGTCTTGTAGATGACAAACCAGTGCCTTATCAGCAAAGCTACTCAGGTCCAGTGCACAGGGCTCTTAAGTGTGATTTCATCTAAGTAATGTGTTGCTGAGTCTAATGTCAAATGAATCTATCACTTTACAACCTTTCCTAATGAAAGGAAAAGAAGACTAAATGTATATGAACATTCATTTAAAAGATGATAGCAGAATAATACTCAGCATTCTTCTAATAATTTCAGAGTGATTTTATCATTATTCCTTTGAGCTGAAATGAATAACTTTCATTAAATGTTTACAAGTTATATGAAGATTAAACAAACTCTACTATTATTTCTTGTAAAAATAAACTGCAGTTCAATGTGAAGTTTCTCCACTCATTTCATGGGTTCTATTAGAGGAGTAACATCCAAACTGCACCAATTTAATGCCACATAAAACCTTAGTATTTCCCATTGACTGACCACAGGCCAAATTATACAAAATATAGATCATTAAACATTTTGAATATGGACGAGTAATCCACATTACAACAATTTCAGTATATTTCTTTGAACATACTCTATTCTTTTCAGGTATATTTCTACAGGAAAACAAACGACTCATCTGAACAATTTTGCTTGAAGCCATATCCTTTGGGATATTCCCCATTTGAATTTCTAATGACCTGTATAATTTTATGGTGCCAATAGGTGTTCTTTTAAGCAAAAGTGCCATGCAAATAGAGTGCACCTCCAGAAGCACTTCTGAACCACTTCTCCATCACCCTTGACAGTTTGAAAAGGGCTCCCAAATCACTTTAGTCAGCATTGGGTAGGAGAGGTTAATGCTTTTAGCTCTCGAGGGGTGGAGACAGGAGGGTGAGGGTGTCTTTATTATGGAATTATGAGTCTTAGTCCTATAACTTAGTTTCATAGTTCAAAACATAATAGATATATCAGGCATTATGGCATCTGTGCAAGGAGAATAACCTAACATATTCTAGTTTAAGAAGGAAAAATGAACAACAATAGCAGAAGTCCCTTGTCGAAAACCAAAATTGCAGCACAGGTTAATATCAGACTTAATAACAGAACTGCCAACATAATTTTTTTTTCATTCTGTTACATAGAGATAAAATAAATTACCTTTGTTTTGTTTTACTTTAGCAGGCTAGTCAGTGTGTTTTCTAAACTACTAGATAAAGTAGTGGTCATTGTGGATCTTAAAAGCCAAAAGAGAATTAGTGGAGCTCATTCCAACTCCTATGGGCATTGCAAGAGTATCTTACAGTGCCTCTTGCAAATCATCTGTACCTAAGGTAAGAAGAATTCATCAAGCCTTATGAATAGAAATTGAGACCCAAACAAGGCTGATTGTTTATTTGCCTATACAAGCTAGGCATTTATTCACTTGTAAGATAGAAATTTAATTGATTGACTCCTGCAAATCTATGCTCAATTGCATTTCTCTTGCTCATGTATTCTCTTTTTTTTAATTTAATTCTTAGTCACGTGTTTCCTTACTTAGAAATCCTATCTTTATGTTTTGCTGAACGGATTAAATCTCTGATGAGAATTCAGCACATCTTTAATTGCTACCAGGTCTTCAAATATTTTCAGAAGATTCCCATCAGAAAGAACATCAACCATTTCTCTGCCGTTTCTCAAAGGAAACTGTGAGCAGACACTCTTACCCAATAGTAACATTGACACATTAACTTTCCTCAGCCACCTCCTCAGACTACTTAGTGTGGCTCCACCATGGCTGGGAGCCTTAATCAGATATCATACTAAGGAAAGCTATGTCAGTAATGATGTCAGATGAATGGTGGTCACATGGCAACAGTCTCAGTCGAAGCAAACAGTGCCACACTTGTTTTTAGGCTACTTTATGACTCGGTTGAAAAATGACTTTGTTCACAATGAAACACCACTAATGTATGAGCTGTTACCATAGGATTTAGCACATCTACTATTTTCTCAACATTCTTTTAATATAGCTAGCTGGACAAACAGCATAAATATTGGTAAACTACACATTATTATCAAAGTCATGAATCAGCACGTAAGCTAAGCAGAGGAAAGCCTGGCAATCCTTGCTGGCATTTCAAATCCTTAAAGAAATGGTATTATAAAAAATACATATAAAGGAGAAAATATTTTAATTTAGCACTCTGATTTGGCTTAAACCAGATTTACAGGTTTGGAGAATAGGGAGTAGCCATCACCTTTCCTTAGAGCATATTCTGCCTGCTCCAGAGCGTAGTGGGATATGCAGAAAGCACAACAACTATGCTGAGCTGCTCCGACTCTACTCACACTGTGGCAAAGCAGAAGCCTTAGAGTCTCCCAGCATTTAAACTCCTTTTTCTTTCCTGGCTTCTGAAGTAAAAATACCCCTTCCTATTTCACATATGCATAGGTACTGCTCTTACTCCCAGTATGGGATTACAGGCAAACATGAATTTTTCAGTGTGAAGCTCTGATTTGTCTGGCAACCTGATGCTGCTTGGAAGTAGGCACAGGCAGCACAGTGCAGCTTTGTGAAAAATCAGTCTAAGTGACTGGTCGACCCATACCTAGAGAGGATAAACATCAAAGTCAACTACCAGAAACTACTGCAATGCAGAAAAATTGTAAGTAACCATGTTCTGAGTCAGACAGCTATGTTTTCGTATTACTGTTACTCAACCTGCAGTCTCATGCTCAGCTTAAGATAAAAGGCTGGTGCTGTTGCTGCTGAAAAGGAAATGCTCTAGCTGCTCCTCTTGGGTTCCAGCAGAGCAGATAACATGCATGGCTGCAGCACAAAGTGTTGCAGGCTGGCATGTGTGTGAGTGCCTACACCACTGGCCAAGACGTGGCCACTGGCAGAGCATATGGCAGTTGCCAGAGAAGCAGGGAGAGCAGGAGTGCCTCTCACTGACATGAGAGGTTCATGCAGTTTAAATTCATCCTGAAGCTGTGGTATCAGCTTGTAGTGAGAGGCTGAAATCCAGACGGGGTCACAGACCTCTCTGTTTGGTCTGTAGTGCTTCTTTCATTTAAACTTTACTGATCAGGAAGGGGGTTAAAAATTATTGTGTTTATCCAACTGGGAAGCAGGAATAATGGCAAAGATAACAAAGAGAAGCTAACAAAGTCCTGAATTTAAAGCACTGAGTGGTCAGAAAAATATGAACAAGTATTTCAACAAAACTCTATGACAGATGAATGTGTGGAAGTCAAGAATCCTCAACAGAAAGCAAGTAAAAACATTCAGTTCTTTTCTAAGAATTACACAGTTATTTCTAACTACTAGTATGAGAACAGGAACTATGAATGCATGCTGTAGCATATTCTGACTATAAAGGAGAATTAACAGGATTTTGTCTAGTTCATGACCCGAGAGTCTTGTTGGCATAGTATTTGGATTAACAAACTTCCAAAAAATCTTTTAAACCCCAAAGTTCTAACTAACTATAACAAATTCTGGACACAAACTGCATATCATTCGTATAGCTAAGCCTTTAGCACTGCTATTGTTTTCTGTTGCCTTCTGGCACCACTTAGCAAGATACAAATGAATGAATTCTCTATTCATTGATAAGTACTGGGAATCAAGCAAAAAAAAAGAATGCAGACTCTCTCTGCACTGAGAAATAACATGCATGCTTCTCTTACCTTCCTCTCAGCTTCTCTGCAACATAAATAGCCCTAAGAAAGACGCACTGATTTAACATTGCTGACAAAAAAAAATGGCTATATTTCCACTGACTATACAGTTTTCATTTACATTTTTATGTTTCATTTACAGACTATGTCAAAATTTTTGAAGCCAGAAATGACCAGTCTTTCCCATTAAGGCAGTGCAGAAGCTACTCTCCCTAGATACACCTTGGGCCAGTGCACAGTCCCAGCATGCAAGCTGGGCACATGGCCTAATAGAGCAAGAAAATTGCATTTTTTGGGTTGAGGAAGTTATTGTGGAAATCAGGAAAAAACATGTGAACTAGCAGAGAGATGGCAATTGATATGTGACTTAAAAGAGTTTAAAGAAGGTGTAAGTAGGGCTGGAGTAAGTGCCATCCAAAAACTGCCCAGAAGACGTGGGGTATGACCAAGGCAGTCAAAATATTATTGTGAATCGATATGGACTTTGAAAGCTTGTGCTTCAGCTCTAAGAGAAGGAAGATCACTTACAACTCTAATAAGGTTTTTTTAGTGAGTATTCAGCAGATGTTTACAAGCAACAGAACCCCAGCTTTTCATTTGAAGATAAGCCATCAACATCTTCTCCTAAATAAAACACTTTGGTCCGAAGTTTTAGACCCTAACTCCAATACTTGATTCTATCGTGAAAAATTAATGGAAGAAGATGATTTTAACCAAAAGAGATGTCAAGAATAATCATTAGGGAGCAAGGAAAATCATATCAGGGCATACCAAAGGTCTAAACTAGCAGAGTACACTGTCTGAGAGCAGACAGTGGCTAGTCTAGCTACTAGCAGGCTAGTAAAGAACATACTACCAGGTGTGCATACAATGATGTCTCCCCAGAACATTTCTCATCATCCACTCAAAGATGTGTACCTACAATAGATAAAGGATGGCAGAGCTTCAGTGCACTGATACAGATGACAGTGGAAAATGCTACCATGAATAGAGTTTCTCTCCATTGCTTTCATCATACTTCTGTATGTACCACTTGCACTTGCACAAGTAAACATTGCTAAGGAAGCTTAGTGGAATTACAAGCTGTCTATGCACAGGCTTTTGTTTCCTTTTCAATCTGAGAAGAATATAACAAGCTTGAAATTAGGTTTATGCCTTTACAGTGAATATAGTTCAGTACATAAAGTAGTACTGATTAACATAAGCATTATTAGAGGTATATTTTATGTGATCCCTGGCTGTTTTCCTTGACCAGCACACCATACAAAAATTGTCTTTTAATGGAAGAATACTGTACGGAGACCAAAATAGAAACTGCTAAAGCAAACAAGATAATTATCTAAATTTTATAATATCACTCATAAAATGTCTGCCTTTTCCCTTTATGAGCTTGATAGATTAAATTTAGGGCAGATGTTTCATATAATTTACTCAGAAAACAGGAAAATTATTTTTTGAAACTCATAAAACCTACAAAAACACAAATGGAACTAATTCAAAACATATGCAGTCTACAGGTTTAAAGGAAGAGTTAGTTATCCCTGAAGCTATGGATGGGGCTGCTTGAGAGATAAAACCATCCCTCCCACACATTTTATACTATCAGATGTTCCAAACTGCTTTGGACAAGCAGAGGCCCCTCTAAATTTAGGGTGCATGAGGTAGCTCTGGCTGCTTTCCCAAAGACAAAGAGAAATTTGGGGAAATACAAACTCTGTCCCTCAGTGCACAGAAGCCAATCTGTGGTATCTTAATTAAATTAGAGAGGCACCTGCAGCAATGGGAATGTGCTGGAAGAACACCAGGTAGAAGTATCACACATATCTATTACTCTACACTTATATACAAATAAAAAGCACCAGATTAAAAAAAAATAATCTGTCACATGCATAAACTGTGGAAACAAGGTCTAGACATAAAAAAAGAAAAGCCAGCTACTGTGTTGACAGTAATGATGGGTTTCACAATTCACAAGAGAAGAAATACATATTCTAAGCCAAACTACATGCTTAAAAAGTACCCAAAGCAATAGGTAAAAAATGAAATCCTCAGTCCCTGAAGTTCAGAGAGAAAGGGGTCTGTCTCTCCAGCCCAAATCCCACACTGCCTCAAAAATAGATCAGCTAGAGATCAAATCCTGCTGCTGAGGGATCTCAGCAGTTTTTGTGCAGTAGCAGAGCTTTCCTTTGCAAGAGTTTGTGCATTGTTCCTGCTGGCAACACTTCACAGCCTGTTTTTCTGAGTGTGATAGAGATGATTTGGCATTGGAAATACAGACTCTGTGTGAGATAGAGAATGAAAGGAACAAGGGAAAGGCTGAAAGCTCCAGAGTGTTGCTCAATCATCCTGTGTATCATCTGAGAAAGCCAGGTCAGCTGCGAGTAGAACAGCAAAAAAGTCTCTCACAGACTCTTGGGCTAGTAGAAATTAACTCAATGAATTAAAATGTGCTGTGTGCTTCCCCTTGATGGAACAGGGCTCCTTTAAAGAGAAATATTCCCTCTCCAAATATTGAAGCAAATGTTTTCAAATATGTCACCATAATAAAAGCTTCAGGCCAATTCCTCTTTCAGAACACGTCAGGTTACAACAATGCAAGGAAAAATGTGTAAACTGTTTATGATGGCTAGCATGAAAGTAATGCAGGACAAACGAGCTCCAATACCTGATGTGAGGCAGGAGGAACAACAAGATCACTTTGATGCAGCATAAACACATGATCTTGAATAGATATGGCCAAGACTCTAAAAAAAGCTTAAAAAATAGTTAGCCTAGTTCACGTCAGTTCTTCCACAGGCCATAAATAAGCTTCAAAGAGTTATAAAACCAGGCTGCAGACACCAAATGCATCAGAGTAGTCCTAGTAAAAGTGCATCACTACCTCTGTGCTGCACAGAAAAATGAGGCAAATACTTGGTTCATGCAAGTGTGCACATGCATATACACATTCACTTTAGAACATTTCTATAGTTTATTAGGTACTGGCACTAAATACAGTTTTGTAAACGTTTTCATTTCATGATTGGTAGTGGTAAAGAGAATATTTGTGGTGCATGGTCACTGAGCAAACAGAGTGAAAACACTTTTACAGTGAATATAAACATTTTTATGGAGAATCAAAGAGCAAGGGGAAGCTGCAAATAGAGAGCACTAGCAGCTGTTCTGGGGCAAGGCAAGTGCTCTGGGTCCAGCTAGTAGCAAACAGTATTTGGGTGAACAAGTGGGTGTGGGACTGTGTAATGGAACACAGCAGCTTCTAAATTGGCTTAACCTATAAATGAATGGAAGGATTTCTTTCTCCTTTTTTTTTTTTAATAGAGATTGAGAAAGTGGCCCAAAAATGTTTCTGGATAGTCACTTGAATAAAATGCTGGATTTATTTCAGTGTTATTGACACTCTTTCTCAATCCGTTTTCCATGAATATTCAGTTTATTGGTAGGAAAGTTTGGAAAAACAGTAACTAAAGCCTGCACAAGTATAGATGGCATTTCTAAAATATATATTTATCATAAGATCCAAATTCTAAGAAATGCATTTGTTCTGCCACAAATAAATAATAAAACCACTAGAAAACTATGCATTCTGGCAAATTTATGAACGTGGAAGATATACTTGCTGAAAGCTGAAAGCAAATTCCTCTGAAATTAAATATACTGGAAAGCAGCCATGATGGTTTGTGGGAAATTTATCAATTATAAAGATTAGATTATATTAGTAAAGTTTCTTACTCCTCTCCAGTCTAACAAATACAGTAAGCTGTTATGCTGCAGCCAGCAGCAGCTCTCCCAGCAAGTGGTTGGTTCGAGGTTGCTAGAGTGACTTTTCATTGCCAAGAGTATATTTTTGCAGTAACAAATGACTACGTTTTGTTTTCATCTTGAGAAACACCCTTGGGTACAAGTAGAGTCACCAAGGCCATTCCGTGGTGTGACATGTTGCTATTCACCCTGGGTGCCAAGTGCCATCTGTGTGCCCCTGCTCAGATGGAAGGACTACAGCTGCTCTAAAGCACAGGAGCTGTGGTGTGGGGTTCCATAAATGCTTCTGGTTTGCCTATAGGTAGATTTCTTTCAGTGACAACCAGAAATAAATGGGTTATACATTCTCCTGGCAGCTGCTGTAATTTATAGCAGAAGACAAACCCAGCAGTATCAAAGCTGCCATAGCAGTAATGTACCTGTACTAACTGGAAGAAAAAACTGATTTTTACCTTCAGCTAGCTGAAGGGAACAGGCACAACAATGACTTTGTCTTGTTCCTGCAACACACCCACTCACAGATAAGTTCAACTGTTTTTTTTGAGTGGGCTGAAAGAAAAGGTGCAGCTCTTTTTCAGACACACGTGTCCTGAGTGCAGCTGTTCCCGAGTTTCCCTCAGTGAAATGGGCAGAGAAAAATCAAGCTTTTGATCCATCTTCATTGCCAGATTTTGTGAGCTGAATCTTTTATCCAGCTGGGAATTTGTCTTATTTTTTGACAAGACAGAGAGAGGCTGGTGGGTCTGATTCATGGCTGCAGCCACTTTTGCAGCAAAACCACCTTGGGCTGTTTCATTTGTTTGCACTGTTGATTATTCTACTCATAGTTGTAATACACTGCACATTTAATGGTGATAAATTATCTCTATTCATGAGATGGCTCTTTGGGGATTCCTTGTACACACTTTTTAGAAGAACTCAAGATTCCTAAGTACCATAAACAAGAAATATAAATGGTCACTACCATCATTTGTACCTCTGAATCCTGTGTAACAAATGGCCAGAACACTCCACAGCTGATAGCCCCAGAGAGCAGACAAACTTCTTCCAAACTTGGTAGAGTTATCCTTGGCCTACTAGCCTAATGATATTAAGTTCAAACATTTTGGTACAGTTCCTACTCTATTCCAGTCTGGAGAACGGACAGTTATTCCCCCATTTCTCATCAGATTTGCTATGAGCATCAGTAACAATACTGAAGAAACTGCAGCCTGGGCTTCCTGGACTAAAATGATAACTACTTCTTCTTAATCACCTGCTTCTTAGTAATCAACAGTATTCTTGTTTGTACTTGAAAATTAGTATGGAGTAACACCAAGCTCACACTTACAGAGAACACTAATCCTATACTGAAGCTGCACCACACAAGCATCCTTCTGCTGTACTTTTATAACTGTCTTCTGCTCTTGTTTAAAAGAGTATGACAATCAATAATGTTTTGTTCAGTGTGTGTGTATATAATAATGTATATGAGGCCATTATTATGGTGCTCACTGTGGAAATAATGCAGTCACACAAAAGTCACTTTGCTCAAAATAAAACCAAAGATAAATAAAGGAAGCTATAAAATGCTCTGTTGGGCCCACTTCTGGACCTATTTAAAGTCAATGGCAAAGTTCCCACCGACCTCAAGCACGAACTACCTCTTTTTCTCTTTCTAGTTTTGTTTAGAAAGAAATATAAGGAAAGGCTTGAAAGTTAAGATGAAATATTTGGGGAGAGGGAGAGAAAGAGGAGTAAAGGAAAAAAATCAGAAGGGGAAAAGGGAAAAGAAAAAACTGTACTTTTAACATTTTATGTAGGATGTAACAAGACTTGCTTAGGGTTGTTTTTTTTTCAGATTTTCCATGTTCTGGTTTTGGCAGAATACTTTAATATTTTAATGCTCACATTTCTCTCACAGCTCTTTCCACCCTCTTCTCTGTGGGCACATCCACTGGCCCTAAAAGGCACGTGGTGCTTCTCAAAACTAAAAATGTGTTTGCCATTAAATATAATGTGTAAAGTCTTACAACATTTTCAGAAAAATAATGCTCACCTCCGAAATGAGGGGAAAATGGTACATAATCATACGTATAATTCACAACATTTATTTGCCTGTTAATGAATGCTGTCAGGCTTTTCCTATGTTGAACAGCCATAGCTGAGGTGTGCAGTGTTAAAAGGCTCATTCAATGCTGACATAAATGGGAACTATGGCCACTTGGGTGAACTTAATAGAATTAAGCCAGGCTTTCTATTAGCTTCAAGGTATGCAATACACTTTAAATGATAGAAACAAGTCTAGGAAATGCTGAGTACTTCCACAAACTCACTTTCATGTTTGTGTCCTCCCCAGACCCAGATCCCTTCCCTAAATCTGCCAGTTTTGTGCTAAGTTGCAGTGAAGCAAAGCACAGTGAGGGCCACCACTGTGTGCCCTGCTTAGCCTTGCAATTAACAAGTGGGCTTCAGCTAGAGACACCAAAGAGCCTGCTGCACTTAAAGGGCTAAGAAGAGGTGATAACAGCCTACGCTCCGTTAAGGCTGGCTGCCCAGCTTTACTGAAAATGTAGTGACAGATAAAACATAAATCAACATCCTTATCGCCGCAGCTTCCTTGCTTGCCAAATGGGGGGTGAGTTTATCAGCGACCCGCGGGCCCGCTGGCAGCCTTTACACTTCCAGCTGGTCAGCAGGGTGGGACAGGCTGGAAGCTAAATGGCTGCTCTAAAATGCCTTAGTGTAAACAACCCAGGGAAGGACTTCCTTGAACTGCCAGTTACCTGAGTGCGATCCATCTCACTAAAGCGCCTGCCCCGAGATGGGGAGGATCACCAGCAAAGAAAACAAATAAAAGACATCCAACACATCCCAGCACAGAAGGAAGCTGGGGAATGCCATCCCCTAGAGGGGGTGAGGAGCCCTCAGCAGGGCAAACTCCTTACAGCAGGGCTCAGGAGGTGGGCAAGTGCCTCAGGAAGAAAAGGTCTTCAGCACCACCTGTTTCCTCTCTACTGTAACCAGGTTGCACAGCATTACTTATATCTAGCTGATATATACATATATATGTATGGATACATATATAGGTATGATATATATATGTGTGCATAGACATATACACGTGTATGATTTATTTCTGCCCTGAGATCTACTGCAGTAAATAATTTCTTGGGAATTTAAAGTGAGGCAACGGTAATAGTCATTTTAGGTCACTATCAAAAGGAGTGTCAAATGCAGACAGGTCTGACAGACACTAGCTCAAGATGGGAATTGTTTTTTTAGCTAAACTTCAATTAATTTTAAAGGTGTTAATTTTTTTCCTGTCACAGTTACCTTTGGTTTTTGGAAAATGGAAGTCAAGCTACAACGTTTCATTTAGATAGCAAACTACTCTGTATTTCTTTAGGTTTAGGAAGTCCTAGCTTCTGGTAACATCTCCAGGGAAAAGGCATGCAGAACCCAGGCAAATCATAAGCAGAAAGATGAAGATTACATGTCACGCTCATACAGTTGTGCAACAAAATGCAAAATGTACAAACACAGTGTTATATATATATATATATCAAAGCCAAACGTTCCAGCAAAAGAAGATATATTCTATAATGGCATTTTTGCTTAATAAGTCTTCTTCACAAAGAAACATTTTCCAAAAGTGCTTCAAATACACAGGGTGTACAGAGGCATCTATTCCCTGCCACATGCTCAGGCTTGAATGTTTTGGGAAGGCATTTGCACTAAATCACACATGCGCAGAGCTCATCTCTCCCTTTCCAGTAGGCAGACATGTACTACAGATGAAATTGCTAGAACCCGTATGGCAAGGTTGAAAGCTTCTCATCACAACCTTTGCTTAAGTCATTACTAAACATTTACCACTGAGATAAAATTTTTGCTATGACAGGTCTCCCCTTGCAGCTCTCTCTCTGTTTGTGTACTTGCTTGTTTAGCAGTTTATTTGGCAAGGTTACCCAACTAATAGCAACATGCTTGCTCCCATATTTAACCAAAAGTCTCCACAAAAGCTCCTATGGTACACACTCAGAGTGTACATACAACAGTTAGTTACTCCTCAAGAAGTGTGACAGAAGCATGTTCCAATTTAGTGCTACAGGGAGCTGAACTAAGGGGTTTTTTGAGGAAACAGATAGCAAGAGAATGGTCTCTGGAAAGGACAGAGGTAAGAGCAAAGCACTCTTAGTGCACTCCAGGAAGAGAGGCAACAGAAGAAAAGAACTGACTTGCAGAGCCAGGAGAAGTAGAAGATGTGTTTGGAGATGCAGAAAGTTTATAGGAGATGGAAAGATTAGAGAGGGAAGGAAATAGGCTGGGAGGGGAACCAAAGGTGAACTCAAACAAAAAGAGAAAGGCCAGAGCCAGGGTGTGTACAAAGATGAATGCAAGAAGCAAGCAGAGGCAAAGGAAAAGAAAGAGTCATTAGAGGGGTGCTGAGGAGCAGAGAAGTTGTAAATATCAATGAATGTTCTACTTTAGTTCAAAATTTCCAAACTCCCTCTACTATATGCCGTGAAATGCACTTACAGAAATTACTAGCTTTCCTCCCACTATCGATAGTAGTCTAAAAAAGGCAAATAATCTAATTGTACAGCTACCAATTGCTATGTAGCCAAATGTTCCTCAGTTCAAACAAAGTGCAAACCAGGTTTTGAGAACAAAAAACTGCCAGTGATATCTGTCAGTGCCCTACACCATTCCACATGACAACACTAACTCTGAGATGGGTTTTTTGGTTATTCTTAATAAACAAAGCAGAAAAAGTCGAATTACATTTCAGTAGTGACCTCCCAATATTATGGATGCTTAGCATTCAGGTTATCCAGGTGACTTTAATTCCCTTCACTTATTCATGTTTCATGAGAAAAGGTCCTTATTGTTGCTTTTTTCCCATGCGTCTTATTGATACATGTGCAATGTCCCTGGATGTGTCATAGCCATGACCAGTACTAAATTAATATTATTCACGTATCTAAGGGTAAGAAATGAATGAGAAATAATTCAATATCATAAATTTTGCTTTTAGTATGTGAACAAATGGTTTTTAACTACTTGCCTAATTATGACTTTTTTACGTCAAAGGTAATGAAAGAAAAAGATTATTTTAGAAAATGGACACATTTCCTGATGAAGTCAGAGTTACACAATTTTGAAAGATAATATTTAACCTTTGGAAAGGCCAAAATTCTTTGGACTGACGCAGAAGTTATAAAGATAGATCTTGCCAAATGTAGACTAACTTTTGAAGAATTACTCTTTTTCACAATACTAATGGAGGAATTCTTGGCCATGAAACTGAGAACTCTGCAACAGGAAAGAGAAGTGATAGATGCTTTAAAGAGTGAGTGTATTTAGAAGCTGTTTGTCTGATTCCTGTAATATATACTGACAATAATATATTTTCATGCTTGACTGTATTTTACTAGCTCATTTCTTCACACACAGAAAGTAGTGTATTTTAGCCCATGGCATTTAAAAATAGAGATTTGAAAGTTGATAGTGCTTGCTAACTTCTACATTTTATAAAAGAAAGGAAAAGATAAAGGACACTGTGAGACAGAATGCAAACCTCTGTACATAACACCACACTAATAAACTTATTCACTTATACTGAAGTTCTTAACCCTTTGAAGAAGTGGAATTAGCAATGGAGATTGACTTTTTCTTCAGTATTCCATGTTCATTATAAGGAACTCTGTACATTTTTACTTTTGCAAGTGGTCACAAATAATGTTCTTATTCAACTCAATAATTTTTATTGTTGCTGTTGAATGCTAAAGCATTACACAGTCTTAATAAGAAATCAAAATCTGTATTATATACTCCTTAAATCTGAGACTTTCTAGGTTGTTTGGGTTCTGGTCATTAGCTCCAGGACAAGTAGCATTTGTATCAAAAACTTCCTCAGCATGTTTTTGAACATTGCCACAATTTGAAAATATTGAGATCTGTTCCTAAATTATGTCCCAAATTAATGAAGTACATGACTGAAGATGGTGTTTTATTCTCTCTTTGTTTGTACATACTTATTTTTGTTTCATTCCACCCCAGAAAAGCTACAGTTCCAAACTGTTTCTATTTCAGGATGTGTTAAGGAAAATTCCATCCAAATGAAGAATATCGTAATAGCAAATAAAAAAGAAGGGAGAATCAGGGAGGAAGGAAAGAGCAAATCCTGAGCACACAACATCTGTAAAATGCAGCAACAATTCCAAGCTTGCAATGGGCTCTCACTGCACACGCAAAGAGGAAATTTCATTTAAAAGTTAGAAAACTGTCTTTGCTTTGAACCAAGTGAATGTGATTACTTCTGAACTGAACGGAAAGTTAAGAAGTTTGGATTAAATGTTTTACCAGTGCCAATGTCCCAGAACTTTCTTTGGCTCTGTATTCTCCTTTCCTTTGTTTGTCAGTTGAATTTAATGTTCTCTTTTTTTGTCTTCTGGTCTCTTTGACCTTAAAGTGACATTTTAGTTGGGTGATTAATTACTATTAAATGGCACTGCATTTATTAAATGGAGTCCTTGTCTGCATAAGAGCACAGTTACAATGCAATGATTCAGTTTGATAAGCTTAAATATACACAGTTAGATGTGGTAATATCCAATTTGTCAAGGATCTTGTGGCTAGCTTTTCTGCCACACAGCTAGAGAGGAGATGTGATTGCACAAAAAGCTTCATATTCTGAGCTTAAATGTTCTCAGTAAATTGATCTTCTCCATCATGTAATCTTATTTCAGAGTGTGCAGGAGACAGTGAAGTTCCACATAAGCCTAAGTTGCCTTAATACTAGGCCTGAGGCTTGCTGACCATAAAAATAAAAGCTATGTGACAAGATTTGTATGTCTCTTTTCAGCAGACAACAGCTGACTTGCCTTGCCAGAAGCTTTATTTCTGGGTTAATTGAATAAAAAGAAGAATAAATGTCAGCAAAAGGATAAAAGGTTCCTTGAGAAAGAAAAGACCCAGTTATAGTTTGAACACCTAAGTGAAAAACAGGTTGTGAATATCTAGTTTAATAAGAGAAACACAAGCAGCTAACATTGAAATCAGCCAGGTTACTCTTCTGTCAATTACATTCTCACAACATTGCTTTATTCTTTGCTTATCTAACTAAGCTGTTCAGGAACATTTTCTTTTCTTTTGATGATTCAGCATAGTTTGGGAAAAAAAAACTTTTTGCAAGGAAAAGATTGATTTAANATTATCTCCACTTCACAGCATTTGTGAAATTGCAAACTATAGACATGACATGGGCAGAAGGTTTCACCTTTTGTGAACCACATGGTAGGCTAATGGTTTTGATCATTCAAAATATAAGACCAAATTTCTGCTGTTAAATCACAAGATTTTGTAGAATCAAACTGAAAGTACAACCTAGTATGTATTTTTTCTATATATGGAGGATAAAACCCCAAAAGATTCATAATATGAACTGGTGGTCAGGATAGTAATTTGCAAGTCATAGTTTAATGATCTAGATAAGGGGATCAGGGAAATAACTGTAAAATGGAGAAGTATAATATTATATGACAGCACACCCATAATGGTTTCAAATTACAAGCAAACCTGGACAAAAAACATTGCTTGCTCTTTATCAGAGGTATATCAAATACTGATTAATTCTAGATCTTCTAAATTGTAATGAGACCATCAGAGCAAAACCTGGCTGGGCAATGCTGTCCTGTAACTCAAAAGACTGTACAAAAGTGACTGTGTTGAAAGAATTATAGCCAAGGACATAACTGCAATGAAGTATTATCACAGACATATAATATTATCAAAATATCAAACTCTACACATGTCAACAGTCACCCAAGATGATTAGAGGCAGATCTGGGTTTGAGTTTAGGTAAAAGGATGCAGTTGTTTACGTTGGCAGATCACAGGGGGAAGGGAGGAAATGAAATGCCTGTGCTGGGGTGCAGGATGCCATGGCCCCAGTGCCTGTTTTGTGGACCCCAAGAGAAATTTAGGCAGGAGAGGAGCTGTGCTCCTGTGATCAGATCAGCTCAGAGAAGGAGCAGAAGGTTAGTGCTTCCCTGACCACCAGTTTTCAGTAAATCTGCTCCCTCCCAATAAATCTCCACTTTATTTCTCCAGTCCTTCCCATTTGCCTCCAGGGATAGGGAGGGAAACAAAACAACCCTTGCTCCCCATCACCACCTGCAGATCACTGGTGGCTCCCTGGAGCCCACAGCCTACTCCTTTCAGTTGCCTTCGTGAGCACTGCNCCTGACATACTGGGATACTGGGATACTGCTGGGAAAAATATTCAGGACCAAGGTAGGCGACATATATAAATTCAGTATGGGAGAGAAACTTTTACAAGAAGCTCAGTGATTTGTGTACTTATGGGAAAGGCAAAGAGCAGCTGAGTCTAGTTCTTGCCTTGTTCTTGTTTCAATTCTTTTCCCCTTTGGTTAAAACTAGCTGGGTCAGCAAAAGAAAGAACAGAAGCTCTTCCAAGGTCGTACTCTCAGACCTTATGTCTTCCACTTCCAAAAACATGTATCTGCAATCCATACCCATCTTTATAACTCTCTCCCACTCCACACAAAACAGCAAAGAAAGAAATAAAAAGATGAGATAGGTCAGGTTAATATGAGAAAAAAAGAGGCCTGCAGCTTTATTTCAACTTTGCAGGTAGTTTTTGGCAGTGCAAGCTGTAGTAGTGCTGTAGAGAGAAGAGGCATTTATCTCATCTGAATATAAGTGTTTACAGGGATCTCTCCATAGAAATATTGCAGAGGAATGAGTAATGTTTGGGTGTACATCTTCCAACCTACTTTAGATCTGAGATGAATACCTCTATATTGACCACAGTGGGAATTCAGACACAAACATCCACCATAGAAACATTTCTACATGGTCAGGGAAGATCTCCCACCATTCTGCTGGAAAACAGAACCATAAGCACTATATCTGTTCACATGATGAAGATTTAAGCTGAAATACGTGGAGAAGGAAATACTTCATCTTGTACACTCTGCAGGGTTGCAGACACTGTACAGTCTGGAGACACTGAAAAAGCTCTATCTTGAGGCCAAATATCAGTAATAAAGTGAATCTAAATGAACTAAGAGAGGCTATAATCCTGAGTACCTCTAAAAGGATTACAGTGGTGTTTTGACTACTGATGACAGTCTAATGATAAGGTTGTATAAGAAAAACATTCTTTACAATTCCCATTAAGTCACCACACTCCTAGTTGCTCCTGTGTAGATTTGTTCCCTTCCATCTTCCATGATGAGAAATAGGAAAAGAGGCATATTCTTATTGCCCAGAATCCTACAGGCTCAGGATTACAGGCAGGGAAATGCATCAGATACCTGCTCTAACAGATTCAAAATGTTCATCTTGTGAAAATTAAAGGATGCAAGATGTCAGGCACTTCTTCCTGAACATTGTCTACAAATTAGGTTCAACCACAAAACCTGCATTTTAGTTTGGACATGGCATCTTCTGAAAAAGTACTCATTCATTTCCTTCTTTGCAGGGTAGAAATAGGTTTTATGGATGTAATTTGCTATTTTTAGAATTCAAAAGGTCCAATTATTAGTTTGTCCCCATGATCTTCAGAACAATTTTCTAGAAAACATTGAGCAACTTTGCAATATAANGGTTTCAAATTGCAAGCAAACCTGGACAAAAAACATTGCTTGCTCTTTATCAGAGGTATATCAAATACTGATTAATTCTAGATCTTCTAAATTGTAATGAGACCATCAGAGCAAAACCTGGCTGGGCAATGCTGTCCTGTAACTCAAAAGACTGTACAAAAGTGACTGTGTTGAAAGAATTATAGCCAAGGACATAACTGCAATGAAGTATTATCACAGACATATAATATTATCAAAATATCAAACTCTACACATGTCAACAGTCACCCAAGATGATTAGAGGCAGATCTGGGTTTGAGTTTAGGTAAAAGGATGCAGTTGTTTACGTTGGCAGATCACAGGGGGAAGGGAGGAAATGAAATGCCTGTGCTGGGGTGCAGGATGCCATGGCCCCAGTGCCTGTTTTGTGGACCCCAAGAGAAATTTAGGCAGGAGAGGAGCTGTGCTCCTGTGATCAGATCAGCTCAGAGAAGGAGCAGAAGGTTAGTGCTTCCCTGACCACCAGTTTTCAGTAAATCTGCTCCCTCCCAATAAATCTCCACTTTATTTCTCCAGTCCTTCCCATTTGCCTCCAGGGATAGGGAGGGAAACAAAACAACCCTTGCTCCCCATCACCACCTGCAGATCACTGGTGGCTCCCTGGAGCCCACAGCCTACTCCTTTCAGTTGCCTTCGTGAGCACTGCCATCAAGCTCGGCAAGCTTTGCAGCAGGTCCCACCAGCCCGATGACCCACTGCCTAGGCTCTGGCTTCTCTCAGGAGCTGTCACAGGGCTGCCAGGCTTCGTCCAACAATTACTTTGTCATCTTTGCCCCAGTGGCTTTCCCTTACAAGGCTGTCTCCAAGGCTGGGTGCCAATTCACCAAGCAGACAGAGAGGTATTAAATCGAAACATACCAGTCATTCAGCATGAATAAAGGTGAGAATGTCAAGGAAATGCAGCCTTATACAACCATCCACTGTGCCTGTTAGTCAGGAGATGAACTGAGGATATGACAGCTTCATCTGTTGATGTGACAGAAAAAGCACATAGTTCATTTTGAACCTTGCAGAACTATGGAAAACTTCCTAGTGCTGCTTTCAGCATAACCCTGCTGCAGGAACCATATTTACTTGTAATAACTTCTGTTTATGCAGTGCAACAAGCTGAGGTCAGTGGGAAAGTGTCAGCTACAGCATATGACTCTGCTTTCACTGCATCATGGAACTTGGCACAGCCTCACTGGGACAGATAACAAACTGCATTCTATAGCTTTCAAAACCCTCCAAGGATATGTGGCTGGGAAAGGCTTGCAAATGCCTTCTCTTGATTAACAGTCACAAAACTGAAGTCTTCATCATTTCGTCCTAGCAAAGAGATGGACTTCTTTGTAGCAGCAACAAAGGCACAAAAAGCCCACAAACTTACTCAATATACAGAAATCATTTTAAAGAAATTCAGTCATCATGCCAGACACTAAATGAATTATTTCTCTCATTTTTTTGTCTCCCCACAGCTTCCTCCCACTTGGACACACGTTAGGCATTCAGTTAACCTCAAGCACAGCTCTCCTGGCCCTGTTGCTGGATCTACACTCCCCATCACGAGGCTTATGCTAAGCTACATTTTTGCAATGTAAAAAGAGTGACATCATTTTTTTTTCTTAAAGTAGCTTCTCTTAAAGAACAATTATATCCAGCTCAGCTCAGCCCCAGAATATGTCTGTTCCTATTCACTTTCCTGTCCTGTGCTCACCACACTACTCAGAGCTGCTCCTACTCACATTTCTCTGCTATATACCCCATTCTGAACCTCTCATTTTCCATCTACAGCAGCTGCATTTTCTTCCCCATCTATAACTTTTGCCGACCTCCTGATCATGCACTGCACTTCCTGGGAAATGTTTTGTTCAAGGACTCAGCAGAGGAATATGTTATGACAATGGAGTTTTAAGGAAAGCTTTTTATTTTGTTGTGTCATGCACTTTATCCATCCCATTTTGTCATCTGGTGGTTTTCCTTTCTTGTTCTAGCACATATTTCATAGCTAAAGCTATTTCACAGGCAGTCTTGGAAGTCAATCCTTTTCCAGATAAGTTTTTTTTTCAGCTGATTCACCTTCCTATCTACTTGCAAAGCCAACAGAGAGAGCTTTCTTTGGCTACAGTCCTGAAGAGTATGCTGGAATATTTATAGAAGGAGTTACACTGCCATGATACTCACCAGTCTGAGGTGAATCACACAATTTTTGTGTTGAATTAGCTTCTTTGCAATCAGGAAATCTAACAGACACCTTCACTGGGCCATGGTGAAATGCAAAGGAAAAAAACCTGCAAGGTACCCACAGCACCTTCACCTGGGTAATAGTTCAGTTTTCTCCTTCTTCTCTTCAGGAAAGATTTAATTTTAACAGTTTAATAGCTTTTTAGATCTAGTACGTAGTTGTTGCTGATGTTTTATACCTTCAGAAAAACATGTTTTGAAACTAAATAAAGGATTAATTATCCTTCCAGAGCCTTCAATCACTTTTTGGAATCTGATGCTATGAAGCACCATCACTCTGATTTTACTCACCTGCTCTTCACAGTCTTCCCTATTTATTGTCTGTTGAGTCTCCTTCTTTTTACTGGACAGGCTTGAGCATCATGTGAATCAGCTTAAGAAAATTCCTAGTCAGTCCTGTATCCTGAAAATATACAAGAGTAATATGTGGTGTAAGTCTAGAAAATGGTTTTAATTAAAACCCAGTGTTAAAATTACACCATCTTTCAGTTTTGTTATGGATGTTTTTGTGTCCAGTTCATAGCAGAAAAAGTTGTTGAGAAGACAATCCTTGGTTTTAATGTTATCTTGTGAACACCGTGATACATAAATAATTTGTTTTGTTGCTTAATGTAAAGTACTGTTATGACTGTGCAGGTTTAGGATGTGAACTGCAGAAATGGATACTTTAAAAGATACTTGTGATTATGGAGTTGCTGTTGAAGTCCAGGAAAACAAATACTATGGATATTTCTTTTTTTTTCTTCTTTAGCAGGTCTTTTGCAACAGAGTTTTTGTTTTATCAGAAAGCACAAAATGCTCTTCTTAAGACAACACAGCAAAACCCTGGAAGTAGATTGCATAATCTAATGTGCCATATTTGCCTCCTGATAACCCTCAGCAACAACATCTAAAAGTAGTCGTTTGACTTTTAATGACAGCCACTGTTCATGTTATCTCTACAAATTTCCTTCTTGAAAGAGCTGCTCCTCTTACTGTTTAGATACCACTGCTTCTGCATTTGCAAGAGCAGAGGGGGTGGAGTTGGCCTTCATTCAGTTCTTACAGAGCGTCTGCAAAGATTTAAACACATCAAAGTGTCAGCTAGATTAAATGAGCCAAAATCTATTTTGGAGTAATTGAAAGTTTGACTTCCATTAGCCCAAGAACTCTATTTATTTATTTTAACTTCACTAAAATTCCCTCAGCATTATAAAATTAATTGCAGTCCTGTTATCTTTTCTTCATTACACTCCCTCGATGCCAGCAGTCTCTGAAATGTTTCCTACTAAAATCTCAATTCTAAACACTTGGTTTTTCAAAGGAAACAACAGGAGCATCTTGTATTGAGCTACCTGCTGTTCCATATTCAAATGGACATGTGTCTTTTTCCTCAACACTCAGTGGTACAAGTAAAACTGGAAGGAATGTCTTTCACAGAAGCCTTTAAACTAACTAAAAAACCAAAGCACATTTACTTTTAAGTAATTTAAGTAAACCTTCCATTCCAATTTTTTTATCCTACTGTTTGTTTTTGCCCAAAGAGATTTCATTCATTAAAAATCACATAAGACTTTTTGAGATGAGATTTACATCTGCCTAGATTTAAAGATCATGAGGCTGATCCAGATTCTATTTGTTCTTTTCTACCAGAAAAGGATTTAAAGCCCTAAGAGTCACTTGAGAGGCATCTCAGCATTTACATCTTACTTCTGAGCTGCTGCTCAGGGCTGCTTTTGTCTTATTCACCCACTGTTTGCTATGCTAATGCACCTCTTTTAAGAACATAGGATGGTTCTGTAAAATCTTTTGAAAGTCAGTGCTACATTCTCCTCATTTCTACAAAGAGTAGAGAAAAAAAATCTGGATCTTTATTTGATTGTTCTTATTTTAGGGAGTTGACACAAAGAGATTCCTGGAACTAGGGGACTGGCTGAAGGGTGGTCACTGGGTGAAGGATGAAATTGTCTTTCTTAATCTCACAGACAAAGGGCTAGTAACACTTTTAACACTCTCCTTACATTTATCTTACTCAGGAGGAGCTACATTTATATTTATATTGCAAATAGTCGTTTATATCTCAGTATCAAGTTTCTGCTTTGCCTGGCCTCAAGGTTCCTCAAACTCATAAAAACACAACTTTCCTATCTTCCTCAACACGTAGAGAATTAGAAACACCACACCAGCAGTTCAAATTCGACATTTTTGTGCAGAAATTCACACACAAGAGTAGAAGACATAAGACACTTTCTAAAACACAACCTTCTGCCTCCAAAAACAAAAAAAAATCAAGAAAAAGCAATGTGAAATCATAACATTTGCATCCATGCCAAAAGTTTCCCTTATTCCACTAGTTTGTAAAGTATTCTTCTTACACTGGCTTGATGGTATTTAGAGAGCAGACTCAATTCTGTCCCATTAAAGCAAGAGTGTCTTTAATTAATGATGACATTAATGTGTCATCAGAGCATAAGCAAATATGACCAAAAGTAAACATTCACTCTGAAAAAAATTACCTTCTTCTTCACCATGATCTTCAAGGCCATGAATGTACCAGTAATAAGGATTTTGTATAAATGAAGGTCCAGATTTGAGCATTTCTAATGTAAAATAATGAGAAAATAGGGAATGGTTAAATCCTCAAAGTGTATCTTTTCTTTGCTCTTTCAAAGGGTCTTTAGGAAAAACAAAACCCATTTGTACTCATCCAGTAGGCACTGTCCCTCTTTAGGTCTGCTTCTAATAACATGACCAATATTAATCTCTCCTACAAGCTGTGTTTTTGGGAAGCAATGCCATCTTTGCATTATTAATAGCTGATCCAAGCTGGCTTGCTGTAGGAACAGCTTTTGCCAATGTGAGGTTAGGTTCAACTAACAGCCTCACCAATTTTAGCTTACCTTTATCTAGCAGGTTATTATAATGCAGTGTCCTAAGAGATGTAGCCAAAAAGAAAGCATGCCTGCATGGTATCATCAATCATGAGCAGGCAATGCTCAACTACACTGATCCAGATTTTTTTAAGGAATTATTTTTGAATCTCAAAGAGAAGCACTGAAATAAGAGGGCAAACATCTTCCTGATTCTTCTTTGTTCTATCCTTTACTATTTCTTCCAGAATCTGCCAGCATCTCTTTCTCTGTCTCAGGCCAGAGAGTCTTTGTTTCTCAGGGATGTTTTTACAGTGTAATTTTACTTTGTTTCATTTTACCTTTGAGAGTATCTCTTGTCTATGCACACTTGTACCTACTTGAAATTTCCCATTCCTGCTCTAAGAATGCCTACAATACTGTTGAAGGATGTCAGCATTTCTTTAATAGATTTCTGACACCACAAGGGGCAGGAGTGGAAGAGTGACATTTTGACCTCTCATTTACTTCCAGATGAGCTATTGAGTGTTCTGGATGCATTGGTTCTCCTTTTCCTGTCACAGCAGACCATTCTTTTGCAGGTATTATCCCATCAGTCTTCTAGACAAGCACGAGCAACAAGCTGGTCTGGTTCAGGAGTGATCATTTGGTTTTAACTTTGGTTCATCTTCTTAGATGCACACAAATGTTTTCATTTTCTTGCCTTTAAGCTGAATTTTACCTCTTTTAGAAACATTAATAAAAGTTGCCACTCTTAAAAGAAGAAAATAATTTTCTGAGATGCTAAAGAGAAGGAAATAGCTCTAAGTTGATAGTATAGCACAGATCTTAATATCATGGCCACAAAAACAGTTAGTTCCTTCAACAGTTTGAGCAGGATACTGATTACAGTTGGCAAGACCAACAAGGAGCATCTGCTGAGCAACCAATTCAAACTCTGCTAAGCTAAATTCAGAACAATGACTTAAAGGTGAAAAGGTTTGCATCACTCCAGGAAATCTCCACTATCCATTTTCCTTTGCCTGTATTTTGGTAGCTGACCTGTCAATCTCATCTGTGTAAGATAAACAGATTTTTGGTTTAAAAAAGTGTAAACTAAGAGGAAAGATCTCCAGACATCGTGTCTTTTCCCCTGTTTTCACATGAGATTGGCAGCAAAGATGAATCTGAAGAACTTCTTTGGTTTTGCTGAGCAGTATTGATAAACAGTTAAATTCGTGTGCTTCTTACAGGAAAACACATGCAAACACTGAAAGGATGTTTAAAAGACATGGGGAGATTATACTAGAAAATAATATTTCTATTTTTCACATGCCCCAACACAGTTAGAAAATTATTATGAGCATGTTTCAGGTTTCATAGTAAGCCAGTTTTGGGGAGAAATGAATTATTGCAGGCCTAAGAGCTACGTGGCAGCTGAAAGACTACCAACCCATGATGATCCTTCCCTCCAGATGAAAAAACATGGTAAGACCTTAATATTGAGCTATAAAACTCAAGGGAGAATATATTCACATAAAGTGATTATCTCTTATGTTACTGGACATTCTAAAGATACATTACATTCTCATAATAATACTTGCCTTCTTTTTGATAGGATGTTTTGGAAGAACAGCTTGCACTTCTAATCAGTACAATTTATCACTTATCCCCAAAGTACCCTGCTGTTGAAATGCCTGACATATATATTAGGTGTTGTGGATTTAGCAAAAATGGAATTATAAATTGCCTTGCCAGCTTTTGCCTCTGGAAATAATGAAAAAGTAAGCTAAAGAAATATTCTCCTGAAGGATTTATTTTTAGTGGCTACAGAGAAAGAAACAACAAACATGAGTTGACTAGATTTTATCATTTTAAGCACTGAATAGCTTGGTCTCAAGAAAAGTCATTCTTTGGATTTTTATTTTTTTAAGAAAAAAGAGTGCACTGAGAGTGTTTGAACATCCTCAAAAATAACTCCATTATTTATTAAATAATAATAAATATTGTTTTAAAACACTAAAAAAACCCCACCAATTTATACTCAGTAAACCCATATGAGAATTTCAAGGTCTCCTGCTCAAATAAAGTCAAGTTAAATGTCATCCCAAATACTTTTTTCTCTTCTCTGCTAAGTTCTGTTTCTCAATGAATGAAATTATTTGCAATGGGCTTTTAGAGTTTAACAAAATACTAGAGCCTTTAATAGGTTATCTAAATAGGCAGAGCTATGCAGAATCCATTTCTAACAAGTATTTCATCATCAAGTGTGCATAGTTAACCTAAATATTGATTATAAAAGTATTCATAAACATAGTAAGCTTTGATAATACCAATTTTAAAGTGGCATCTAATATTTCTTCATGAGTTCTGTACTTGTCTCTTAAAAAGTTCCTGAATAAAGAAAAAAAAGCAAACTGGTCTCATCTATAGTTACTTAATTTAAGTAAAAAAAATTCTATTTGAGTGCACAAACAAATATATAGCCTGCTTTCTGGAGTTGAGTGAATCTCAGTATCTTTTTACAAGATAAGTTGGATTTTTAGCTCACTTTGTGTCAGTTTTAGAAAAACACATGTTTGTATTGATGTTGGAACATCAGTGCAAACTTTCTGTTTCTTTATAAGTTCAAATAACACCCAGATTTTTGGGAATGCATGTAAAAACACACATGTGAGTGATATATGAATGCAAAATCTTATTGGGGTGTGTGTGGGGGGTATGCAAAGAACTTAAAAATAGGCATTTATCAGTCAAATATTGCCTCCTCCTTATATTAAATATCCTAGTACTATATGAGGTGATTATAAACTTCTGATTTCTCTTTGGTATTACTGGGCAAAAACTGTATGAATTGTTCTTTTATAATGAATAATGCATTCTACCACATGACTGCAGATTACATCCCATGAAATTCACTCAGCAGTTTGACTGCACAGCTTGATAAAATATAGTTTTCTACACCATGCAGAGAAGAGTGCAGACAAATAGAGTTGGATGAACTTCTCCCTAAATCTGGTTGAGAAACATGAATAATACTAACAGGCACTCAGTTCAGCTTACAAAGTGACTGCTATTCTTTAGGATGTAAAGATGCTGCCAACACAAAAGCAAGGAAAGCTGTAACTTCTGAGAAGGTAAATCCTTAACAAGGATTAGGAGCTTCATCATCAAGTGAGAAGGCAAGAGTGTCCAACACCTTGTGTGAATAAGTTTGATAGAATGGAAAATAGACACACAAATAGAAAGACAAAAAGAAATTAGTCATGGTGAAGGTAAGATCTCCATGGGCTGAGTTTACCAAAGATCCATGCAGAAGTGGAATGCACAAGTCTTCCTCCTTTTCCAAATTATAAGCAGTGTCAGAATTGAGGGGGAAAAAAAATGTTGAAGAAAAGAACATAAAATAGGAGGAAGGACACATTTTCCTAGTGGTTGTATTTACATTTTCTTGTTAGAGGGTAAGCTTTTAATGCCTTGCCATTTATTTTTCTCTTTTGGCATGGCTATGCACTTGATTCATTGGTCAATGTGGGTGACTGAGCCTGAGGAAATAATTCTAAAATCTATGCAAGAGGTCATCATTTACTTGCATTATATAAAATAGATGTAAAGGTTTACAAGCCAGGAAACATGCTGAAGAAATGTGTTGTCATCAGATAGCCACAAAACATCTTGCAGATGAATGCTCTGGTGGCCCTGCGTGACACCTGTAGGAGATGTGGGCATTAGGTCAAAATATTAGCTGGAGCTAATGATGGGCCCATTCTAACCCTCCCTAGTGCTCATTACTTAGGGGAGACCTTTTGAAGGTGCTCTGTATCATTCCCTGGCTGACAGGCTACTCAGTGAATGTTAGCAACCCCCTCTGAAATCCTGGCTGCAGCTAACAACATACTTGGGGTCACGGAAGGCACACATGGATCCTTCACCTAAATGACAGAAATAGTATAGGAAATAATTAACATCTGCCTGTGGTCTGAAGATTTCGGAGGAAAGTAAATTTATTGTTTTTCCAGATTAATTTTTTTTTGGGTGCATTGAGCATAATCAGCACAACAATGAATCAATGTTGTTAGCATTGCTCTCAAATCAGTGGAGACATGAGTGTGCATGATGTGTTCAGAAGGCCAGTGGGTGAATTCTACACAGATGTTCATGGCAAAGCCAAGGGGTTAAAACAATATTCCTGTAATCCTATGTTATACTATTGATGAACAATAGAGCTCACTGTGAGCCCTGACACTTTACAGCATCTCTCCCTTAGAATGGTCTTTCACCATTTCATTTTAAGCTTCTGTTGCACCAGCTATGCAATTCAGTTTCATTCAGCTTTTCAGCTTTAATCNCACAAGGGATTGTCAGACTGTGCCTGAAATCACTGTACATTTGATCCACAATAAACCTGCTGGATGAAAACTTCCACTTACTGCAAACATGGAGTATCTTGAAATCTGCTCACTTATCTTCATGCTCCTGCAGTGACCTCATATCAAAAAAACTAACATATTCAGGGCCATGGGCCTCTTAGCTTAGGCTTTTCTTACTCATATAGTTTGAACCTGACCTTGCATTTCCCAGGCATATCTAGCAATTCCTCTCAAAACTAATATTAAATCTGTCGTATTTACTTTCCCATAGGTCTTATTTCATACTGTGGTTTCACCCAGCTTTTTGAGTGATTATTTGATGAAGTTGCAAGCATATTAGTTCCAGTGAGTTCTTTAGCTCCTTTGCAAATACAGACATAAAATGAGGTGCATTGGGTGCTCTCCCATTAGGAGTAAAACACACTTTGGTGAAATTTATGTCTGTATTCTTCAAAATCTGAAGGGATGGCCAGCAGAAAAAGCATCCCAAACTACAGAGCTAAAGCTAACATACATAACTGTTGCATACATAGCTATTTCGTGGCATTTCTCAAAAATGTGTATTGAAATCTCCAAACCAGGAAACTTTGTACATGCTCCTGAGCACAATCTGTGAGTTTTGAAAATATCAGGTTTATCAAAACAGTACTTCAAAAAAAAATCAAACAAAACAAAACAAACAGAAACCTAAAGGCCTTTGAAAGTCTGAAGCTGTTATCTGCTCAGTTTTAGTCTAGTGTAACACCTGACATCAAGCAAGACACTACTTTGATTCATCTAGCATTCAGGTAACTCAAACTGAATAAAAGTCAACAAAATGTAACCAAGTTTAAAACACTGAAGCGTAGGTACATTTCTTGTTCAAGGAAAATTAAGAAACAACAGCAAAAAGGAAGAAGGAAAGAAAAGTGCTTCATCATGTCTACAGAAAAGATGAAATTTATTCCTTCATAAAACAACTCACCATTAAAAGCTATGAGTTGTGTTCTGGAGAAAAAAACATTCCTTGACCACTCATCAGTAGAAATTTGCTAATGTGTATTGTTACCATGACAAAACTCACTGTGAAGCTGCAACAAATCAATGTACTCTTATATTGATTTTTCTCACAGAACCTTCCTCATTTCCATTCTATTAAGTCAACTCTTCTTACATTCACAATCATTTGAAAGCTGATTTATTTCCCACTGAAGTCAAGCAGTCTCCAATAAAGGAAACAATCTGTTTCTATCCTGAGATATCATTTGGCAAGTTTCAGAGCAAATATTCTTGACAAAGTCAGAAGCTTTTGAAAGCAGTTTTCCACTGGAAATGCTGACAGGTCCTTAACACAGTGGTGTGAACAGCACCACTGTAATAAGCAGTAATTTAGAGGCTGTGCACCAGTTAACTACTAGTGCTAGTAAACAAGTGACCCTGATGGGACTGCAAATTAGAGCTTTAAGTAAACCACTTGATATTTAACCCTCTTGCTTTTCCACCTCATGTCAACACAAACAGTATATATCATAGCATAATTTTACTGTAACTCACTCACTTGATAGGGACAGAAAGCACATAAAAGCAGATAAAGCTTTTGTGAAAATAACAAACCCCATGTTTCAGCAATTGTAATCATGTAACATTTTTCTAGTGGTAATTACATCTACAGCTTTGCACTGGCTTGTGTTGGCTTTATCATATGGAAATAAGAAAATTGTGCTAACTATATAGCCTATTTTGCCAGTCAGCAATAATGCAAGAAGACCAACTTAAAAATAATCCTCTATTCCTGAGCCTCAACCGTTTTGCATAGACCCAAGTCAGACTGATGAATTGTACTTTCTGCATCAGTAGATGACAAAGGAAATTCTCAGGAAAAACAAGTGGTAAAGAATCCCAGAAAACAAAAACTAAAAAAACCCCAAACAAATAAAGCACAAACCAAACCTATGCAAAGCTGGCTAATATTTATAAACTGCACACAGAACATTTCCTAGGACTGAGTCCCATGCATCACCTCCCTCAGGAAAGTGAGGGAAGGGAGGACACAGTAGCTCGAAGGTACTCTCCTGCTGCTCTGCTGTGTAATAGGCTTAGAAGGGACATTCAGAGAGGTTTGAAGTCTTGGGTCACTTAAACTGAGTGTCAGGATGACTGTGGAGTTGCTGTGTTAACACAGCCTCACTACTTGTATGATACCACTTGTATGATAGTATTCAACTTAGAAGTTAGCTAAGTGAAATTCAGATTGCTCAGAAGATGCCTGCAGTTCAGGTGGATCACTGTTGGAATGCAGCAGCAATACCATGATCCCTGTTCAAAATTAAGCTCTCTTTCCCCAAATTAGAAAATAATAAGGTAAATATGCACTGTATTTTGAAGATGGACCTGTGTCACAAAACACACCAGAGTCTCACTATCTTCCTGCTCTGTGGTGCTTGGATAGAGCAGAAGTCACAATGTCCAGAAAAGAAATGGTTCTTTCTCCTAACATGAAGCCATGAAGCCCTAACCTACCTCCAGGGCATGTTTAGAGTATGGAAAAATATTGGAGTTACAGCCCTTAAATCAAGAACTCTTCTAGTGCCTATACAAAAGAAAACATTAGAACATGCATTTATACTATCGCAGAGTATCAGAGAGATCTTGTGTCACATCCTCATTTACACATGCTCTTGTCCTACATGTTGTACACATGTTGTACTAGCGCTCGGAAAAATCAAGGAATTTCATCACTGTCATTTCCTCTGACCTCCTGCAGGTAGAATCACAGAATCACAGAATCGATTGGGCTGGAAAGACCTCCGAGATCATCAAGTCCAACCCTCCATCAACTCAAATCCATTTACTAGATCATGGCACTCAGTGCCACATCCAATCTTCGTTTAAAAATCTCCAGGGATGGTGAATCCACCACCTCTCCAGGCAGGCCATTCCAATGCCTGATTACTCTCTCTGTAAAGAACATTTTTCTGATCTCCAACCTAAATTTCCCCCGGCAGAGCTTGAGCCCGTGCCCCCTTGTCCTATTGCTGGGTGCCTGAGAGAAGAGACCAGCTCCCACCTGGCTAGAACTTCCCTTCAGGTAGTTATAGACAGCGATGAGGTCTCCTCTGAGCCTCCTCTTCTCCAGGCTAAACAACCCCAGCTCCCTCAGCCTCTCCCCATAGGACTTGTGCTCCAGTCCCTTCACCAGCCTTGTTGCTCTTCTCTGGACCNAAGCCATAGGCTTAGAAAGAAACCACAGCCCCTCCTGCTTCTGTTTCTCATATTCTCAAACAACTTTCCACAGAGAGGTAACTCCCATTTGGTTTTGACTGAAAAGGCAGCAAGTGACAGACTCTCCATCCTCCTGTCCATCTTCCTGAGGCCTTCTTTAAGCTCTGCCAAATGGTAAGAGAGAAGGATTTGCACAGCAGCCCTGTCTTTCCCCTTCTATCTACTCCTTACACATCATGTCTGCCACAGTTGCCTTTGAACTACAAGGCTAGACAGATGCCTTCATTTGTCCTACATGTCCACACAACAGTTCTGGATATGGATGTCACACTCACAAGTGACACACTGACCTAGCAATTTGCCTGTCCCAGCACAGATGGTGCAAATGTTGTTCATGTAGCTTTCTTTAAATATAATAATTATCAATGGCTATACATTTTCAGACACAAAATACACATTATTATGTGAAGAACAAGCGTGAGAAAAAATAACAAAGAGATCATGAAACTTCTTAAAACAAAATATTTCTGCTCCATACTGCTATTATTGATCAGGTTCTCGAGTCCCACTGGGATTTTATAGAAAAACCTCCTATAATATATTTAGTTTCACAACAGCATTAATAAAGTTAATAATTCTTCCAAGTAAAATACTATTCTAGTCAGCTGTTATGCAAGTCATTTTCAGCTCATAAGCAGATTTGTTATGACTACAGGAGGAAAAATCAACAAAGCAAACTCCAAAGAAACAGAATTCTTTTTTTCTATCTGTTGATTAAAAAAGAAAAAGGAAGAGTAAAGGAACAGAATTCCTTTGCACAGTCAAAGTGTGTTTGCATTTTCCAAGCAGGCAGTAATTTGTCTTTATAACCAAGACACTGGTTATGACTCTCCCAAAATTCATGTGATAGAAAAAACAAGTCTGTGGTAGGTCCCTTAATTGTTAGGCAACTGTCATTTGTACACTGGAATCTTATTGCAGTTTACTATGATATCTCTATTTTGTATTTGACTTAACCTTGCTGCACTATATATAGCCTTTTGTTCTCTTATTCATAGGTTTATTATTAAAGCTGAGCAATGACATCTAAACATAAATGGAGTGTGTCCTTTTTCAAGGTGATATTCTTGCAAGTGTTACTATAGATTGGACATTTTTTACTGACTTTATCTAATTCTTTGCAATTAAGTATACCTCAACTAGAATGTATGGTAACTTTCAGTACTCCTGAGGCTGCAGTATGTTGCAATATGGAAGATTTTGTCCTCCTACATTTCCTTGTACCACAAATTACTTCTGCAAGAATATTAAAACACCTTCCTCAGCTAAAAAATAATCAGAAAACTTCTTACCCTACCTATTTCCCTCAAAATAATTTTTCATGTTACTGTGTAACAAGGAAATGATAGAAAAGTGTTGGTATAGCACATTAAACAAAAGAATTATGCTTCCATTTCAGTTCACCAAAACACAGAATAAAGTCTCTTAGAAGTTGACTCAGGTATTTTCTTAGAAAGTCAGAGTCTTTCTTCTTTTTTTTCTTCCAGAAAATAACACATTTGCCCATAACATAGTGCAGTGTCAGACACTCTAAAACTGATGAGTTCTAGCTGCTACATCAAGTCATCATGACACCAAGGCAGCATCACTGCAACCAGATCCAATTTCACTGACTTCAGCCCTGTAGCACATGTAAGTCTGAGTTTGCTTCCTAAAGCCTAGGCAGCTACTTCTAAGAACAAGCAAAATGCATCTCTAGCTTTGCACAAAACAACTAAATGAATTGGTCATGGCAAGTGATCTTTATGTTCCCCATCTCTTTGCAGGAAAGCTGCTCTCTAGCACAAGCAAGTCAGACCAAGTGTACTTGCATTGCTTATTAGGGTTTCATTTGTGCTGGGAAGACAAAGTGCTCCAATAAGCAGCACAAAGAAGCTCTGTATATACTCTATATATACTGTATATATATATATATATATACTGTAAGATTACCCATTGGATGAGACACATTGCTCCAGGCATCTGGGAGTTGCAGCTCCCTGATAGTAAGACAGAGATCTCTGTGCATACTCACCTCTGCAACACAGTTGATCAAATACCATGCAAAAACATTACATACTCCTGTTTCAATCAGTCTCTGTGACTACATCCTAAAACATGCCATTTAAATTGAAGGGGGCAAAACGACTTGCCTGCCTTTTGCCTTTTGTTTTTTGGCCCTGCCAGACCACATTCAATTCATCTTCCTGCTCATTCCAAGTATCTGCTGTGTTATCCTATGTCCCACACTGTCTCATGTCTCCAGAAAATAGAAACTCCTCGTTTCATTACTGAATGAATATACTTAGCAAAATTAGTCATGCAGCCCAGCTAAATCCTTTTTTATATTTGCATTTGATTTAGGTTTCAGTTGGAGTCAGGTGTATTAGATCAGGACACAGCAAAGGATATGTGATAGATTTCTCTTACTGAATTGTGTAGCTACACCTGAAAATGAAGTATTTACCACTTAAAACATTTCAGAATAATAATCCAAGATGAACTTCCATATCTATAAAAACTGTTTTTTCTTCTCATTCTTCAGTCTTGTTTTTGAATTGTTATTATTTGTTAAGGTTAAGGTCTAATCCCACAAGGTGCTGAAGCAGGCCTGAATCTCATTAATATAATAGATATTGGAGATGGTCTTTTAAAAAATGAAACAAAAAACAATTTGAAATAAAACAAAATACCAACTCTGGTTATTTACATCACAGTTGGATATCTGTTTCATTCCTTCATGCTTTGCAGTGTATATTACAATACCTCTCTACAATTCCCTACAATTTTTCCCAAATTATCTCAGTCTCTGCTCTAAAACAGAAGACTGTATCATTAATCAAAGCACACTTTGCAGAAGGAAATACTCAGTTACAGGATAAAGGTAGCCACTAATCTCTTGTTTATAAAGCTAAAAAAAATTAAGTATCTGCTCATTTGAAATTATCATAGACAACTTGAGCTCTCACAGCATGTTCCTTGCTTTTTAACTTTGTAGGCTCTTTACCCTTCTGTCAGACAAGTTTGCCTTCACATATGCTTTCTATACAGCCTACTGGTGTAAAAAATAATTATAATGTTTATTAAATTAAAATAATGAGGTTTATATGAACTTTCAATAATGCAGACAGGCAGACTATAACTGTAAACCACATGCTATATACTTTGGACTTTTACGGCTTTTAATTTATCAAAGGAAATAATTAGCACACTTTGTGGCAGCCAGTGATGGAATTTATTCATTTGGAAGCCATGGGTTTCCTGTCATTAAAACTACATCATGTCCTTCCTTTTCTATTAAACTTCAACTAAGGGCAGTAAGAAGTCACTAAAAGGAAATGAAGAGTTTTTTTGGCAACATTCACATGCAATGATTTAATACTGCTAAAAGATAGCAACCCCTAATGTATGCCAGTAAGGGATGAGGGTTCCAATTACCACTTTATTTCCTTTATTTGGTGCTTTGTTTGTGGCTCAATTAACTGTGATTTCCAAAATCACTTCAATAAATTTATTTTCTCTTCGTTGGCTTACTGCATTTTTTGTTCCTAATTACAAGTGCTTCTGGGGCAAATAAAACAATTTAGATTTTCAACCAATATATTTAAATTGATGTGTGATAGGATATATTTTTTTTTTTCCTTTCAAAGTGACCAATCACATCTCATTAACTAAATTTTGGCTAATATTAACCCTTTTCTTTTTTGCTGGATATTTTTTCAAATAGAAGTAGCAAAATATCCAAATTTACTTCAAGTAGAAAAGAAACAAATGTACCACTAAATTTCCTTTCTCCTTCACATGGACACAAATAAACCACTCTCTGCCTTATGCCTCCATCTATAAATGACTTCTGCTGACCAAAATTTAGAGCATAGAAGTTGCTCAGCCCAGACTGATCTGACCAAAGGATACACATACATTTTCTTTAAAGGAGGTGTAAAATCCAAGTAGCACAGAGACAGACTTAGCCTATCTATAGGAGTGGGTGGTCCTTCCAGTTCCTGACCAACTTACAGCAGCAGCAGAATGCTGCAGCTTCAAGTATTTCCCTAAGTAGTGCCCTGAAATGTGAAGGATTAGATGATACAGGGTATGGGGATGTTGTAGGGGTTTTTTTATATGTGATGACATGAGTTAAAAATGATTCGAAATACACAAAATAATCTCAGCCAGTCCTCAGTGGATTAGTATGAGGAAAAAAAATTCAACTCTTTTACAGAACTATGTATTTCTAGTGTCTATATTTGCTATGCTCAATTCGGAAAAAAATTCATAACAAATAATTACAAACAAATAATAACAAATCATTTCTTGTTTGAATCTTTCAGCTGCATATTTGACTTCTATATCTAGGATCTAACAGACATCTTTACTGAGACAGACATTAGATATCTAGAACACTTATTATCAAAACCTTTTTGATGATAAGGAGGTTTGAAAGCAATGTGCAGACAATTTTTAAACATTTTTGCTGCAGGTCAATGGAAAATGGTTCAAATGCCAAAATATTTCCTCATATCCACTGAAGCTGGGCACTGAGTTTGCAAATTAAGATGTAAGATCAGAGCTAGCTAAGATTGTCATATTGTCTCCTCTAATTTGGAAAAATAAAACTAGGCTAGGGAGAAAGCCATAAAAGAAACTTTATGACTCTCTTCAAGAGTGCCATAGAAGCCAATGCTCCAATCCTTTCTCCCAGCCTCTTGCAATTACATTTCCGCAGGAAGAAAGAAAAGGAATTAGAAACAGGATAATGTAGCTTTAAATCATTTCTCATAGCCTTTGCCTTCTGTTGGGGAACGCTGAGTTTTAACATGCTTCTTATACTGTTTAGTGTGACACAACAAAAAGCACAACTTGTTTGACCCTTCCTCAATAAAAAATCATTTTGTCCTGACATCCTATAAAATCTGTGCATGAGCCTGCTAAGCCCTAGTGTCTCCTTCAATCGACAAGGAGAAAGCACTGTGAGCACATCCAGGGAAGATCCCTTACACATATATTTAAGGCAATTCTGACCAAGCAACACAGCTCATTAGTATGCCAGACAAGCATTAAAAAGTTACATTTCCAAAGCTGCAAGTTATACCATCAAACTTGAACATTCCTGAGTTACCAGAGCTATCTTGGGTGGGTTATGTTGCTTGCATATGAGTAGCTATGACATTACTCATAAATTCACTGAAACATAACATGATTGTCTCTGCAATCCAAACCAGAGAATGCATCAGCATGGACAGAGGAGTATCCTAAAAATCAGCGTGTCAGTATTTCTAACCTCACAGCACTATAAAAGTCTTAAAGATTATAGTTGGTAAGAACACTTCTTCCTCCCCACCAGCACCTTCAAATCAGGGAAATAAAGGCATAATCTTGCTAGCAAATACTCTAGCATTGTATATGTGAAGAACAACTGTACTCTGGTGCAAGAAGCACACTGAAAATGTTTATGCTTACTAATCAGAGAGCTCCTGAATAAAGATGCTGTACCATGTTCCCAGCAGAGTCCTTGTATTCATTTTGCAGTGCACTTGCAGCAGCTTTAAAAAATCCTAATACATCTGTAGTGTTTTAGTAAATACCTACATAAATTCCAACCAAATTCCTATGCAATTCTAGAATTATGAACCTCCAGCAATCTTATTTGAACACATTCCTACTTTTAAACTCTTTTTCAGAGTTTGTGCTCTAGTATCACGTGCTTTAACATTCATTTAATTTCATAGCTCTTCTTAATTTTGACATTCTAGTATTATGTCTATTGCTGCAATCGGTAACATAGAGCACTAGGGAAAAACAGTTTCATTAATTTTGGATGTCCAGTGTGAGATATCTAGGACCATTTTCAGACTGCATAGCATTATAAGCTATTTAGGGAAATTAAACAGTGGAAAATTTCAACTTCAAAAGTAAACAAAATCTGAAATATTTTGGCTCACAATTAAAATACTTCAGTAATGAAATACTACTGTACTACCTCAGGCAGCTGCAGTACATGATGTTAATATTCGTGTAGCACAGCATTTCTGAGCAAAACAAGAACAGTAGGAAGAGGTTACTTTATCATACAGCTCCTGATTATAGTGTGGAAGAACAGGTAACTTGGCCGAAGAGGTCAGCCCATGAAAAGGTGTTAAACAAGGAGGAAAAAATCAGAATACTTTTTCTTTAAGAAGAAAAATAGTATCTCCAAGAAAAGTATCTCCAAGAGTCACAGGTGGTGGCAATAGATGATCCATGATTCGGATCTGTATGAAAGAATAGACAGCACAATGGCTCTAGAAACACTGATCTTTGTACTTTTCTTCAAGTGTTTATTTCACCAAACTCTTTTATGGAGTTTTCCCAAAGCACTCTCTGCCTTTGCTAGCCTATTGTCTATCTCTCCATCAATCTTACCNTTCCAAAATCTGCCATAGACCATTTCTGCTCACAGTATCAAAAGCCTTGGTGAGATCAACAAAGCTTACATAGAGATCTTTGTTCTGTTCCCTACATTTTTCTTGCAGTTGTCTGAGAAGAAATATGTCTGTGGTACTCCTGTTGGCTCTAAAACCACATTGGCTTTCAGGTAAGATTCCTTGTGCTGTAGCAGGGATTAGTCTGTTCAAGAGTAACCTTGCCAGGATTTTACCAGCAATGGAAAGCCAAGTGATCCCACAGTAATTGGAACAATCTGATTTAACTCCAAAGCAGGACTGGCTTATAAGGCTCCCTCCTTCAGCTACCTGGCAGGCCAGTTTTGCAGATTTCATTCACAGAGATAAAATAAACATTTCTTAGTGTTAAGCATCTCAACCTTTCTCCCAATGCACACTAAACTGTCCTGCATTCCTTTCACATGGAAAACTAGGCTGTAATGCCACAACCTCCCATACCCATAAGACTTCTTCATTAGCTGCAGAAAAGTGGAGGTGGGACAGACTGTGTAGACTACAAGGGGAAAACAATTGTGGAGAGGGTGAAGCAAGCACTTATCTTTTAAGCACTTCTTTCTTTCATGACAAAAGCATCTGAAGAATCATGCCTGTCCTTTGGGGTGGGTTGTTCCAACCACCCAGTACATAACTGTAGCAAGAATGCACCTGTCAAAGAAACAGGGAGTCTTTTCCATTCCAGAACTAGCTTGGTGATTTTAGATGCAGGTGGAGATGTTTACTAAATTGCATTGTCTTTAGTAGACAGATTAAAATAGTAATGATTGCAAAAGGAGGAAATTTTCTGAAGTCACTATATATGAAGGCAATGAGAGGCCTGCCTTTGTATATCTGCAGAGCCATCAGCTGAGGGATACACAGGCAAAGTTTCTAGGACTGGAAAACAGGTTTGTGAATAAAATACACTTCTGCAGTGCACCATCAGCCAGTTTCTTTGTGAAATGTGAGTCCTCTTCTCAACTAAGCAAATAATTCACAATCCATTGCATATAACGGACAGATTCACACTAATGTGTGAGAATGATTGTCACAAAGCCAGTTTAAAAAAGGAGTCAAACCCAGAATGCTCTGATGATATTCAGGATTTGTCAGGAGCTCTTTGGAAGTGTTTCAAAATTTGCAATTAAAGAAAAATGGAAGAGGAAGAAGCTTCAAAGCAAGACATTGAATGCATGTCTGTAATTTGCCACTTCCCTTAGTAGTACTGCAGGATTTTCAAGAATACAAGAGTGTAAAAGAATAAGAGGATTCAGATGTAAAAAAAGATGGACTTATAAAACCAAAAATATTCCTAATACATCTCAAAGTGTAAAGATACAATTCTTGTTTTTCTGTTCAGTCTTTGTCAAAATACCTTGAATACTGTTAGTTTTGAAAAATAAATGTAATGTAACTTAATCCCATTGAGTATTTTCAGGCCAAAATATTGTGCCTGATTTATATATTATTATCCATTTTTTCTCCAGTAACTGACAAATGCTAAATGCTTTATCAGTCTAGCAGTAAGTAAGTAATGTTAAGGATGAAAAAACTCCTAGGAATAAACTCAGACCCAGCCTAATTCCCTTTAAAAACTCATTTCCAGTTGCTACATTCCTTGGTACATTCAAGCTCTGAAATGTCAAAAAAAAAAAACTTGTGAAAGTTTAATTTTGAAACAAATCCAAACTGCTCAGATCCACTTTCTAATCTAGCAAATCTCTAACAAAAAATTTTCTATCTATAAGTAATGTAGTTTAGAAAACATCCTACTTACAGATTATTAAAGGAAACAGTGTTTTAGTCTACAGAGAAATTACTTTGCATTGCTGGCTTTTCTCTTTCTGTGCTTACAGGAAAATAAAATATAAGCAATTATATCAGAATTGCATTAAAGGCTTTTTTTATAGTGATATGGAAAAAAAAAAAAAGAATGGAATACCAGATAATATTTGTATGAAAACTTTGATTTCCCCTCTGTTACATATTTTAAATATTTTGAACTGAGCTGCTGGGTGAGACACAAATGAGAAAGTACTTGGGGGAAATATAACCTGGAGCTGCCCATTTTCATATTCTTTTTGGGGTTCTGGTTTAAATCATAGCTGGAGACACAATGTGGTATTATATTTTGATCTAGTATGTTTTTTCCAGTCTTTAGAGTCATTTACTGCTTGCTCATTCTAGTACAATATGTTCATTTCCAGTTTCAATGTGGGTAGATATTTCCTAGAAGTAAAGAACAGAAAAAAGAGCAGTTTGGGGTTTTTTGGGTTGTTTTTAAAGGAAAAAAAAAAGAAACGCAGGCATACTCACTCAATGGAAATGCAGCAGGAAGGTATAGAGCAAAAAGTGTTCATTGCTCTAAGTGATGTCTCCTCAGCTTAGTCATGTTCATGTGTTTTATGCTGTCAAAATAATGACAGAGAAAGTAGGATCAGATGTACAGGAAGAATAAGCACTAGAGAGACACAAATCTGAAGCAGCAGAGCAAATGAAAATGAAACAAATCAGATCAGAAAGCAAAAAGAAACTGAATAAAATAAAAGGAAATCATCATTCCTTGAATTAGATAACATCCTACAGTGAGAGGAAGGCATAGAAACATCTCTACTGAATGGCAAAAAGAAACACAGGAATGGTACTCGTGTCAGAACAAACATCAAGAAGGAAGAAGAAAACCTCCAAGAAAACACCATTGCACTTGGATTAGCAAACAAGAAATTAGAAGAATCCAAAGATGAATAAAATTCAATCATTAGGAGCAAGCTACCCATACTTCAGTTTGTAGAGAGGGAAGATAACACTCCTGGTTTTTTGGACTGCAATATGTATGGGAAATGATATTACAATGTGACTGGGCAATATCTCTTCAGGCAGATGGAAATATTTAGAATATTAGAAGCACCTGTTCTTCAGCTAGGTTGTTCTCAGAAGAAAAAGCACCAAATCATACCAGTGCATGAACGTGATACTGTATCAAAAACACTGCAATTGTTTTAGAATCTAAGCTGATGTAGCTTCACATTCAAAGTAAAATCACATTAGACAGAATACAACAGGATGATGATGCAACATAAATAGGATTATGCATTAGATTCAAGACTTCATTAAAATCATAATGCTATGAGGACCATGCTGATTATATTCATGCAGTGTGTTTGAATTTTGTATCTCAGTTAATAGTTGCAGAAAAGCTCTTCAGCTAATCTTGGGAAAGGATGTGAATGAAATTCAACCACAAGCTATAATAGAGGCTAAGCTCTTTCAGAGAAATCCAAATCCTTGTGATATTTTAAACTGTTCACATATTCTAAATAACCACTGTCCATAGAGGAAAAACTCTTGGGAAACTCTTTTTTTTCTCTCTTGTAGTATGGTAGCATTCAGTATATGATGCAACTAAGAATGCAAGGACAAATCTATAGGCTCTGGGCTCCATGCTCACCTACAAGGCATTGAGGAACTCAGCATAATACAGTATAAAAGGCTAGACAAGTTGTTTTGTTTTGTTTTTTTCTTCTTAAACAGTTAAATTTGCTGCCAGCTTGTTACACAGATTTAAATAGAAGCTGAAGTTTAGGTCTTTTATTGAACTTAAGAATCTTAAGTGCGTCGTGTTCATGTGGATTCAAATTCAGAGCCTGACATATATTTAATCTTAGTTAAGACCTAGTTATTTTTGTTGGCAGCAGAATTGGTGCTAAAATCATAACACATTCCAGTTTTCTCATTCTGTTCCAGTTTAGTTTATGGATTATCTAAAAGGATGTGCATATACAGTTCAATGAAAGTTAATGGATCAAGGAACAATATCCCTAAAACTCCAGTAGTCAGATCTCAAAACTGTTTCAAACTTTAGTGAATGCCTGAGGTACTGACACACTAGTTTATTTGTTTAGGCAATAATTGTCCTTTGCCTCCAGAGAAGGCCTAAAATTGCTTCTATGTTTAGAATCAAGATTGGTCTGTTAAGGCTGCTTGTCACAGAGTTTCACCTCTTTTTAGAACTGTTTATTCCCAGTCCCCTATTTCCCAATTTAGTCCATTACACAGTTTGATTGATGCATCTGCCTGACACAATATAGCAAGAACACTGGAATCCTTTATCAGATGCCTTAAGCAGTATAATTACTATTTCAGGGTTGCAGTGACATTGTTTGTTAAAGGTTTATTGCCTGCCTTTCTGAACAAACATTATTATTTGTATCTATTGAGTTTTTACTGTCTCAGTTTGAGGGGAAAAGACTGTACAAAAATACATTAATGTCAAAAAGACACCCACATTTATCCCTTGGCAGACACATCACTGGTTCTTCCATCTCATTCAACTGGAAGTTCTGCTCTTAGTGGGATTCATGTACACAGATGAAATGGAAAAATAGTTGCTGATCTTGTTCCATTGGCTACAATAATGAATGAGCAGCCTGGTCAGCACTGGAAAAGTTGGTCCTCTTGCTTTATAGCTAGTGCTACAGAAGATATTGTCTGCACAAGGGATGAGACAGAAGAAGTTACAGCTGCAGAAAAGTAGACTGCGAAGGAGACATCAGGATTTTATCTGTTTCTTTTCCCAGGATATAATCAGCTCTAGCTGTGTTACTCCTGAAAATGTTTGTTCAGCTTGTACCTAGAGATCCTCCAGAGCTGGAATACCCAAAACTTCCCCACACAATCATTTTTGCTGATTAACTACCCCAAACTCACTATCTAGTGACTAAGAATAAATATTTCTGGTCTATTCTTTCTTGCCAGAGTCAGTATGAATGTGGAGGTGAGATAATTGCCTCTTCACAGCTGTTCATTCCAAAGCAAAGCCAGTGTCACTCCTTTGGGAGACATGGTTACACTCCTAGTGCCTGCAACTGGCTGCAAGGGACTAGCCTACCCTTTAGCAAACAGATCTTAGAGGTGGTTGAATAGAAAAGGAGCAGGAGAGGACCTAAACTCTTCTTTATGGCTGAACTCGATCCTTTAGTTCTCTTCATCCTGCTCATTTTACCTGTTTCAAGTTGCAATGATTCATTCCTGTAGATAATTTCATACCTAAACATCAAGAGCTGAAAGAACACTTAATTCTCATTTCAACTGAAAACTGCAGCCTTTGCAAATATTGAACTCAACAGCCAAAATAATAATAAATAAATTCACAGGTGTATGCATATAAAACATGAAGCTGCTTTTAGCAGGATTTTGGGTTTTCTAGACACTTTAAATATTTGCAAGTCTCCATTAATTTTCACAGTAGTTTCTGGGACTACCAACATTTTTATTATCCATTAAACAGTGTGTTAACAATCATATTCCATTGGTGCATTTATACTTTCACACTTAAAACTTGACAGACTTCATAGTAAGCTTCATAACATTTGCCAGCAGCCATCTGATTTTTTTTTTTTTGGATCCATTGCTTTCAGTATACTGGCATCTAGGAAACACATGAGTAATAGAAATAAAATAAAAAGGAAATAAAATAAAATAATATATAATAAATAAAATAAAAGGAAATCATCATTCCTAACCTCCCAGCTGCAAACACTGAGATCAAAGGATGTACTGTTGCCAAAAACTGTTTGTTAACAAAACATTGATATTTTGCTATACAATTGCAGCTCTAGGTGGCTGAAAGTTTTAATGCCTATGTTTCTCTTTAAAATAATGAAAACAACTGATGTGTAGCAGAGCTCTTGTGTCTCTATTAATAGCTAAAACAAAAGGTATGTTTTGACTGACAAGGTCTTAACTGCTTTTTTACTAACACTGGGATTTGTAGGAAATGTCACTGCTGCTGAGTAATCTGAGATAGAATTTACTTTTCTTTCTAGATTCAGTCCCCATAAGGAAAGCAACAAGAAACAAGGTAGCTGGGAAGCTAAGTAAGAGATGAGCACTATATCTGTGCTAAATTTTATGCAAATTCATTTGTCTTTGTGGGTTTATTCCTGAAACACTATGCCAAATATTTAGAGTCAAGTTTTTACTAGAAAACTAGGGGGTTTGCTAGTTTTTTTCCTAGTAAAATAGATTAAATATGCCTGCTTCCAAAGTATTCTCAGCTGACTTTATGTTGGGTTCTACCTAACAAAACTGAGCTGCTTTCTTTAGGAATATGTAAGAGTACACACAAATTGTATTTGATTTACGAATCAAAGTTATTTGATTATTAATTTACAATATAATATTTCTAAACTTAGAGCAGATCCAATGGCATCACAATCCCATTGTATGCAAACTGTGATTTAATTTCTGTTGCAAGACTTTCTACAGATGAAATACTGTGTCTTTAAAATATTTTCTTTCGACCTTGAGGTAAATCTTACAAAGGTAATGGAAGGCAAGGTCTTTTTGATTTTTAGTTATTGAACATATGTAATTAGATAATTTTTGGTAATTATAAAACCTCATGAAAATTTAACCTGATATGAAAAGATGTCAATTATGATCTAGACAAATAATCTCAAAAAATCAAAAGACATTTGTTTTCTACTAGCAAGATGAGCTTAAACCCACCACATTTAAGGCAGCTACTGGAGATAGGACATGGGCAGCTTTTTAGATCAGGACTTTGATGTTTCTTTGCATTTCCAGTAAAAGCTGGTGGATTGCTATCTGCAATGGTATGAACTTCTAAAGGACTTCACACTAGATAAACAAAGGGTTTAGATTCCTGATGTACCATTTAGACCCTTGGTGGATTCAGTTTGTGATCCCTAAGCTCATCTTCAACTCTTCAGCCCTTCATAAACCCCAGTCATCAAAGGACTGTGTTTTGAAATACAGATTATTTGACTTTGGGTTCTGTTTCTGTTCAAGGGGATGGATCACCCTATGACCTTGCCCACATTTCAGAAAAACTTGCATTCTGGCCTTTCTAAAGAGATAATAATCAAATCCTGTAAGAACAGCTCTATTTTTGCTTAAAGTAAAGAACATGTTCATTCTGTACCACTTGGTACACTCTTCTCTTCCTTTCATTTCAAAGGCCATTCATCAATGTCCTCAAAGCACCACAATTCAGTTTATTTGTGGTATTAGGACTCCTTCCATGTAGATTAGGATAATAAATTTTAGATGATCTCTTTTCAGAAGCAGAGATATTACTGCCCAATTCTAACAGGGAGGAGAACCCTTTTAAAAAGGAGGAACTCTTGTTTTAAAAGGTCCTTTGTTTTACTTGCTAGTATAGTTATTAAAAAGCTTGAATTTATGTTCTTCAAATTTCCTTAAATATATTAGAACTTTGTAAATGAGGTTCAACATGTTTCCAGACATTGATCTATTTGTTTGTTAAGGATATTGCATGCTATTCAGCAAAGAAAGGACTATTTCATGCTTTGTTTTTGATATGCTTCTGCTTTCTGAATTCACAGAAGATTTGAAAGTGGTTTCTGATTTGCTTTGGCTTTTTGATTATTTTGGGTAAGATTAATTTGTGTGTGTGTGTGTTCTAGTATGGTAGCTGAAGCTGTTATTACCTAATAAAGTAGGTTATTAGAGTACAGTTAATATACATCTAGCCACTGTGAGGTTTGTTTTTTACTTCTAAAATGTTGTTAATCCTTTAATTGATTTGAATTGTGTGTCCTTGAAAAATTAGCCCTGCAACAGTGAAAATTTCTTAACAGAAAGCCTAACACACAGAAAATGTACAGAGGTGATTGTCTGTTCTCTTAATGAATCATTGCTGCTCTTAAGAGGAAAAAAACTGTATCATCTTTAGCAGAATTGTGAGGAGTGGAAAACAGTTTCTGACCTTTTTCTGACTCTTTTATGCCCAAATCTGCTCCACTGCCATGGTAGATAAAATGAAGTTAAAGGAACATGAAAGAGCAATGTCAGCTAGTGCATGGCAAGAAAATTGGTGCAGTGTTCCTGCTGGTGGAACAGGCTGGGGGATGAGATGATGGAGAGCAGCCCTGCAGAAAAGGCCTTGGGGTGCTGGTGGCTGAGAAGCTGGCCATGAGCAAACAGTGCACGCTGGCAGCCCAGAAGCACAATGGCATCCTGGGCTGCAGCAAGAGAAGCGTGGCCAGCAGAGCCAGAGAGGTGATTCTGCCACTGCACTCTGCTCTGCTCACACCTCCTCTGCAATACTGGGTCCAGTTCTGGAGCCCTCAACACAGAAAGGACATGGAGCTGATGGAGCAGGTGCAGAGGAGGCCA
>VWZO01001888.1:8519-36024 GCA_013396975.1 Bucco capensis | reverse complement strand
ATGTGCCTTATCAAACCTTCTAGGAGAATCTACTGCATGGTTTTCCCAGGCACAGGGGTGAGGGTAACAGGTCGATAGTTATCAGGGTCCTCCATTTCACCCATTTCACAATCATTTTTTGTATATACAACTCCCTAGGCTTTTTTATATGGATTCCCAGAAAAATGAACTACGAAAGCACATTGTATTCACTTAAAATCTACTAGCTAGTATAAATCTAACTTCTCTGTGGAATTATGTCTTTATTATAATAAAAATAAATCAGATAAAAGATTTTAAAATCGTTTTAGGAGTTATTACAAACTTTTTTGTGTTTTGGTCTGTTTGGTAAGGATGCTTCATTTTCTAAGGAAATGATAAATGTTTACTTAAACTACATTTCAGAGTGGTAGTATTTTGAGCGTTGCAGTCATATTCAACCACTGATTTTTTGTGAACTTACTCTTTGCCCTCTGTTTGGGATAGGATATACAGTTCAAAAAGTTTAATATGACTGAAACTGCACTGAAAAACAGGTTCAAATCAGCTTAGTTCTGTTCTGCCTTATCATCAGAGTAATAATAATAAGAAAACAGAAGAAGAATACTCACAGTGGTTCTGTATTTCATGTCACCTTTCAGGAACATGAGGAAGCACTGCAAAATGTGTGACTACTGTTTACCTTTTTTAAGGAAAGATTTCAGTATGAAATGATAAAACCTCATTTCTTATAAATAATATCCTCCACTGCCAAGAAACATTTTGGCTTATTTGTAATTTGGCTTATTTGTACTTAAAAGAAAACAAAATAGAGAGAAGTTGCCAGCGACCTTGTTTTTATTCAGGAGCACATAAAAAAGTTACGCCACTGCTTTGGTTGGCTGGAATGATATGCATTACGTTTTAATGGTATTTTTTTTTAAACAGTAAACAAGAGTACATTCAGTTGTGTGCAACACCCTCACCACTGATTACACAATTACACTACAGAAAATGAAATGTTTTAAGTATGTAACTGTTAAACCCTTCATATTTTTGGTATTTAACCAGCATTTCTAGAATTAGTCTGCTGAAGCCATTTCATGTGGAGTGCACACTGAAAACAGGCCCCATGGCAAAGTGAATGTAATTGTAGTTGCAGTGGCTCTCAAGTCAATTAAGAGCCCTACTTAAAAATATTACTTAGAAGCTACATCTTCTGCAACTTAAATGTGAAAGGAATTACCTAACTTGTAGTTTGTGAAGTCCATTACTAATAATCTGCCACTTGAACTTACAAAAGTGGACAACATTTTTATACATTTAGGATAATTATAAGCATTAAATAATTTTTCATGCCACAAATAAAATCACAGTAACTGCTGAGGCTGATTACAAAACCCAATGACTCTTAAGTTTCACTGACTTACTAATGCTTCTCACAACTTGTGTAATATTTTTTTTTTTAATGGGAGCTGTTGTCAACCACCTGCATTGGAAGGAGAGAGGTATAAAATTTCCCAGGCCACAATGAATCCTGAGTATTTCACAACAATAAGCACTGAGTGTCCACCCTGAAGGGATGAGAATAAAGCACAGATGGAATATTTACAATTTTTAGGATAAACTTACTAGCAGACCAACAGTAACCATTTCTTTTTTTACAAAACCTGCTTTTTAATATCCCCCTTTTGTAGAAATATGGCAAAGCAAATAAAACTGTCTTTTCAGTAAACAAAACAAGGTTTTGATAAAGTATGTAAAAGACAATTTTGTCTGCTGGATGATACACAGGTGCCTGTATACAAGCATATATACTAAACAACAAAAGAGCAGGTGTGTTTGAATGTTACAGATCTGATGTAAACACAGAATAAAAATAAAAGTCAAAAGTGACAATACATTAACTCGGTCATGCCTAATTATTGCAGCATATATGATATAAAATAATTCAATGCAGAAAACATCTGCTTATCCTCAAAACCAGGCAAAAGAGATGTCTTTGGAAATGTAGTTAAATAAAGAAACAAAAGCTTCTAGCCAAGATATGTGTTACCTTTCAGGCCACGAAAGAATTTCAGAGGAAGATTATAAACTCCTGAAAATAGAAGTTTATAATGACAACAGACAATGCCTTCATTACAGTGAAATCAACAGAGCCACTGTAAGACATAACACTCCACTGTTATTTTCTTTTTGTTCAAGTTTACAGTAAATATTTGAAGACACTGAAAAGGTTCATGTGCAGCTTTTCCATTAAAGGTGTGCAGTTCAAACCGATAAATACATTTCCTGAAATGTTTTAGAAAATAAGAAAAGACATTTGACCTAAATAGGTAGTTAACCATCTATAAACTGAAGATCCTGAATTTTACTGTGAACTGCAGACATGAATGGCTTTTGAAAGCTCACTAATTTAGTTGAATACATATTCAAGGTATGTTTAAGAAGATTCTTCCAGTTTTGTCTTCTCAGAAATAGTTTCACCAGTAAGTTCTACATCTAGTGAGGCCTCTTCAAAAGACAGCTTAACATCAGAAACAGAAGATGCAGGGGTAGCTGTATGGATAAGAAAAAGTATTGGTTTTTCTAAGTATATTAATGAATAAAGCTTAAAAACCCAACAACACAGGTTATCTAGCACAGAAACACACACGAAGCTAAACTGTGTTTAACAAAACCAGAAATACAATGGGAATTTTTTCTAGAGGCTCTCTAAACAGCACAACCATCCAAAAGCAGATGATGCAGGTGGCCAGCAGTTCAAACTGAATGTACTAATGATTGAATGTGTCATCGTATTATTGGTAGCTTTCGTCAGAATCTGGCCACAAAGCTCTATGGTAAATGTTCAGAAAACGTCTTAGAAATTCTGCCATTTAAATAAATAAATTTCCTTTGCTTGTCTTACTTGGCAGTATCTAGAAATAGTGTCTTACTTCAAAAGGAAACTAAAAAAACCTCCAAACCCCACAAATTTACATGCCACAGAGACCTTTTCAAACACTTTAGAGGTTAACAGTAACTATCAACAAAGTGTTACTGATAAAACTACTTGTGCAATGTTACTGAGTTCTCTCTGACCTGTAAAATGATCCCACTTACATAGACAGACAACATTAAGAAACAGCTGCCCTAAGAAATTATATAAGACAGAATCCTACTGCTGGAAATAATATAATCATGTTAGCCATTCTGCTTCTGACAGAAGTTACTTACATAGGGTTGGTTTATCTATTGGTAGCCTTTCAGGCAAAGTTTCAAGTGGTGTTGGTTGAATTTTTGCAGGGGTGTATGTATTTAAAGAAATTTTTCTTCCTGACATTGGAATCATGTAAGCTGGACAAGCTGAAATGGAGTGGGGAGGGGTAAGAAAAGATAAACATCATTAATAATAAGAATACTTTTATCTAAGCAAAACATCAAAAACAGCAGTCATAAAATTGTGTATTTGTCCAGTAATAGATGCCACATTTATAAAACCAGCAGTTCCACTACTAATTTTTGTCTCTTGGGTCAAAACTTCAAAGCATGAAAGGTAAGTCTAATAATCTTGCTTTTACATCAGAAAGCGACACAATAACTTCGTTCTGCTAAGCTGAATTTTAAGGCAGCTAAGTTGAATTTTAGTTAACCCCTGCCTCACTCAAAGACCAGCAAAAGCATTAGTGCTACTTTCATAGATTATGAAGACCGCACTGGAACAGGCATTTAGTACAAAATGCCTATGAAAAGTGCATACAATACATTAGTCTCCAGATAATTTCCAAATACTACAGGAAAATAGAAGGAGGGCAAAGCACCTATGGCCTTAATGCTAACAAGCCTAATTTCCAACTGCTTTTTTGCAGAAAGGTGACAACCAGACCACAAGTATGACAGTTTTTTAAAAATATTTTTTCATCTTGTGTACTCTAAATCCTGAACTGATTTTGAAGAGACACAAACTTCCTAACCAGTAAAACAAAGCATTTTAAATAGCTCAGAACTTGAAAATACCTGTAAGCCTGTCTGAGTTACTTTTCAGTAATACCACTTTTCTTAAATTGCTTATCTTCTCAGATATAGGAGACTTACCCTATCAAATTAGTTACTGATTAAAATCTAAATTGTATACAATTAAAATAACAGAAAAAAAGGAAGACTCCTGTAACTTAAAAAAGAACGATGAATCCCAATAGCTAGGTAACTTTTGTATCAGTACTAGCAAGTACAAATTTTCTGATGAAAGCACGAGTCTTTAGACATTTCCTACAGACAAGTGTTATTCAGTCACCTGACACATGAATTATAAGCTTCCTCATATATGGAAAATCTGACCTAATTGAAACCATTTCTAAAGACACCATAGTATAAATCACTCAGAGAAGTAATCTTCCCAAACACGTGCATGCCGATACAACTCAGATTGCAGTTCATTTCATTCATAGATTCATAGAATGGCCAGGTTGGAAGGGACCTTAAAGATCATCTAGTTCCAACACCCCTGCCATGGGCAGGGATGCCAATCACTAGACCAGGTTGCCCAGGGCCACATCCAGCCTGGCCTTGAACACTGCCAGGGATGGGGCATCCACAACCTGTCTGGGCAACCTGTTCCAGTGCCTAACCACCCTCCCTCCGGGTAAAGAACTTCCTTCTAATCACCAATCTAAATTTCCCCTCCTTCAGCTTATAGCCATTCCCCCTTGTCCTATTACAATAAGACCACCTAAAAAGTTTCTCCCTTTCTATCTTATAATCAATCCCCCTTTAGGTACTGGAAAACTGCTATAAGATCCCCTCGAAGCCTTCTCTTCTCCAGGCTGAATAATCCCAACTCTCTCAGCCTATCTTCGTAGCGGAGGTTCTCCAATCCTTTAATCATCTTCATGGCCCTCCTCTGGACTCGCTCCAAAAGGTCTTTTTTATGCTGCAGTACTCCAGGTGGGGCCTGATGAGGGCAGAATTGAGAGGGAGAATCACCTCCCTAGACCTGCTGCTCATGCCTCTCCTGATGAAGCCCAGGATGCGATTGGCTCTCTGGGCTGCGAGTACAGCTTTTCATCTATCATGACCCCCAAGTCCTTCTCTGCAGGGCTGCTTTCAATGAGTTCCTCACCCAGTCTGTACTTGTGTCTAGGGTTACTTCTACCCAGATGCAGGACCTTACACTTGGACTTATTAAACTCCATTTTATACTCATGGGCCCACTCTTCCGAGTTTATCCAGGTCCCTTTGGATGGCATCCCGCCCTTCTGGCATATCAATCACAGCACTCAGCTTCGTGTCATCCGCAAACTTGCTGAGCATGCATTTGATACCAATGTCCAGGTTGTTAATGAAGATGTTGAAGAGCACCTGTCCCAAGACAGAGCCCTGAGGGACACCACTCGTCACTGCTCTCCACCTAGACAAAGAACCACTGACCACAACTCTCTGGTTGCGTCCTTCCAGCCAATTTCTTATTCACCAAACAGTCCATCAAATCCATATCTCTCCAGTTTTGAGATAAGGATGTCATGAGGAACCGTATCAAAGGCCTTGCAAAAATCCAAGTAGATGACATCAGTCGGTCTTCCCTCATCAACTGCTGCAATCACTCCATCATAGAAGGCCACTAGATTGGTCAGGCACAATTTGCCCTTAGTGAATCCATGCTGACTGCTTAGTATAACCTCTTTATATTTCATGTGCCTTAACATCACTTCCATGGCTATCTGCTCCATATCTTCCCAGGCACAGAGGTGAGGCCCACTGGCCTGTAGTTCTCTGGGTTGTCTTTTCTACCCTTTTTAAAAATAAGGGTGATATTACCCTTTCTCCAGTCCCCCGGGACTTCACCTGATCTCCATGACTTGCCAAATATGGTGGAGAGTGGTCCTGCCACAACATCAGCCAATTCCCTCAGGACCCTAGGGTGTATGTTACCAGGGCCCATAGACATATTCTGATCAAGTTTCAGTAGGTGGTGCCAAACCTGTTCTTCACATTCAGTGGGAGGCCCCTCACTCGCCCAACACTTATCTGGGGCTACCAAGTCCTGGTCATTGTAGGAAGTTTGGCTACCAGTAAAGACTGAAACAAAGAACTCATTGAGCAGTTCTGCCTTATCCATATCCCTCATGACTAAATTTCCTTCCTTGTTCAACAAGATCACTTAAACAAACATGCAGCAGAAACTAATAAAAACCTAAGTACCTGAAAGACACCTCATACATGAAACCCCAAGTAATGTTGAAAGAATCAGGAAATAACACAGTTTTAAGATGCAAAAGGCTTATAAAAGGCAACACTACTGTGCTAAGTTACGGCCAATACAACAGTATAGTATAAAGCTGGAAATAGTTCATGCTCAATAAAATGCATTATTGTAATCCAGCTAACAGTGTGGACAGTACAGAGAAGTTCTTAATATGAGGAAATAAACCAATAAGAATTTCATTAAAACCTTAATTTTAATAACTATTCAGTCAAGAGAGACATTAGTTCAATGAATTATGACAGTAGCCACACCACAAAAGGATAGTGCAAAAATTAAAGTTTTTGTACCTATTTCATGTTTTAAAAGCAGCGTTCTTAGTTTGTTAGCTGTAAAATACTACACGTATTAACTAGACAATACTAAACAATTTAAAATTAACATAACTGCAAACTAAGATCAGTACATGTCTCCTGTAGATTGTCCCTTGATGGAGCAGCAACAGAGGCAAGAAATTCATCCACCTGCTTCAGAGACAAAGAGTTGTGTAGAGTTTCCAAAGGGCAAATAGAAGGCACCATGGAATATAGTTCAAAACCTGAAAGAAAAATAATAAAAAGAGATTTCCAAACATAAGACAGAATATAAGCTATAGAATGAGCAAGTATTGATGCATTATAAAAAGTACTTATTTGCATGCAGACATTACTCTTGAAATCATGGACACTAAGTATATGAGTTGGAACCAGATGTGCCAGTTTCCAGGGTGAACTAAATCAAAGGTGCCATGTAACATATCATGGGATACAAATCACACATACACATACAGTGGTCTTCAAACACTACGATTGTGCTCTACTCCCCAATCAGTTAATAAAAGATAACTTTCCTCTATGACAAACTCAGTAAATCATTAAAAAAATTAAGTCAGGATATGGTACTATTTCTCCTACTCATTCTCACACCTGGCATAACACTAAGTGGATAATTCATTCGTGCAAGTAAAATAGGATAGCTACATTATCAACTGTTGGCAAACAAAATCTAAAAATGCCACAACTTCCAAGAATAACTTTGTAGAATTCATGTTCTATCATCTTCAGTATTCTGTGAAAATAAACTGGTTTCAGTATCACAGGAAAATCACTGTTAGCTCTTTTGTACCTTGAGGATACATGTTTTAGCTTCTTAAGACAGATTTACACCTACCTTTATGCATTTAAAACCAGTACTTAGAAGACTGAAAGTTTCATGTATTAAAAATATATAAAATATACCAGGTAAGTATAGCAACCTGAAATCTAAAAATTTATTGGACTTTACTTTTCTGTATTAGTATTGATCATACACCAACCATGCATATCCATATTACTGTCTTACTAAAAAGCATTTAAACATCTTGGCAAAAAAATTCCCTGAAGTGCTCTAAAGTGATGCAAGTTTGATAACTCAATGAACACCTCTTCATCCAATCGCATGTCAGAAGTGGAAAGGTATGTCCGTCAGCATTTTCAACATACAGCTGTAACATTACAACCTTGCAATTCAGTATTGCAAATTTACAGTTGCTAAATTTCTACATTAGGATATTTAAATGAAGAAACAATCGTGAAGGAAATAATGTTTAGAACTTCAGTTAAAGATACATTTAATAGAGATAGCATTATGACTGTGAACTGCTCCCTCCCCTAAAATAATAAGCATCAATATTCCTGTGATATACAGTGTTCCCCACTCACAACCCATTTAGTGCCTTGCACAGAGAAGTAAGTTAACAAAATTTCAATGCCCAAATTTGTGTATTTGTATTTGGATCCACCTTGGCCATACTCAAATTGAGAGACAGTTACTTCAAATATACCATCAACTGAAGTCTACTTAAGTCAGCTTCAATATGTTACAGGTAAAATGTTGCATTTCATGGAAACTTGGTTTCCATGCACAAAAGAAACACCGTCACATACTTAGTTGCTATTTTGGTACAAAGGCAGTAGCTAAGCCTCAGTGTAAACACGAACATGTTTGGCATACATATTAACATCTTAAATAACTATGCATACATGCAAAGTGCAAACCCTTTCTTTGCATTAGAGTAAAATACCAAATTTGTCTCTTTACTTGATAAAAAAGTCACTATTACTTGAAGATTTTTTTTTAAAATTTTGCAAAAAACATAGTGGGACAATGTCAGGTTAACTTTTAAATAACTATCACTGTTACAGTGTACTAATACAGAAAAACAGAAAGGAATTTCAAAATATACCCATGCCGAAAAGAAGAGAAGAGAAGAGAAAAGAGAAGAGAAGAGAAGAGAAGAGAAGAGCAAGAGAGCGAGAGAGGGCGAGAAAAGGAGAGAGAGAGAGAAAAGGAGAGAGAGACAGAAAAGGAGAGAGAGGGAAAAGGGGAGAGAAACAAAAGAAGAGAGAAAGAAAAGGAGAGAGAAAGAAGAGGAGAGAGAAAGGGAGAGGAGGAGAGAGAAAAGGAAAGTATTCTTTCAGGAATTTCCTGTCCGTAGGTTTTTGTTCAGTTTTGCCAATTCTGCTATCAGATAGCCATACCCAAGCATGTTTAGTATCTTTGTGTCTAAGGGATATGACTTAAAAGACACCCTGAAAATCCATCTGCAGTGTTTTATCTGAATATTTTATGATACTACGAGAAAAAAAAAATCAATTTCCATAATTGAGACTCCCAACAGTATCCCTTAAAAAAAGCAATCTCTTGTAAACTATCAGCCTTTGAGCTTTGGCTATATTTATTCTTAAAGCACTGCCTCCATCAAAAGGCAAGACAATGAAAGGGTTAACACAGCATCTCAAGAAGCCACCCTGCTGTCTTATATTCAAAAGCTATAGACACATACCACTGGAGCCTAGAAATTCCGCAGAAGAAATGGACCAGCACCTAAAGAGGTGTGGGTATTCTGCACAGAGGCCCAGAAAATAAGGTAAAGCACTGTCAGAAGATACTTGTTTCACTATGTTCCTTTAACTAAAGATGGGGGCGGGGTGGGGAGCATAATCTGGAATGAGTTAAAAGGGTGTGATAACAACATAAAAATAAGAAAAAAAAGAGTGAAACTTGACAGACAAAGCAACAGCAATATGTTCTTATGTTAGTGGAGAACCCTTAGAAACCTGCAATAAACTTAGGTTTCATAGGAGCTCATAAAGAATCCATTAATCTTGGAAAAGATGTGTGGTAAAACTGCCATATTAAATGAAACAGAACAATCAATGCATTCATTAAAAACAATTTAGATCCTTTTTTAAAGAATGCAGTCACAAAAGATAATGTTAAATGGAACATAAAGTAATCATATTATTAGACACTGATACTCAAATGCAGTTCTTTCTGACCTTGCATGTTTGGAAATACTATTTAATTTGAGTCTAAAAATAAAAAGTGGAGTCCTTAATTTCCTATTTGAAATAGGACACCAGAATTGGCCTTTTAGATTAAACACAGTCTTAATGGTATTCATTCAGCCTTACTACAGCAGCTTCCCTTCCAAGAGGCACTGCAGTGCATGAAGTCACTATGGATTCCAGATGAATATACTATAGGACTATTTTGCTTCTAGCAAAGCCAAATAAAAACTTTTTTTTTTTTTAATCTTGTTTCCAAGGAAATGTATTTTGAATCTAACACGAAAATACTGATGATTTCCACTGCAGTTTCAATAATATCACAATCACTATACTCAGCCAGCAGTCATGCACTTCTTAAAACTGGAAAAACTACATTAAAATTCAGTGGATGATGAAGATCAAGTCTGGTTTTCATGGACAGGATACATGTTATGCACAAAGGTAGGCACATAGTATTTTGCTGAGGAAGAAAAAGACATTTCTCTGTCTTGTGTGTTAAACCACTCTTTTTTGTAACTATGGTAGACTGAAGACAAATTAACACCCCTGAAGCTCAAGAGTTCAGTGTAAGCAACAGGCAGCTCTCTTTCTGTGTTCTGTAGTGCAATATTTAAGTTATTTGCATAGCTGATGAATAGTGGAGTATGATAAAGTTAAGTAAATTTTTGTCCGATGATAAATACAGCTGTTTAGCAGGAATGGAAACAAAGCTTTGGCTTTAAGTTTTTGATTTAGCATCATTTCAAGAAGATAATCATAATCAGCAGTTGTCAATTCAGTGCTTTGTTTTAGAATTAAAAGGCTCAGGGGGAAATGGCTCAGCAGGAAAAAGATGAAGAAGCAGCAGCTATCAAGAACTGTATACCCAGTAAAGATGAGATTTAACTGTCTGTATCTTGTACCATACAGTCTGATAATACAAGAAATCGGGGAGAATAACACTTCAGTTTTTTCAAGGATTTTTGTAAGGAATGAATTTTGATGTATTTATACTAATGAATGGTAAAGAAGGGATTCAGGATATTTAATGATAACAAATATATTTGGAATTGTGCTTGGAGTTAGGAATGACAGACAGCTGGATGATACTGTACACCCGATTTTTGAAATAAAAATAAAAGGGATGAAGCAAGGAACCTTTTGTTTTTGTTTTTAAAATAAAAGCAAAACGTACCATTGGTTGGGTGTCGAGCAAATGAGATAGAAAACCTTTTAACAGCAGAACCACGTGTGGTGTCTGAGAAAGAGAAAAACAGGTACCTGAAATTTTGTAACAGCTACCAAAAGAGGGACATTTTTAAAAACGAAAGAAGAAAGACAAAAAGAAAAGATGAGAAGGTATTAGAACTGAGTGTCATGCAGAAAAGACCAAGGAAAAGGGCTAAAATCTAAACAGAGGTTAAAATGAAGAAAACTTGGATTGTTGGTAACTACAAGATGTGTAATGAAGTGTATGAAAACAAGCAAGAATGAGCTGGTGATTCTAGCATACAAAGTTGTATCAGGTTAGAGTTGAACACTGAGTCGTGAATCGGAGGGAAAACCAGCATGAATACTGTTTCACCTTAAAGGTGTGTTTTGGCATCTTTACGTTCTGAAATCTAGTGAAAGAGTCTCTTCTCTAACTGAGATTACCCAAAACTGAACATCTCCTGCTCCTTTGTAATCCAATCCCCACCGAAAAAAAGGTCAGGAATCCTAAAATTTTCACCATCGGTATTTAAATAATTAGTTTATCATTTATTTCATTCCTTGTATATGTGCCAAGTAATTTATTTCATTTCAAGATCACTAAGTAATGATAAAATTCAAAGTTAAAAATGAGAAAATTTTAGTTTACTTGAAAAATGCACTTGCTGAAATCTCCTGGCATTAAGTTAAATACTATTAAGTCAAACATAAGCAAGATATGGGCAATAAAGCAGCAAGAGAAACTCAAACTATTAATACAAAGGCAAAGGATTCTAGGATTCCATTAAAACCAGTAACAGGATTTATTTTTAGAAGTTTAATGTAGCACATGGGTTTGTGCGTGCATGTGCGAGTGTGTGCACATACCATCTATGAAGCCAGAAGAAGTCAGCTTTTTACGATGAGTACGAGCATAATCCTGTAGGTTAGGTGCACTTGAAGAACCCCCGAGCACTGAGGTGCTAAACAGGCCCGCACAGTGAGACCCTGATGGGAGTTAGAGAAAATACATACAACAACCAGGTGTTCGTCCATTCACATTGGGGATGCATGCAGCATGCAAGCACATGGCTCTTACCACACAAAAGGCAGCTTTTGGCAGTGCCTTGGACAGGTTCACAATATGCTCGTAATGTCAGAGTGGCACTTGTAGGATGAAACTATTATAATTTACTGTGCTTCTACTCATGACACAGCACCCTCTGCTATATGTGCAATGAGAGGACTGGCTTTAACAAAGTGATTTCTTGTCCTGTTTTTGCTTTTGGTAAAGAAAAGTTACCAGTTAGCATCAATGTAAATATAACCAAACCAACAAAACACAACCAAGATGATGATGATGTGAAAGCTGTGTTTTTTAAAACCTGTGATTCTGAAACAAATATAAAATGAAAAAATACTGCTCATAGCTTTCATCCAAATCAACTTTTGTGATGACAGGCTGCAATGAAGTATTCATGCATTTCCAGACTTGATATGGAAATAATTCCCTTCTAAACCAAACAAACTGTTAATCAAATTGGAAATACTCTATTTGTATTTCAGCTACTATCACTGACAATGTTACATGCTGAAAATGCTGAAAAGTTCCATCAGATTTAGTGTGACTTCCTTTCTTGAGAAGACTTTTGTATATCTCCATGCAAATCAGAGTACTTTTGTTACAAATAACACATTCCTGCAACTAGGGAGAGAGTTTTAACAAATCACTGAAAGCCACAAACAGAAATATAAAAACGACATGTACAATTAACAAACATAAATAAAATTTACATACAACAATAACAAAATAGAAAAAAATGTTGCCATCTTTTCCCTTCACTTTTTACTATTAGTTGAAAGAAGTGGCTTTTTTGCTAAGAATGTATCTTTTACATTCTAGGTAAGTAGCTACAGACCTTTTGAAATCCAGCTATCTGTCCAGTTTTACTTCCTTTTATTGCTTTTAATGACCTAGTGAGAAGAAACATTACTAGCACATGTGACCAATCACAGCCAAAATAAATTGATGCCTGGTCTGTGGCAAAAGTCTTTCACACCAATACAATACCTTAATCTACGCACAGAAATACATTAACTTCCACAAGCCATATTGTCACATATTGGCAAAAGAAATGTTGTGTAACATTAGCAAGCATATAATAAAAAACATGACTTCGATAAACAAGAGCACCTGATATATGCATTTTAGTAAGGGAAAAATAGTAGGAAGAAAGATTTCACAGAAGATTAGACCTACAAAAATTACAGAACTTTACAAAAAAAGGAAAAGCTACTTCTAAGTTTCTGCATATAGCTTATCCATTTTCTACGCTTCATTTTCCGACAAAAAGACATGCACAGAAAAAATGCAATATTGATTTACAGTAGTGCAAGATTTCATATTTTTGCATATCAGTCATACATGTATGCCTGTTTCAAAGAAGCAACAAAAAAGCACCACTTGAATTAAAAGAGTTTGAAAACAACTCATCGAATTGCAGCATGATTCATTCCAATACTGAAAGGAAGACATTGACTTTAGGAGAGAGAACGTGCGCGGAACCCCTGATATTTTCAAGAAACTTGAGGTTTGTTCCCCATCACCCTACCCTTGGTAAAATACCTTCAATTCCATCAACTGCTTTCAGTAGGAAATGTTAATTTTCAAGAAAAGTGTTTTAACAGTTTTCAGTGCAGGCCATTTCAACCAGAAAGATATTTGCAAAACCCAAAAACTCGGTCATGAACTGCATTGTCTTAAAAATCTACTTTATGTTAAAATAATCCTGTGTTCCTGTTGTGAGCAGTACAGTCAGTAGTGTGAACAGTCTCAAATGATTTTCTTTTTTTCAGTTTTATTTTAAAACTTTAGCTGTAGAAAAACTGTGCAGTTTATAGGCAGATTTTCAGCATATATTATTGATAACAAGTACTACTGGCTCCTGTTAACATAAAAGCTATTCAAGGAATGTACAACTTTACAGAACAATGGGCAGATGAAAAGCGGCTAATAAAAAAAAAAGATTTTCAATTTTAGGCACATACCTAGACCACTCTGCTTTTGTTCCAGAATAGTTCTTGGTGTTCGTAAGTTACTATTGCTTTCTGATAGGACCTGGATACAAAAGACAGAAAAATAAGGGAAAGTAGAACAGCAGCATGAAACGTCCATTTAACTTGATACATCAGCCTGTTTCAGACAGACAAGTGTTAACAAGCTGTATGAAAAGTGTTAGTAAAAATATGTAAAGGAAACATGAAAGATCATGCAATATCCCCTTCTGAAGGGAGTTCATTTCATGTATGAGTTCCTTGCAATGAAGTGGTGCAAAGCAAGCATTCAGAATGAGAAAGGACACAGACCAAGAACAATGTGAAAACAGACACTTGAGACATTTTATTTCATTTTACCAAATGCACTCTCCTAAACTGCGCCTGTATTGAAAAAAGGAGGGAAGGGAAGGAAAGACAGACAAGCTATTGAGGATACCATACAATCACTGATCCATGCACGGGCTCAATCAGTATAATCTTCAGATGCTCACAGCCTTTACTGATATAGACTTTTCCTATGTAAATAGTTTTACAATTTTCCATAATAAAAAGAAATTATGAAAATTTTCAAAGAAAAAGGATAACAGAACACCATCCATTGTCATACATGTAAACAATATCTTGATATACTAACCAATCTTTAGTCTTTACTGATACTTCTACTGTTACTTTTTACCTGCCTTTCCCACCCAAATATTTAGAAATATCTTCAAAAGATTGTACAAGTCAATGGATGATGTACTGTATTGGGAGTTTCAGATACCTCCAGATACAGAAGGCGAGAATTATTAGTGCTAGAGGTTCTTCCCTGCAATAGTTAATACTAGGCCACTGCAAATATGATATATGCAAAACAAGTTTTGAATAGCAATATGAAGTACCAAATAAATTATTTTAAATGGTATTGGTTGCAGTTATTAAAAAAAAAAAAAAGTTTTTCAATTTACCTACCACCAAATTAAGCAATGCTTTTTTTAAAGTCTTAAAGGACAACTAAACCAAAGTAGAAGTCTTTTTCATTAGGCAGTAGACTAAGTCTTTTTTACTGTGGTGACATTTGAAATTCCTATAAAGAAACCAAATTTTTAGGAAAACATGTAATACATTCAGTGGAAAAACATGCACTTGCTCTTTTTTCCCCAAACATTCTCGGGAAGTAATTTTAAGACGTGGAAGAATTTTCTTCAAACATAATCCATAATAAGGGATTAGATGTCCTTAAAGACAGTTGGCTGTTGCTTGGAATGCATAATAATGTTTAATGAAGTAAAGTTTAAAAACCTGTTGCCATGAGCCAAAAATACTGGATGTGAAAGCCAATGATTTAGGGGAGACAGGGGAAGAAGTGATTTGTTCCCCTGATCTGCGTCTTCGACGCCCAGTACCCACACCACTGGTGTAATGCAGCCAGGTACCAATACACTCTGGGCTAGACACACTCAGGGGGCTCTCTTCCTGGAAGTGAGAAAGGGGGCAAAAAACAGCAAAGCATGCAAAGTTAGTTTCAACAGAGCCAAATGAACAGAAAAGAAAAAAAAAAAAACCAATCTGCTTGCACCTTTTTATATACTGCTTTTAAAACTATTACACAGCAAGTAGGGAAGAGTAATATCACAATATTAGGAAGTTATCAGTTCCACTTATATCTAATTGTCCAAACATGTCTTTTAATAGTACACTTCAACTGAATTTATGGTAGACTTATTATTAGATAGGAGAGAAAATAATTATATCTGTTGATTTAAGAATTTTAAGAATTGCCTACATGTTGGAAACAAAACATCTGTTATCCTTGACATACTGTTTAATAGTTTTCCCCCCTCTAAGTACATTAACCTTGCCTATTTATTTATAGTTCCCATTTCTAGTTTATAAACTTATCAAAAAGATTCTTATTTTTAGAATTCCATTTGATACTTTGCAGCTAACTCACTGGTAGCAGCACCAACCTGACTGCTAGTAGTTTTTCAACTTTACTAAAGTCCTAAAAATTATCTGATGGTAAACACTAAGACTTCAAGAGAGGACAGTATCAGCCGAAGAGCCCCCCATGCCCTACATCATTATGTATCATTACCAGTCAAATTTTCAGCAATAGCGAATTTGATTTCCAATGAGCCTTACTTCTTGTCTTACAGTTAGAATACTGCTTTTTTTTATTTTCATGAATCAATTACAGTTTCAATCCTTCTGTAAATATTACTGACTATAACCCAGATTAAAACTTCCATGTAATCTCATACCTGACAGTGTCCTTTCAAATTAATGGACATAAGTGAAGGAAGAATTGCCTCATGGGGAGGAGGGGGAAGTTCAAGGCAGTTGCAGTTTTAGTTGCAATGACTTTTCTTAAACACTTCAAAATACCATTTGGTTTAAATATTCCAAATACTGATTTTGCAGATTTCAGTAGGCCAGATGAAAATTCCAATTTAACTTTTTGAAAAAAAAAAAAAAAAAAAAAAAAATTCATACTGTACATTTTCTCTAAATCAACTCTTTTGTTCCAGTAAACAAGCAGCAAATGCTGAAACACATTCCATCTGAACATGTATTATCTGTGCAGTCAAAATTTAGAAATTTATATTATTAATACCTTTTGAAAATAACTTCTACAATTTATGAAAATGAGAACGGTTAAAAGTTTGAAGTAAGACACTACTAATTTGTGTGTAGGTGAACTCATAACTAGGAGGGGAGTTTGCATGATCATAGTGAAAACAGCTTTCAAAAATTCAAAATACTGAAGTTGTGAGCATTTGTTTGTAACTTGGAAATAGAAAATGTAAGACATTCACATTTATTATCTGTTAATTTATGGAAGTCATGTGAAGTTATACAGACATCCTTATAGAAGGGAACCATGCATCTTTTTCTCTCCGCACTATCAAGAACCAAGTTGCTTGCAAATCTGTAATATTTTCATGGTATACAAACAGCCCATTCCCAAAACAAACCCCAAAGGAAAAGCTTTTGGTGTGAATCTTAATTTCTGATGGTTTTAAGCAACTGAAAATGAGGCAATAGGAAGCTGTTAGTCTGCTTCTAGCACAGAAGTGCCACTATGCACTTTCTGAAGCTTTGCCACTCAACCATACCGACAGCATCACTGGTACTGTATGCACTTCCTGTATCTGTGAAGCACACCTAGATGTCATAGTCGTCAAGATGAGAAACTAGACTGTTCAAGATGTTACCTGAAGAATTTATGAAACACAAACTCCACCCACTCAAAAAAGAAAGCTCCCAGTTTATTCTCTTACCTTCAAATGCTTACAAGTGGAGCTGCTTTCCCATGGGGTGAAAGCAAATACAGCAGAAGACATGTCTCATCTCCTGTACCTCCCCTACAGCCCCCAATCCCTCTGTTCCCTCTCAGCATGATCACCCCAAAGGTTTGCTTAATTCCCAATAGCAGCTGTCTTGTAAGGATGAATACAAAAACAATGTACATTAGTTTGAAGATGTAGGTTTAGACTGAAAAAGTCTTAATTTTCAAATATTGGATTTTCTAAAATGACTTAAAAAGAGGAAAGGAAGCAAGTCTTATTGCAAAATAATAATTCATTAAAAAAATATTTCTGCAGACTAATTACTCCCATGGAGGATTTCCCATAGAATATGAGCAATCCTTTCATGAGACACAACATCATACTAGTTCTGAGTAATCAAAAAGGTTTGTTTTGTTAAAAGTAAGTAAAAGTTAGTTTCTGTGAAAGACATTATCTGAAACCTAAACACTTACTTCAACAGAACCAATCTTCCTGGATCTTGGAAGAGGTGACTTTCTGTGGATGTGAATTGGGTCTGATACCATTGGCTTGAACATCACTACTGACCGATCTGTTTCATCTCTTTTAGGAGCATGTGCCTCCTCATCACTATCATTTCTATGAGAGGTTTTCTTTGAGCCTTCATTCTACAAACAATACGGAATTAGTTTTCAATTTAGCTGCACACCTTGCAACACTTAGACAGAAGTAGCTGTTAGATAAATCTTCTGCAGAAACATAAAACAAGCTGATTTTAAAAATACAAGAAGCAAATCATGTATTATTGAACAAACTGCTCTAGACTTTAATAATCTACTGCATATGATAGTGTGGTCCTAATTAACTACACTGTTCAGCCAACATATCTTACTCCAGTTTTCTTTTGACATAGTAATAAAATCCATGCCTCACAAGTCAGTAGAAGAATTCCAGTCAAGTTTTGCTCCAATTCATTTCTCAAAAAGCAGGTGGTAACTCTACAGACCTGCCTATACATCTTTGAAAATATTAACCCTTCCTCAGCATTCTCTTGAGGAACAGATTGTTGCCAAACTACCTTAAATATTTCCTTCAGTTGCCAGAATATCATTCATGTGACAGTGATGTTGCTATCACTTTTCTTATAATGAGTATTATTTCTAGCAAAAATTCTTGTAAAGCCACAGAGGTCCAAATTATCTCTGTCCACTACCTCAGTGTCTATTCAAAAGGGAGTAACGTATTGGGACTGCCTATATTTTACTAGATCTTTTCTACTAAAATAAAAATCACATTTGTATTTTTTACCTAACAACTTCCCAGAGTTTATTTTACGTATGTCTGCATCCAGAAAAACTAACTTCTGCTTTAAGAAAGGCATAACCGTCACCTCTCTGGAGGCAGGTCTGTATCCATATCCAGCTGGTAAATTTTTATCTTCCTCACAGCCTTTCGCTCCTGGACTAAAGTGCAGTTCTACATGAAAACGTTCTTCTGAAGAAAGTTCCTGAAGGAAAATTATTCAACAGGTTTATACTTTAATATATAGCTTAGCATTACTCATTTCTGAAGACACTTATCCACTTTCAATACCTTGTTTGGATCCTCATAAAGCATGATAACAATCTGTGTCATGTAATTGAGTTCATTGACAACATTTAAATAATCCATAGCTCGTTTCCATTGTTCATCTTTCGATTCCTTATGAAGAGAGAAAAAAATATGAACAAATAAAATCCAGGTATTTTCTTTAAAAACACTGATCATTTCAGTGATTTCCCCTTTCCCCCCATTTACATGGATTTTACACTGACAGCCGAAGTATATTTTCACAGCAGAAAAAAACCCCTAGATTTACAAGCAGAAAAAAACAAGTGACTTAAAATTATGCAACAACTGAATGAAAAGTGGAGATCGTAACTTTTCGTATTTTATTTCATGGTATCTTTTATGTTCTTTTGCCAATGATGATACATATCTTGCAGACAGAGGGAATTGTTAATTTTGCAATAAAGAAATGTCAACTATTGTATTGTAGAAAATATTTCTAGGTATCACTCTACCAGTAAAACAGATAGAGTAAGTGAAGTTTTATTATGTTATATTTGTATATATTATGCAGAGGTAATATAACTATCACACCCCATACTATTTAAAATAAATATTCACATTTTCTCATGCTTTACAAAAAAATATGTAATCCACCTTAAAGGAAACTTAAAATGTTTATCAGCCTAGAAATAGGAGTGTATCTACTTCAGCTTAGGATACAGAATAAAATGCTTTTGCCATCGGTGAGTTTAGCGTTTGTGGTGCTGCATTTACCCTCTCTGAGAGCTCACAGTTAAGTCATTTCTCAGTCTGGAGATCTTGTCTTTTTCAGTCTGGTTTCAAAGCCAATCAGATAGAGAATAATGCACCACCTTCAAGAGATTCTATGACAGTACAGGAAAGTAAGACAATCCACTCAACAGAAGAAACTTTGCACAACATGAACATTCTTTATGTCCAGTAGGATCTGAATGATAACTTGAAGGAAAAAAAAAAAGAGTTGGAAAAATTATAGGTGGCAACATAAGATAAAAAAACGGGTTATCTGTCCTTTTCAGATCTCTTTTGAAATCGCAAAATATACAGCTGAACACAGCAATGGAACTCAGGATTAATTTAAAGGGCATGCTGATTCCCACCAATGTGTACACCAGCAATTTGAAATACGTTTCTGCATACATAGCAGGAAGTCATGTTTGAAAACGTGTGATAAATTTCAAAGACACTTAGAAAATAAGCTTTAAATTGATACAATTTTAGTAAGGTTCTGTCCTTTTGTTTCCTTTCAAAGTATCAGAGCTTCAGTAGAAAATATGTTCAACTTACATCACATAAGGCACCATAACGAAGGGTGGATAACAGGGAATGGACATGACTCTCACTGGTGAAATACAGCCGTGTACGAACGTGGCGTTCAGGGGACATAACACCCCTGGAGTAACTTGAAAGGAAAAAAATAATCTTATTAGGCCATAATGAGATGTGGCCCTATTTTACAAATAGCTCTCAACAAATTAATCACACTTTTTAAACTACTATGAGCTGGTAAGACATTTCAAATATGAAAGCGGTGGAATACTTATGGAAATTAGTGTAACCATATAAAGGACTTACAGAGGGTGAAGCTTATTTACAGTATCATCATCTTGAGTTCTCTGAAGGTCAGAACGGATTTTTCTAACTAAAGGAGTGCAGTAACCTTTGGCGATCTCTAGTTTCTCAGCCTTAGAAATACCATATTCCTATGCAAGAAGAAATTGACTTTTAAAATCCAGTTAAAGGTTAAAATGCCTTTTAATTTTAATCACCTTGTACATTAAAAGCCCACTGGTCATCTATTAGTTTACTCAGGCTGCACACTGTTTCATTTAACATTTTTATTACATTTGACTACTTATGTCCCTTCAAGCAATAAGTAGTTTGCCTTTTTGCTCTTTGATTTGATACAGGAACAGTTTTTCATTCACTAGTTAAACCACAAAAGTGAATTCACCTTCTGGTACAATGAAGCTCTTTTCCTTAATCAGAACCTCTTGGGAATTACTTCTCCCTGTCCCCTTCCCCACCATATGAAGATACCTACACTACATGATATGTTTCATATCACCTGATTTCAAATAACTTTTTTTTAAAGAAAGCAGTCAATTACCTGTTTAGTATGTTTATCTTAGTTTGGAGTAAACCACCCCATATAAGAGTTCCTATTTACTTCAAATAATACTGAAAATACTAGTTAAATACAACTGGAAAACATTGTATCTGTTACAGTATCTAAAATTTTTAAAAATCTGCTCTTCCAGAAGCTCTGCGCTGCATATGGTATGAAATTGTTCTCATCATTATGATGGATCTTCTCATTACTCTAAAAAAGCAACATAAGTACTTTTCCTTTGAATTATATAGGCTTATCACGTTTTCTTTATTTTTCTTCCTGCACGACACATAACTATTATCACTGGCCTTTTTGTCCTCCTTGCAGTCAGGGAGTTTGAGAGAGAGGGAGAGGAAGATGTTCCCTTACTTGCTTCATACAATACGGATAATATCTCTCTCACAATAGTTCTCTGCAACTGCAGGGACACTTGGGGAAAGCTTTTGTCTGTTCTGTCACATTATTGCCAAACAATTTTATGTCCTGTAGCCTACGAGATTTGAGAACTAACCTGACTTTAATAGCCTGAAGTATATGGAAGTTTAACTTCTGTTAAGCTTCTATATAGGAACCTTCAATAGAAAAGAGAGAGCAGACATCTCCACAATATTTAAACAAGTATTTATTCTACACTTTATTCTATTTAAATCATTTTATTCTATTTAAATAACTAAAAATGCTTACCTGAGGGATCACAATGTCAGCTAAAGCTTTTGAAAGCCTGTATAATTCCATTGTGTTCTCTAATTTCAAGGAGCCATTGTGCTGCACATCATATTTTATACAGTCATAAATATCAGGAATTTTGCTAATATCGTATCTTTCGTTTTTTGTTTTAAAGTCCTTTTCCAGCTTGGCCCATCTGCGAAGCATCAGTTCCAGTGTTTCACTGTGATATAGCTGAATATCTGGATAGACACATAGCTTTCATAAGAAACCAAGACCATCTGAGTTACAAAAGGGAAATTTTAATTACATGTTACTAACAGTTGAATAGAGAGGGATAAGAGGGATCAAATAAGTTCACTGTAATACTTCTAAGAAGAAAAAAAGATTGCATGTGGTTAATTTTACTGCTGAAAACATCACAGCTACATAGCTACAGCAAGAAAATGGAAAGCTTTGCTGCAGAAATGCACCACTGGCCCTTTAAGCAAAACTACAGCACCAGGAACAAACTGTTCTACAGCACAAATCATATATTAAAAAAAAAACAAGAAAAAAGCCGTGAGGTAATTCTGACAGGGAGGAAGAGAAGCAGGACAACATCTCTATTTTAGAACTGACCATACATCCCATTTGTCTCTCTGCCCTGTACGCGCCATCAGCAAGAGCCAAGAGACTCAGAACGGATGGATTATCGCCATCCCAGAACAGGAGATTAGATCAAACACAAAACCCACTGATACTTTGTACGTGGGACACTTGTACTACTCAACCTCAGAACAGAAGCTCTTTGCAGATATATATACACTGCAGAGAACACTGCTAGCACATATTGCAAGTATTTAGCTAGTAGCAGAAAAGCACTGTGATAACTTCCAGCTATAGCAAGCAACAGATCTTCAACAAAGATCACAGAATCACAGAACAGTTACAGCTGGAAGAGACCTTGAAGATCACGAGTCCAGCCTTTTTCCCAGCCCTATCAACCCGCTAAACAACGCCCCCCAACACAACATCCACCCGTCTCTTAAACACCTCCAGGGACAGTGACTCAACCACCTCCCTGGGCAGCCTGTTCCAATGGCTGACAACCCCTTCAGTAAAGAAATTCCATGCAATTTTATGCTGTGTTCCTCCTGTTTTTTTAACTTAAAAATTATGCATATGGAATCAGACTGTGAAAATCTCTAACCCATTATTGATTAAAGTCCTGCTAAAAGAGAGTTTAATGAAGAGATCATGTTACAGTCCTTCCTCAGATGTAAACAAGAAAAACTAAAGGTAACTCTAAAAATGTTTAAGTACCTGCAGACTTTGGATCTTCCATTCTTTGCCTGATCTGAGAAGTCAAGCTCTGGATCAATGAATACACCTTGTCACATGTCTTTACAGGATTTTTAATAACCTGCATTGATTTTATCAACGAGATGCTTCCAGATGGAGTAAGCTGCAATTTGAGATAAACACAATATTATCTAAACAAATTGACTGCATTTGAAAGAGGTGGGGAGATAATATGGAACATATGGAAGATTCCAATATTGAAGGAAAAGCATTTAAGGAGGTTGCTATTAATCTCTGAATGCATTTCTCAATTATTTGCTCCCTTGGAGGCATTACGATAGGAAAATTTATCAAGAAGTAAAACTTTTTTTGTCCAAGATAGAAAAATTGGTAAGACGTTTAAAATTTCATATATACTTAGCAACTTTCATAACTTCCTTTCAAGTAACTGTTGTATTCAAAAGGTTATAAAGAATTCTGTAAGAAATGTTACTCTTAGGCTGTGTGCCTCACAAAGTACTTTTTGTTCTACAGAAGTACCTTCCTTAGCATAACTGGAAGGAAGAACCAGACTTGCAATAGTAACTGATACCTGAAAAAAGTTTCTCTTCCTGTTTTAGGTTTTTATTTCTACAGGACTTCAGCACACAAACACAAACCAAAAGAAACCCTTTAAATGCACATATACCAAGAACATGCAGGATGTCTTTCAGAGAGGACTTAATTACAGAAATTGTAGAAGCTACAACTTATTACCATCAAGTTGAGTGTCACTGAAACAATACAGTCAATATCCATGTAAGTTAGGCTTAGCCTCATTTCTTCAGAAAAGTCTGCATAACCCAAAGTAAGCAAACAATGATATTAAAGAATAATTTAAACACATAACACACACACATATTTGTACTTTCCCCAGTTTCCTCAATTGCACAGGATAATTTGGATACAGAAAACTTCTGTTTCCTACGTAATAGCAATCAATTCCTACCTCCCTATTATGATGAGCAAAATAAGAAAGGTGCTGTAGCACAGAAAAAAAAAAATACTGCCTTCCCAAATCACCCCCTCCCACTATTACCACTTTATAATCCCACACATTAGTTATTTTCAATTACTATCTTGGAAAAGTGTGCTTTATTAGTTCCGGTCATTATATCTATACAGGGGGGGAGGAAAGGCAGGAAAATAAATAAATCCTTGAGACCTTGTAACCTCTCACTTTTTCCAAGTACTGCTTGTCCTGGTGTGAGTCAAAATAAGGTACCATGCCATATACATCATATTCAGTCCTGGAGGCTTTTGTCTACCACTGACAGTGGTTTGGATGATACTTTTAATCTATATGTTTAAATGAATCCCTACAGAGTATACCTGCAGGGTAGTACAATTACTTGTAAATTATTTACTTTCAATATCTTTTAGAAAATAGCAGTTTAACCTAAAACCTAATTTGATGACTTGTATTTATTAATTATACCAGACAGAGTAAGGGCAACTGAAAGAGAAGTTTCTTAACTATAACAAGCATCACTTACATTTAAAACCAGGAACAATCATGTGTGATCTGTACTAAGTCCGCATTAACTATATGAATATGCACTAACTTAGCATGTTAATGAGACACTTCCTTTCACTGATTAAAAAGTTCTCCACTGTTTTTGCATCATCTTACAATTCTTAAGTTAAAAAAAACGCCTTCTAGGAGATTAAATATTGAGACAACTGCAGTAGGCAGGCAATACATTTTGTAACACCACACTATGAAAACAAAGATAACAGAAAGTGTAAACAAAATAGTTTCACTTCTTGACTAATTAAAGTATTTGATGGAACAGTGAAAAAGATTTACAAGTAAGGTCCCTATATACTCCTCTTTCAAAGTTTGTAGCGTTTCTGATTACTCAAATTGCAAGACAGCTCAAATTACCTAATACTGCAATTGGTACAGCTTCCTTTGAAGTTCAAAATATTTGCAAGCACATAAATAATTTTTCAAAATAGATAAACAAAATCACTGTTTTTTACTTTCAAACAAAGGTTTATGTGGCTATTTATTTAATTTCATAGGAAAATAATCATATGCTAACCTTGTCATAGTCATCAGCAGTAAATTCTCTGTCTCTCTGGAGAATTTCATGTAGTCTTGCTTTAACACGATGCTGACAGCTGCTTAAAGAATCACTGTCACTGTCCAACAAACCATTCATATTAGCACTTTTTACCATCTGGACAAGAATAGGAGTCAGCTCTCCCTCTAAGGCCAGTAGACCCTGAAGCAAATAATACAGTTAGTTAGGCCAATAGATAAATATGACAATGTAAGAGTATCTTAAAAGAACCCACCCAAACCACTAATTAAAATTCAAGATTATATCACTTGCCTATGAGTTAAATAAACAGAGACTTAGCAGATAGTGCTAAGACTTAGCCTGCTTCTAGCAGTGCTAAGACCTAATGTTTAGATTTCCTACCAACGACTGGTATGCTGATCAAGGTTGCTGCTAAATCTTGTGTACCACGATGGGGCAGGGTGCAGAGTAAAAGGCTGCACCAGCAAGAAGTGGCAGTTCATGTGACCCTGAAGTGACCAACAAGGTATTCCATTCCATATATGTCATATTTGGTATAAAGCTGAGGGATCACAAGGGTCACTTTTCTTCTTTTCTTGCTTTTCATCACTGGCCAGCACCTGAGAAGGACTCTGTTCTGCCTTTGATCCTGATCCAAGAGTTCCTTAAACGAGTTCCAGGATCCAGCCTCCTGACTCTGGTTCCTCTCTGCTGCTGAGTCCTTTCTGCCACAGTAACAGTGGTGACGGCGATGTAGTTGCCATAGTGGGGGTTGGATTCGGTATTGGTTTTGTATATATTTGTATCTATTTCATTTTATAGTTATTCTTTTCATTACAGTAGTTTTAGTTTTCTTTTCCAATTCAAAAGTCTCTTTATTTTCCTTTCCTTTCCTGAGATGGGAGGCGAAGACAGGGGAATATAGAGTATCTGTCACTGGATTGGTGGTTGGCCGAGCCCTAACCCTTGACAGGGGTACATGCTCCACTCAAGGCATTGAGTCACCAGAGCGTAGCTACAGGAAGAGTTTAGCAAACTGAGTAACATCTGGGAGGACAACCAAGAGACAAACACAGGGTCTTTGCAGTGACCATACAGAGGCAAACGCCCAACTTCTTTGTAGTACAAAAGGAAAATCGAAGGCTACCGCTAAAAATGAGGTGAATGGAGATGTCCAGAATGGAGATGGCGGGAAACTTCTATCTCTTTTCTGAAAAAGAAGGGCTCTGGGATAAGGAAGGAAACAGGATGTTGTCTCCTCAAGACAACAGATCAAGCAGAAACCAGGAAAGACAGCTGAAATACTTATGCACAAACACATGCATCATGGAAACATTCAGGAGAAATAAGTCTGAGCACTTGCAGAGCTTTAAGTTTATTCCAGTTACAGAGATGTGGCAGTATAGTTCACATGAACTGAGGTTTGCTATAGCTAAATATAGGGCCTTTCGGAAGCCAGGAAGGCAAGAAGGCAGAGTTGGGCTTTATGTAAATACAAGGCCTGTAAAATTTCCCACTAAATATATGCTAAGTAATTTATTAATTCCACATTTCTAACAGCTTCAAGCTCTCTAATTTCCTCTATGAAGTTACAAATCAATGAGTAAAAGACATTTTCAATGGAAAGTGTTGTCTTTTGAACTCCGAATCACTGGAGTGCCTGAAAATCGCAGTTTTAGCTAACATAAAATGAAAATATTATCTCAAGTCAATTCTAGTGCCTGTGCTTTAGCCAATACACACACACACAGAGTCACAGAAATCTGATAAAATTTGAGAAAAGTAAGCCCTAAACAAATAAAGACGGTGCAAATGAAAATGCTTAGTGCAGCAGTATCCTGGGTTGCATCAAAAGAAGTGTGGCCAGCAGGTTGAAGAAGGTGATTTTGCACCTCTACTCTGCTTTCATGAGACCCCCACCTGAGTATTGTGTTAATTTCTGGGGCCTCCAGCATAGGAAATACATGGACCAGCTCAAGCAGGTCCAGAGGAGGGCCACAAAGATAATCAGGGGACTGAAGCACGTCTCCTGTAAGGAAAATGGGGATTGTTCAGCCTAGTGAAGAGGCTTCAGGGAGACCTTACTGCAGTCTTTCAGTACTCAGAGTGTTTAAAGAAAGACAGGGACAGACTTTTTAGTAGGTCCTATTGCAACAAGACAAGGGGTGATGGTTTTAAACCAAAAGAGTGCAGACTCAGACTAGATACACGGAAGATATTTTTTTTAAGAAGGTGGAACAGATAGCCCAGAGAAATTGTGGATGTTCTCTCCTTGGAAATGTTCAGGGCCAGGCTTGATGAGGCTTTGAGCAACCTGACCTAGCAGAAGGTGTCACTGTGCATGGAAGGGTGATTGAAACCATCCCACATTCTTTGCTTTTGAAGGTTATAACTGGAAAAGACTACAGAATATTGCTAGGGCTGTAAAATTAAAATCTCTTTGCATCTGCTCAGAGAACTTCAAATGCTTCATGCATTAACTGAATAGTTTTTCCACAATGAACAGAATACTCTTTAAAAATGTACTTATTTTAAAACATAGTCTCATTTTACACTGTGGACTCTAATAAACCATAAATCTTCCCCAGTCTTCAAAAGAAAAAACAAACTTGAGAAAATACAATTTTATATTGTACCTTTGCAAAAGCTGCTGCAGTCATCTGAACTCGTCCCTCATCAGAAGCGTAGATTTTAAGATCGTGTCGGTAAGTGCTATGTAATCTAAGTAAACCACATCCAGGAAATCCAGCATAATCTCCTACCAAACAAACATTTTGCTGAAACTCTCTTTTTGT
>VWZO01001883.1:0-36490 GCA_013396975.1 Bucco capensis | reverse complement strand
TTTTTTTAAAGATTACTGTTTCCCTTACTTGGCTTACTACTTTAGACACAGACTGCTTTTCCTCAGTGAGGAAATAAGCTTTTTTAATTCAATGAATGTTGAATCTGAATCCCCAGGAAATATCATAGGCCTACTATAAATCTGAAAAGCTGAAGAAAATACTCTTGAATTTTGAAAGTGGAGACAGTACTCTGGATTCTTTCAGCTGTTTCTAACTCACTTTAAGCTAAATTATGTAGTTTGTTGCTCTTGTACCTTTAAAGTGCCTTGGGATGCCTGTATGTGAAAGCAAGTATTGGAACAGAAGAAAAACAACGTTTGGGAATGCGTATGTTTTTCAGTGACGTGTGCTGAATTCCATCTGTATCTGAGACAAAACATAAGAAAACATTCACTCTAAGCTATTTGAAGTCTCTTTTCTGATGAAATTTGAAATGTTAAATAAGTTGTGGTTTTTTTGCTTACGTATTAAGGCTCTTGGCAGAGGCAGCACTGGACCCATTTATACCAGCCTCACAGTAACAGAGCTGCTTGTGTTATTTCCTATACTCAGTGTTTAGTGTTAACCCAGTTTGATTTTTTCCTGCACTGTGGTGTACAGAACTGTATCTGCAGATTTATCCCAAAACAACCACTACATTAGTGCAGTAGGTACCATCAAACACTGGAGAGATGCTCCCTAGTGAACAGGGCAAATGTCATCTGTATTGGATCAGGCTATAGGTTATTGTTCCTTCAGCAATTAAATACAGACAGCCTTCAAATTCAAACTTATAATAGCCGATGTGGAAATGGTTGTGAACATGAAGTGCTCAAATAACAGCACAATAAAAGATCAGTGCCTGTTACTGGATTCAACTCTGAAGACTTTCATTGGTTTCCTTTATCTTGGGCCCTCAGGTCTCTCAACAAGAGACCAGAAACATGACTCCAAGAACGCTTTCTATCTTCCATATTACTAATCAGTTTTAAAATAAAGCAACTCATTCTTCAGAGACATAAACGATATATTTTGTGTTGATTTAAGTGGAGAAATAGTAACAAGTAACAATAGTAACAAAACCTAGGAAGGTTTTCTATAAGTAAAAACTGGCTTGTTCTTCTACATGCAATCAACTTTAGTTTGAGTCATCGAATCAGAATTTGACTTGATGCACATAAGTCAATATCACTTCTCCAAATCCTGCAGGAGAAAATGAACTTTGCAATGCCTCTTGAACTGTTCTTTAGCATACATAATTAAATTTTACTCTATTTTACGTCTAATGCCTACTAATGTAAAATATTAAATCGTATAGCACACTGGAATAGAAAATGGAGTACTAAACGGATCCTGAATAAAGAGAAAGCAGATTTGTTAAATATATGTCCAGGTAGTTTTTACATAATGAAATATAGACTTTTAGTGTATTTCTGGCAATGTTTCTCTAAGTTTTCCATGAGCAGACTTAATAAATATGAGACATAGGAAGGAATAAGAATTTTTTACTTTTAAAATTAAATTTCAGTTTCTAACAACTGTTAGGCAGTGGCACTTGCAAAAGAAAGACTCTTGAATAAAAAGAAAAATCAAGACACTCTAGAGGGTGTAATATTTTCCAGTCAACAGTCCCTTAGAGTTCAAAGCTGATATTTTCAAAAACTCAACATAAACCCAATTAACAATGTCTGAATTCATGTTGAAATAAATGATACTCCTCACATTTAAATGAAGAGGCCTTTATGTGGAGTAAGGGTTTGCTTTTATTGGTTAAGTGGCAACAAAGCCCATAAATACCAAAGAAATAGAGGCAAGGAGTGAAGTCTGAAATGAGAGCACAAAGAAATCCTTAGAGCTGAGCTTAGCCTTGGAGAGGTTCTGTACCACTGCCCAGTGGAAGTTGATTTTTCCATTTGGCATATACTCTCCCAGAGCTGCATTGGGTAAGGACAGGTGAATGCCTAGCTGCAGGAAAGGAAGAAGCTGCTTCATCTAAACAGTATTTCCATAATGCCGTATGGGTCAATGAGTGTTTGCCTAATATGTAAGGGGAAGCTGCAAAATGCAGCCTTGAGGCAGCAATGCTTTAGTTACTCCACTTATGCAGTGTGGTCAATTAATGATTAGTACTCAGATTTTTAGAGGTGTTGTAGATGCTGTGAAATTTACCATATTTCTCTTATGGTTTTCAGGGGTTATTGAGACATCAAACTTATCAAAAGAATTAATCTCTAATACAGGGGCAATTCACTTATCTTTCCAGGAAGTTTTAATGAGAAAGAAATTCATCATCTCTGACGCTTAGATGTATTAATCTTTCTGCATCAGTATATCAAGTTATAGCTGCAGGAACAACATTTTAAGTTAATTCTGAAGGGGGAAAAAAAATTGCTCTGAAGACAGAGCTTAGCTCTTGTTGGCAGGCTCAGGAGCACTTTTGTAAATTTTACCAATTGGAAAAGTTGAACAAGGTTTTCTGAAAGCATGTGCTTACAACCTCAGAGTGTGCAAGTGTCTGTGTGCTGGCAGGACAGGGAAGTGATCCTAACACTTCCCAGTGAGCTTTACAACATTCCTTAATCAGACTTCTCACAGCAGCAGGACTAAGTATTACTGAGATCAGGAACTAGAATCTCTAGAAAGCTGACAAATGTGGAAGACTGTCTCCAGAACTCACTACAACAACTGCAAAGGTCAGAAACAGCAGTGCAATTAAATCCTGGGTTTGTCACATGATAAATTATCAAAATGAGAATTTGTCTCCTTTGTTCCAGGAAAACATTTCAGACATTATTATTGTCAATATATTAGTGGCAAACCTTGATTAAGATGATTTGAACAAAAGAAAAGCATATTTCAAAGTTACTGATTTACCCTAAATTACATTATACAGAAGCTACTATTTTTCTTCAGTAAACCAATTGCATAAAACAAGGGTGAACACTTGCATTAAATGAAAAAAAAACAAAACAACAAAACAAAAGGAAAAACACCAAACAAGCCTCCAAGTATTTTAAAAAGTTTACAGGAAAAAACCTGGCCAATCTAAGAATGATTTAATCCTGGCTATATGTTTGTTTCCCAAAATAGTGATTATTCATTGTAATTGCTGAGTTTACAGGAAATTGTTAGTGTATCTGTGTCTAATATTTAATAAACAGCTGCATATACATCTTCATGTAACAAATTTAAACTTTAAACTAAACTTTATATCTCGCCTCTTTCTGTCCACCTTCCAACATTTTGGGCATGAAAAGTATGCAAAAATCCACTGCAAATAAATGCTTGTAAAATACCATTTTAGACTGACATCTATATTGTCCTATATTATGTCATCACTTCTGACATCAAGATTTTCAAGAGCCACCATATTTGTTTGTTGTGCTTGAATGGTTAGTACTTGTTTCAGGCAATCCCATTTAACATGTTACCAGAAATGGTATGATTTCAGAGTTGTCTCAATAATGCATTATTGAAAAGCTTGCTAAAGCTACTGACTGTACATGCTGCACCTTCAACAAAGGGACTGACACATTTCCAGTTTAGGTCCAGTGTTTTGAATGTATGTCTTGCAAATGTAGCCTTCATGCCCTGACTGCATCAAATTCCAAAATCTAACCAGGCTCTTTAATAATCAGTTGGGTAGACTGCTGCTGTTCTGAGAATTTGACTGTCAGAATAATGCTGAAGTCTTGATTAAAAGCATTAGGAAGCAAAGTCATTTAAATGAGCTTAGGCTGATAATTGTTTTATGAAATCTGTAAAGCTTGTAGTGAAGCGTAGAAGAGGTGCAGAACTTCCATAGATCACAGACTTGAAAGAGGAGGACTGATACAGACAGAAGTATGCTACACTGTAGTAATGTCAGCGTCACCATAGCAATATTTAGTATTTGTACATTTTCCAGTTCTGAGTTCAACAACTCAAGAAGACTTAACTTTTCTTGCTTCTAGAGATTGGCCCTAGGTCAGGGCCTAAGCATATTCAAATAGCTCTTCAGTAAAGTAGCTTCTGTATACTGTGAGTGTTCGTAATGTATTTGTGTGGTGGATCAATGGCTTAGATTTTCAGTGTCATAAATCTGGAAGTTCAACAGCTTTCAAAGCAATGCATGCACTTGCAAGAAGTAACCTAATGGTTGAGTAGAGATTTCAGTAATGGGATCAACAGTGCTCATGGAAAGCAAAAAGAACAGGGAAGACACTTTCAAGCTGAAGATAGCTTAATAAAACAAAGCATTAATTAGATAAGGCAAATTCATATAAATACTTTACTTGGTTTCTAACTGTAGATAAGAATAAACCAATACTAAACATTCAAACTTCATAAACAAATGTGCTAATAGGCACTTAGTAAAATACCTGTCAATGCTTTTGCAAGTGTCAAATATCCATAACCTTGAAGAAACTTCCACGTTAGCTGAATAGATGTTCAGCTTTTATACTTGCAATTCCCTTGTGTGAATACTTGTGATATGGGCCTGGATGCAGACTAGAGCTCTCAAGTTTAGGCACCCAAGATCACATTTAGAACACAGGTCCTAAAGAGGTCTAGCAGAGGAAGTATTAAACTATTACCCCTGAAATATAAATTATGATCAATTTGTACAAATTTTCAATCCATTCACAGGAACTGAATGCTGCCATTGGTTTTGGTGTGCATAAGTTCATACTCTGTATTCATCCTTGTGGAGGGGAAATAATCATAAAAGTGTAGTAATTTTCTTGGCAAATATGCACTTTTTCCAAAGCATGAATGTGACATAGGCTAGTATGTTCTTGTGTGTGTCTGAAAACAGAATTCTTCTAGAGATTTAATGTGCTGTATCAAGAAATCTTCAAACTGCAATATGTATAGGATCCACCTTCCTTATAAGGCACTTACTTACATTATTCTCTTTGAAAATTTTCTGGCTCTCAAATACTGTGCATGAGGGCCTATTACATTCTCCTTTATTACAGCAACATCTCCTTGTGGCATTCAAAATGCTTGTCTTTCGAGGATGCTGTTATAATAAGGTACAGAGTGTTTGTAATAAATTCATAGAGATCAATGAGTAGTTCATGAAATAGCTTCACAGCCACTTGTGTGAAGCAGCAGTGCAGCAATATAAAAACTAAGAAAAAGCAGCTGCAGTTGCATATAAAATAAAATGACTTGCTGGTTTTGACACGAAATTATGAAAGGTTATGCTTTTTTCATTCTGTCTGAAAGGATTATATTTCTGTTTGCATAAGAAATCTTCAACAAATGGCCAAACAATTGGGGGTACTGAATTCTGCCTTTATTTTGCTCTGAGATTTCAAGGATTCCTATATTTTGATGAAAATATGCCTAAAGGAACAACCAAAGGACTATTAAACAGTTGGAGTCAGTTAATTAAATAATAGGCTTGTAACATCTCTTCTAATTCTTGACTCTGTTGTTGCTACCAATGAAAATTAGGTGACTCTTATTGCCAGGCAATTACTTTTTCACTATGCCTGTATATCTGGTTTAAATGCATCAAGAACCTGCTGATAATGTAAGATGTCATAATAAGATCCAAATGCTGTTTTGAAGGAGTATCTATTTATAAACATATAGGAGCAGTTCTGCATTTTAAAAAGAATGTGCATTTGTGCTGTTGCAATATACAAGTTATTTATTTAAATGCTTTTATAAAAGACTAACTTTACTGAAGCTGCATGCTTTATAAATAAACCAAATGGTTTGTCATGTTATGTATGCCATAAATATGTGGTCATAGAACATGACAGTTAAGGATATTCTTATGCTGGATCCGCTTAACAAAGACAGATGATGATTATAAATTCACAAACTTTGAACTGTGACTGTTTATTCTATAGAAAACAAATTTTAAGTTGAATGAATTTGGATTAACTGTGCAAAAAGTCAAATATAGTTTTAATTAGAAACAGCTAAAATTGTAGTTAAAACTTTATGAACAAACCTTCTTCATACTTGGTCCATAAAGCTAATGTCCAAAGTGGATATTTTTATGAAACAGTGCTGCAAAAGAAATGCATCAGAAATTGCTTTTATCATTCAAACCCATCGCTATTGCTCTCTAAAACAGCTAAACTGCTTTTGGTTTCCAGAGATGGAGTATCCCTCAACTTTACAACTGATTTAAGCCAGTTTTGCTCTTTAGAAATCCAGGAGAAAGAAGAATGAGGCTATGTGGAGGTTTTGGTCTATCAGTCTGCATAATCAATATTTGACACAAAAGGACTAATTGCTCTTAGCATTTAAAAAGAAGTGCTTATTAGCACAAAAGCTGTGTATCCTCTTATTGTAGTTAGTAACTCTACTACTCTGATACTTATCTACAGTCACAATCAGATAAAAACAGTTGATTTCAACCAGGATCTGCGGAACAACTAAGGACTGTAGAAAGGTGGGAAGGACATAGTGTTAGAAGGATAATCCAGTCTGTTAAGAAGTTTCTCTTTACTGTTATTGGAGGATTTGCTTGATGCCTTTGTCTAACCTCTGCTTTTAATATTGAAATCAAGATAAGCTAGGAGAGAGTAATTTTTATAGTCCTTGAAATTCAATTAAACACTTAGTTTTTAATGTTTTAAAGTATTCTACCTCTTAAAATCTTGTAATCATACCTGTTCTGCATTTCCTTCCTTATCTGGAATCTAAAAGTGTAGAAAGAACTATAGTGAAAAGCTAACACCATTTGAGATGCTTTATTTTAAAACAGTAGCAGGAATAAGCATAAACAAAACGAAAAGTGCCTTCCACTGGCTGACTACATCAGATAATGCTCCAGACAATTGATTTTGTTGCTTGCACTTATGTATGAAGCAATGTGTTGGCCTGATTCAGCACATATGTATCATGAGGTTACGGAAAAGGCTAATGCTGCTTATCAAAGGAGTGTGTGTATGTAAAACCAGATCTGTGTGTGCACACAAAGAGAATTAGGTTGGTCAAAATGCTTCTAAGTTACACAAGGCTGCTCAATGTTTAGAACTTTATTGCACCCAGTGCTTTTTTGGAGTTGTCTCAATTTTAAACTTATCCTGAAATGTTAAGTAGCAATGCAGTAACTTAAGTGACTTCCACAGCCAGTGTTTTTGTGCTGTTTCACAAACATATACTGAATTCTAACTAAATGAATGAGAAGATTCTAGCTAGTTTCTGTAATGTTTTGATCAGAGCTGTGTTCCCTGCAGTTTATGACAGGGAATCAGTGTACAGCCTGCTCAAAGTAAGACACTGTGCAAGAGTGTCATCATCTTGTCTTAAAAATGTAACTGAAGTGTTGAGATGGCTTGCAGGAGCAAGGGTCCAGAACCTAGATAATCTATTGACTGTGGAAGCATAGAATTTTTTGTGACTTTTGTTGGACCTTTTCTGTTGTAAAATGGCATAGTTTCATTTATTTCCAGATTAGGAGCAATTAGTCCTTATATTTACACATTCTTTTCACATATTGCTCACTCAAAACTTCTCTCCAAGCATCTAGTTTCACCAGTGTTTTCTTTACTGTACCACAGCCCTGGACAGCTGTCCTTTTTTAACTTACTAAGGTTCTCTGCCCTTTTGTGTTCTCAGTTGTTGAGTATGTTGAGCATTTTGCTGTTTCAATATTCTTCCTTGGGGTGAAGAGGCTTAGGAGATATTAGGGGTTTTGCAAATTCCCCATGCATTTTTAATTTTTTTAATCTGATTTTTATTTTTCCTTCTGAATTCATTCTAATATAATGGTTTGGGGTCCTTTAGGAGCTAGATAGTATGAATGCTTGGTATTTTCTCTGTGCCTTTGGTACACAGTGTGCCTGGTATACAGTTACTGTCTAACACTGTACTGTGTAACAATGTTGATATCAGCGCCTCTGATTCTAATGGGGAAGTTTCTACTCATTCTCCTTGATATATTAACAATAGTATGTGAATTTATTACACAAAATTTTTCAAAGGTACTTTAAAACATCCTTTAACATGGTTGGGAAAGTTTTTTCAAAGCAGCAACTGCTAACACAACCCTCAGTTTGCTCCAGATATCTATAAATGATTATACAAAAAAAAAAAATCAGAAGCCTTGTTGCTGGTTTGAAAGACAGTGTCTGTCACTGGGCTTAGGGGACACCTCAGCCCCTAACCCATGACACCTTGCTATAGAACTCCATGTCATAAGACAGCCTGGCTAATTCAGGACAAGAAATAGCAAAAGCTCTGTTTCTTAAAGACAGCTTTTTCAGCAGTGCTCCTGCAAAAGTAGGGTTTTCCCCTTCTTTTCTCTTAACTTTTATTCCAAATGACTCTATCAATGTATGGCCAAGCCATTCTTTTATCTTGATTTTTGTGAAAAATTTCTTTTCCCTTATGGCTTCTTTTGGCCTAGAGCTTGTGAACCTTCAGTCTTTGTTGGTATGGAGAGAAGGAATATAAAATTTTCTGCAAATTGCCCCATTGTATTACTGTAGAGGTATGTGAATGTCTCCAAGTGTGATTTGAAAGGGTTACTTTCAAATCATAACTTCTGTGGGAGATCCAGTTCACATGGGTTAACAGGCCAACCAGTTAAAGGAAAGGTTTCAGGCTGAGCCACCCCCTCCCTTCTCCCTAGATGTTTTCCCATGGGTTGGATCTCATTACAAACCCACAGGCAAGGTACAGGGTCAATCACATCATGTTAATTCATACAGGTTGACTGGTTCACTGGGACTGGAAGCTGGATTAAAGGTGAGAAGTTTATCACAGCAACAGAACTATGATCTTAGAAAAACAAACATCACTAAAATAGGTCTCTAATTATCATATGAATCAAAACCTTAAATAAAAACAAGATTATTTTAAATAATTGAGGGAATCATACAGGGAATCAATCTTCCCCTGCCAGGAATACTCAGAGGTTGGCTTCACTTCTAACACAACAAGAACTCTGATCTCAAGGAACTATTCCTTTCTGAAACTTGGATATAATTACATGAGCTGCAATATAAAATAATAATGAGTCAGTTCTATATACCTGGGAGAATTACAGTGTGAGAGACACAAGAGAAGGAAACATTTTAATGACTTTTCTTGCTGGAGAGGTGAACTTAAGTGAAATAGAGGAAAAAAATTAAAATACCAAACCCTCAGCTGAGCAAAAACGACACTAGGCAACTTTGATCCCATGTGTTAATTTTAACTAATTGGGGAAATGTAAGAATCAAGAAATATTTTTCCTACATGAGCTCTCTTAAGGAATAAATTTGAAATACATTATGAGCATCATGACTTTTACTGTGGTTGTATTGGAAGAAGCCAATGGTATCCCAAGCAGTTTTTGCTTCACACAATTAGCATTGTATTACAATCAGGCTGTATTAAAAGATTACTGTATTAATTTTTTTCTCTAGACCTAACAAAGCCAAGTGCAAAGCTTGCATTTTTACCCTTTAGTGGATATCCCTGCAGACTCGTACAACTCCTTTTATTTTGTGTTTTTGCTTGACTAGACTGTCCTGGGAAAAAAATGCAGTTTAGTTTGGTTTGGATATGTGCTATACACATGTGAGTTGTCTTTGGCAACTATGGGGATATTTAAAAAGGACTATGGAGTACGTGTGTATATGTACTGGACCTAGCACATACAGTACATACTAGCAACAATTGCTCCACTTTCGAAGGTAGTGCTGTACAGTAGATTTGAACCTAAAATGGCTGACTAGTTTCTAAATAATCCCCTAGGAAACAGTTTAGTCTAGGCCATTATCTTGATAGTTCATAATTAGGTTCAATAATAAAGCTTGTTTTGCTGACCTAGGTCAGATCATGGCGTCCACTGCATCTGTGCACAGTGACCTTGCTCTGAGAGTGTATTGTTAGAAAATCCATTATTATCATCACATACACTTCGGAGAAGTGGCTGTTTTGTGAATTGATGGTGTGATGTTGCCACTTTAGATAAAAGAATCCATGAATTATTGACTTAATGAGTTAATGTTGCTTGATTTCACAACCAGGTCTTTTTAGTCTGGATGCTATTTACTGAACACACAATCACAACATGAAGGAAGGGGCAGGTAACAGTGCAGGGCATTTGCAACCCTCTTCACATCTAACAAAGTGAAGTATTAGCTAAGCATTGTTCTGTTTTCCTTAGGAAACAACTAAAACTTAGGTAATTGTAAACAATTCCTGTTTAAACAATTAACAAATGTTTGTTTGTCACTGATTTCTTATCCCTTCCATCTGTTTGGTTTAAGCTCTGTCAACAAGAACTTCCTAATTTCTTCAGAACCTAAACATCTTTGTTCCTACAGCTAAGCCTAAATTTACTATCATGTGGAGGTTCAGAAAAGGCTATTAAAAGTCAATCTGTGTCACCCAAAGTTCATCATATTGGGAATTTTTCTTTTAAAGCAGAGTTTTCTCGTAAACTTATGATATTCAGAAAGCTGGAGAATATAAAGTTTTTATTACAGACTATAACTTGTGAGAGAAAAGTGGGAAAACAATACAGAGCATGTCCCAGAGCAGACATTTTAGTGGTATTAAGCATCAGGTTTCAAATACCTATGCTTCTTTGATCCCAAGGTTTGAATCCCTACTCTAACTGCTCACCCTTACAAGATATATAAAACAAGATCTGTGTGCAGTCTCTTAAGGGGAACATATGTCCTATGGAAATGTAACTGTCACTAAAATGAAAGGGAAATTTGTTTCCACAGAGACTGTAGAATTCAGCTCCACATACAGGTCTTTTGGAGGAAACCATATCCACCATCACATTCTTCTGAAATTTACAGTAGTTCTTAATTAACTCTATGCAAAACCAAACAACTGGATAAAGTTTTCCCAGTAGGTATTTGTCTATATGTAACTCCTTCTCTTAGTTTCAGTGGCAATAGGTATGGTTCAAACATGCTGGCCATGTATGATCTAAAATACTGTGATGAGAGAACTTAATTCTGGCACTTAATGTTTGGGGTTTTTAAAGTTTCAGTCTTTGAATAGTGTTAATTGCTTAATCCTTTTACTGTTGTCCTGGTGATCTAAGGAGCTGCCAGAAGGGATTGCCACCATTTATGAACAAGCTGTTGCTTACATGTTTGCAAAATAACGCAGTGTCAGGGCTGGATCTCATATCTGCTTTCATGATTTTTTCAAGTTCTGTTGATTTTTCTACGAATCACAAAGAACTCTGGTCTACCTGGAAAATAGAAAGTATGGGGCTATATGTCCAGAAATGTAAATACAGTATTTCCTCTGGCAGTGTGGTTGTGTGGTGGCACCTGGAAAACAGCAATCCTAGACTTTCTGGAAACTAGTTGAGGTGAAGATGCTATGAACTGCATCCATGCAAAGCCTAGCTGCTAAATCCAGAAGTTAATATTATATTGCAGTCTTGTCATCTATGATTGTTGAAACAAAGCAAGCTGAGGACACTCTTTTGATACCTAGCAATCATGACTCTAAGCTTTTCTGAATCACTGAGCTAGAAAATCAAGGTTTGAAATATTTTCAGAAGATGTGGCTTGTAAATTATTTTAAAAAACAAACACAAAAAAATCCCAAGTGTTCTGCAGGAATCAAAATATTAAAAACCTGAGAGTGCATACTTGTGTATGCTTGACAGCTCTGGTCACAAACATGGTTCACTGAAAAAAAAGGATTGTGCCTGTCCATACATTGTAAGTTATTGTAACATAACATTGATTTATTATGGATGATACTAATTGTATTTATTTCAAAGCCAGGAACAGTCTGCATATAAGTTAACTGAAATGCTTCTGTCACGATGAAACATTTTTTAACGGAAAAATTATTTACAGTCTTCAGTGTCAGTCTGTTAATCTCATTCCGTGATCTTCAGTCTTTTAAAATTCTTTTTAGGAACCTGTGAGCAATACAGTAGTGTCACATTGGTAAGTTCTGATTACCATTGTTAAAATGCAAATGAGTTCATAAAAATTATGTAATTATTTTGAAGTGTCATCATAGACATTTTGAAACATTACTAAAGAGAGGGAAGAACTAATTTCTTCACTTTTCACAAAACAAATCATGAAGAGGGAGGTAAACGTTAGGGCTTTAGGGAAACTCAACCAAGCATCCCCACAGTTTTTCAGTTACCAGTTGAATATGACACAGCTATTCAGAGAAGATAATTTAGATAGTTATCTAACACTTAGAGTTAGATAACTATCTAAATTTTGCTCTGTTTAACAGTATCCCTGGTTATATTAAGATTTAAAGAAAAAGTCAATTCCTATGACAGAAAAGGACAAGATGTGATAGCTGCACAAAAGTTTTCTAAGAGATGGTGAAGAGGAAGTACAATTATGTCAGGTGCTTGTGAAGTGAGCTGGGTCAGCAGGGACAGCACATGCACAGTTGCGTTTTCCACCTCAGGTACTGTACAGATTCTCTGTGGTTGCTGTTCAAGGGCATGTGTGCTCGGCACTGACCCAAAATCATGTTCTGTGGGCTCCCATTTCCTGCTACATTAGGACGAGGGGAGGGAAGGGTCAGGGCAGACTATTGGCCATTTGTCTTCTTTCCCAAGTGCTGCACTCTTTGTAAATGAAAGAGGACAATCAATAAGGCAATAAGGAAGGAGTACAAGGAGCCTGCTGGTACACTCTGCATAGGAAGGTCTGCTCCTTCCCAAGGTCTCACAATTTGCCAGATCATGCAAAATTGTCAGTCTTACATGAGGGAAATGAGAGGGACAGTGCTTTCTTTAAGAGTCTGTGTGAGAGCTTTGGAATATATAACTGCAGTTTGTTGCTTTACAGTGTCTTGTCCCATCACAGTGTATTACACTGATGGAAGGGAGGTGATAGTTTCATTAGTGCTTGGTTGAATGTGTACACAGCAGAGGGATATGTTGCTTAGCCCAACTTCACAGTGAGAAATACTTGCTCCTGTTGAGGCAGAGCAGAGACCTCAATTTCAATAGTTCCTTATGCTACTGGAAACGGTGACAGCATCTACTAGTATTTTGTTTATGCCATGAAAAAAGAAAAACCCAAGTCCCCACAGACTATATGAGGACTTCATCAGTACTTGGAGCCAGTTTAATGTAAATAAACTCAAGACTGCTAAAGCACATACGCACTTAGCAGTAGATGTATTTTGCAGTTTTTAGGGATCATGTATGGGTGCATCCTTCTCTTTTCTTCCTTTGTACCAACCTTCCTCAGTCCTGTGAACTAGTTTTACAGGCCTTTCAGGGCAGAGAACCTGAAAAAATAGCTTTAGAACCTTTAAGTGTGAGCTGAGAAGTTTTCTGTACCTCTCAATATTGCAATTTGCAAATTTGAAATCTTATGATCTACCAGGATCAAAATAATATATTTTTTTATATCTGGTAAAAGCTATACTGAAAAATTAGGGGGGTGAATTTGTAGCTCTTTTACTCTTTATGTAAAGTACTCATTTCTAACCTTCAACTATTCTGAGATATTGGACTTTAAACTGGTTAGTTCTCTGAGAGTGCTCTGAACCTCAGACCAATATGTTTTGGGTGTAAACTCCTCATTTGTAGGAAGGAAGTAATATTTTTTCTTAGCAAGTTATTATCTGAAAAAATGATGGTTGTCTGCAAGCAGCTGATAGGTTTGCAAGGTTAGAGAGGTACTCTTGGCAAAGATGAATTAGTGGGCAGAGTGCAGGTGAGGTGGTCAGAGGTGCTGGAGAAATGCAATTTATCACTTGGGTTTGGAGTTTAGTACATGTATGTTGCTGCTGCATGTAGGGTGTGTGTATTTTGGGGGATGATACTGGGTTTAGTGTTGCTGTAAAGAGAGTGTTAGTGCCTTTACTAGTAAGATGATATGATTTAGCAGAGAAACTCAATTATATTAACTGCAAACCTTTTCTGGAAATTCTTTGACCAAGCAGATCTCTATGCTTTGCTAAAAATACACAGAATGACAAATAAAGGGAATGTATTTGTAAAGCAGAATCTTTTATTGAGATTTGGGTTTCATTCCGGGATCGGATTCTATAATCCTAACTTCATTTACTTCATTATTCACACCTTCTATTAACTCCTTAATTGATTCCCTGTTCTAGTGCCCTGCAACTATATCAGCTTCCAGTTAGCTATCACATTAGCCAAATTCATTTTGGGCTATCCTGCCTTCTAGAAACTTCAAGTTCTTATACTAGGTTATGTTGAGAATTACTTACTCTCTCTTTAAGAAATATTGTTTAAATTTAGATGCTCTTAGTGAAATAAGGACTTTTTTCCCCCATTAGTTCAGTTGATGCCTTCACAGCTGAGACACCTGTCAGGTATTAAGGAAGGTGCTAAGAGCATCAGATGATCTTTCTGCTTTTTTCTAGTAAAAACATAGTAATTGTTAAGAAATCTTCTGCAAGGCTGGCTGTACTGTTTCTGCAGAGTTTTCTGTAGTAAGTGGTCTGCTTTTATAATTGTGAGGGTGAAAAATAGGAGATGGCTGTCACCAGAAGAAGCCTTGGTAGTAAGGGCAGAAGTTGTCCTAGAGGCAGTGTTAATGAGAGCACATCTGCTTTTCAAAAGTATCAATAAATTATTCAAAATACTAAAATGCTTCCTGTTTCTTGCTACCTATAGCACAATAGCACAGTGTTTTGTTACATTTCTCTACTGGTATAACTTCAGTGGTATCTGCATATATTCTCTGGTGGATATTGGCATCTAATGTAGTTTGTGAACACATTAAACATGTATGGCACTGGAAGCAATAACATTGGGGGAAAAACGCATGTAGGTTGGATAGAATTGCATATAAATTGCTCTATTTCAATTTTCTAACTGAAGTGACTTCTTACCTTGTACAACATACAGGTTAGTTTTGTTTTTCAGACAGATGACTACTTTCCAGCCTTCTAGAAGTCACCTTGTTTGGATCTCACAGGGTTTTGAAGTTGCTCTTCAGGCAAAGCCTGTAGTCAGACATCTGTCACTCATCCTCAGGAAGGCATTTTAAGCAGCATTTGACACAGCCATGTCTTTGCAGGGTATGCTCTACTGGGTGTATATTACATCCCACTGCACTGTGGGACTGCGTTAGAACGGGGCAAGTGTGTATATAGCTGAGGGCATAAATTGTGACTTTGTGAGGGAATTGGTAACCCAATTATCTCAATGGATCACTCATGAACAATCTATTACATGTTATGAACAGGATAATAGAGATTACGGCAAAATCTGAGGAATTAATGTTTAGGGAAAAAGCTGTCAAGTGTCTAACCATGTCTTAAACGGGATTTGTCATCTGAAACAAGACAATACCAAGAGTAATACACATTTAGGCTCTAAAGCGTAAATCAGAAGGAGCTCTTTTCTAGTTTATTTAAAGCAGCACAGGCAGGGGAAGACCCTGTCTTCTGACTCTTCTGGTAATGGTGTAAATAGCTTCTGACACTACAGTACAGGAGCCAAATGTGATCACTGCTCCAATTAGGTTTTGCTTAGACATGGTCCATTCCTGCCTTTGCCAAGCAAAATAACTCTTCAATTACTGTGTTCCTCATCCTTCAGTGAAGCTGCTCTTCTCACAAGAAACTCAACCACAAGTTCAGTCTTGACCACCACTGAAACACTGAATTGACTCACCACAGTCAGGCTGGACTGTAGAATCTTTTTGTAGATGAAGATGTCAAAAGGCAATCTGTAGTGAGAATGACAGCATGATTAACCAGAATGAGGCCTAAGTCAGAAGTAGCATGGACCACTGGGAAATTAAGGCACCAATTTTCACTGTCAAGATTGGCTGTGATAGGGCAATATATCCTAGCAACAGAAGAAACCTTAACCTCACCATCACAGCAAAAACGAATTTTGTGTTATTTGTTCCAACATTTTTGAATCAAAAAAGTCTCTAAACAGAAAATACTCACATGTCACATTTCCTGGAACTGCTTTCTTCTCTAATTGGGAAATCCTTGATTTAGTGAATTAAATGTTACAGAAGCTTTAACATAAATTTCATTTACCTTATCTTGAAAAAGTGTTGTAGGAAAGGATCAGGAATTGTCTTTGGAGTTGCAACAGGTGAAGAAAAATTTTAATGTATAACATGATTTTAATCATGCTTAGGATAAAATCTGTGTCTCAAAATCCCTATTATAAAAATACATCTTGTGGGTTGGATCCATCATGTAAACACTATTTAGAAAAATTACTAGTGGATAGTGAGGACAACTTCCACAAGAAAGAAACTAAGATTAAGCACCATACCTTTATGAATGGCATATACTTCACATATGGTAGGGAGTGTAGGTGGAAAATCCTCTTATTTAAACGATAATGTAGCTGTCTTCAAAGAGCGTGTTGTATTAATTTGCTTAGTAAAGCAAATTTTACTTAGTAAAGGATTTCACAATCAGTCATTAAAGTGGATTACTGTGCTGATTTTTTTAAAAAGTACTGTCATGGTCTCAGCAGTATGGTTTGCTGTTAGCTTTGACACTGGTAAATCTTTGGGTGGGCCCTAAAACACTTGGAGCAGTCTTAAATCATTTTAGGTGGTCTTAAACTTAGGCAGACATAGATTTTCCTCAATTATAGTTATCCAAAATATCTGTTTTCACACTTGTTCTGGTGTGTGTACATGCGTGTATATATATAGATATAAAGGCATTTATAAATGTGTGTGTATTTACGTAAATATAACTTGTAAGAACAGACTCCTCTTCCATGTCCTGCCAATTCTGAAGTCAGTTCTGCAATGAGAGTGCATGAGGGCAAGACAGGAGCAGTAGATCTGAAACTGATTCCTTTGGGGGATGTTCCATATCACATTGTGAGAAGTGGGCAAACTTTGCAGTAGGAGTTCTCTGGAATTACTCTTAAGTGGTTTTGAAAACCTTTAGAATGTGATTAATTTTTTCAGTTTGATTTTCAATGAGGTAAGCCTATATGTCTTATTACTGAAAAATCAGACTTTCTGTAGACACGCTATTACAAAGGCTGCCCATGGATTAAGCTGGTACATATGTGGTAACATCAATGATATAAACATGTTTAAACATAGGTACCTAAATGTAGATTTTAACCAGTATTCCTACATCTCGGTGGGAGAAACTAGATTTTGCAAGCTGTCAAGTGCCTGTAGTGCTCTGTAATTGCAATAGATGTCATGGGCATGTATCATTCCTGAAATTCAAGTCATTTCTCTTAGGAACCCAAATTAGGTTCAGAGTGTAATGTGCATTCGTTATATTTCCAAATTTTGATCAGACCTCAAGAACGTAGTATTTTTAGCACACGATCCAAACATAATACTTTTGTTATAAGTAGTTGTTGCAAGACCTATACTGATAAAAAGTGAACCACATCCTCCTTTTAGTCTACCAGATGTGGGAGGTCACAGCCACTATTTGGTAAATTTTGCAAGACAACAAAATAGAGCCAAAGAACTATTCTACTATTGTCCTGCTATACGGGTTGGCATGCACATGGAACATGTTTTCCCATAGCTTCCAGGAAAAGTTTGAAATCCTAGAAAGTTTGTCATGCTGTGAGACAACTGTCCCATATTGATGCAAAAGGGAGAGAAGAAAAGCCAAGAAAATGCTTTAATTGATTCATCAATGCACCAAAGTGTGAACAGGCGTGATGAAGTGTAAAGAGGGATGTGACACCAGTGTGGCAGAGCTGTCACAGTGGAAAGGATTTGCTGTAAAAGTGATGGCACTTAAATGTTATCTAAGCCTCCTGTCTGAGCTTTCATATTCCCTAGAAACTTATTTCTTAGGGGAAGTGTCTGACCAACTTGTGAGCAGCCAGGCATCATGCCATCTCAACAGGTAACACACACAGGCTCTGAAGCACCCCTAGTTGTATCAAGTTTGGGAGTTATGAGGAGTAAGTAATCTCTGACAGATCCAAACAGTAACCCATCAACAGATACAAGCCTGGGGGAAAGGCAGTCATCACTAGTAGTGATTCTATGTGATATCTTATGTCCTAAAGCAACAGTTTAAACAAAGTTTAAATTGGAATCAATATCCTCAGGGTTAAAGTGGTGCCTCCTCCAAGGTATAATGCAGCGGTTCCTAGGCATTAGTCTATATTTCAAGATGGTAGGGTAAGACCGTGAAGGAGAGGCTATGCTATTGATAGTGAAATATAATTGTAGCAGATGGATTTGAGCCAGAGTATTGTATTGAAGGGTTGTTGCAAAGTTCTCCAAGGAATTTTTACTAAAGTGATTGTAGTGTATATCTCATCCAAAGAACAGGAAATCAAAGAGGGTAGAAGCCCTTATAGTCACTCTTGAGGTTTTGGCTCTGGATTTGTTTGATTAACTGGGTATGAATGTTACTGATTTAATATTGATGTTTCTTACAACACCTAAAACCACTGCTGTGGATATATTCAGTGTGTTAAACTTGCTTGTAGGGGATTAGACATGGTAATTACCTGAAAGGCTTTTTGCAGCCTTCTAAGAAATATGTTTGGGAAAGAACCCCTACAATTATGGCTTGGGTCACTTGCTTTTGCATTCAGAGGTGCACCAGTTCCTATCTTGCTCTAGGAAAAGGGAGATTCAAATATGGTCTTGAAGAGAAAAGGTTGGCAGAAGTACCAAAAAATCAAGCAAGTGTGTGTTACTACTACTACAGTTACTCTGTCATTTTGAAAATCACTAGTCAGACTCCACTTGGAATATCTGCAATTCTGCAATGTATTATAGGAAGGACATTGCTGACTGAGCTTGTAAAAGTGCAGTGGAAGGCAAACAAATGCATGATTTAGGGGTTTGAAAGTATGACTTATAAAGCAAGATTGACTTAACCTGTATTCTGTAATTTAGAGGAAAAAGATTTGAAGGAGTAAGGAATACTGATATGGCCAAGAAATACTGAAGTCAACTGGAGATATATCTTCTAGTTCCACACAGATTATATAGCATCACCAAATCAATGGCATGTCTCAGGCTAATTTAGACCACTCTTAACTGTATTACCATAAGGCAGATGACTGCTGATTCAAGACCTTGTGCTTGGTGCTGTGCCCAGTCAGGTAGGAGACAGGAGAATTGAGGGCTGCAAGGTACCTTGGGCCAGAACATCAGGCAGCAGCTCAGCACGACCCTGAACTCATTTTACCAAGGGCTTTGCTGGAAACATAGGGAAGAAAACTTTTAAAGTGACATTTAGGTGAGGGTGATGAAATCTGTTTGGAGCTTTCCAGAGGTTCCTGGAAAAGCCAAGCCTAACCCAACTCAGAGGGACAATGCGGGAGAGGATGTAAGTGCTTTTTTGTAAAAATAAAATAAATGATGAGATGAAGAGAGGCAGGAACTGACCTCTGGCACAGAGAGTGAGAGTCAACATAGGTAGGGAAAATAAGATGTGACTTGTAAATAAAAAAAACAAAGCAAAACCACTTTTTCTTATTTTTATACTTCCAAGAAGGTGGGGCCAAACCAAGAGTTTGAGAGAATTGGAGACTATGGAAAACTGTCTTGAAGTAAGATCCCAAATAGATACATTTAGGAAGCGTGACATTATTTCTGTTGCTGTGAAGAAGCATAATGCTGCCTAAGAATCTAAGAAAAGCCTTTCATTTGGTTGCTACTTGTGCTCCAGCTAGATAGGAGGGCAGAGTCTGCACTGATGAGTTTGCACATGCAATTTCTTGTGCAATTGTAAAGACCAGTGCCTGCAGCACGGGAGGGGTAGGTATGTGTACCAGTCAGCTACACATTTTATATCTTGAAAGATGCCTGTGATGTTGATATTGCTCCTCTGAGTGAGATATATAGTGTATTTATTGCGTTGCAACTGTACATTATCTATAGTGGGAAAGATTTTGAAACAATTCCATTTGTGATTTTTAGTTTTTCCTTTTATTTTCACAAATCTACAAGAGGATAGATGCTATATGAGCTTTGAATGATTGGACATTTCCATCAACAATTTACTTTTAATTTTTCTGAAGTTTTAAGATCTGAATCTTTATGTATATGGAGACAAATACTCCTGTCCTATAACATGGTTGTGATCCAGGTCTTTTAAGAATCATTTTGAGATGCCTAAAAACATTTTTTGCTGGTAAAAATTGATTTCCAATCAGTATACTATTATATGAAATTGAGTCTTTCATTTAAAATGAATTTGTGCAAAGACCAGTTACCATTGATTTCTAAGTTCAGAATTGTACTTATTCTTTCAACTACAAACATAGCAAAGTCAGCTATAGGGCATAACCCAGTACTGAAGTTTCTCACTCTTAGTAGTAAGAAGATAGCTTGGGTTTCCCCATTGTACAAGGAACTCCTAGGTGGAAATACAATTCCTCACCTGCTCTCTATCAGAAACAGGAGGCACTGCTAGGAAAAAGCACAAAGACAGGTACTGGGGATGACAATGGGAGGAGATCAAACAGAAGGTATAAAAGGTCTTTAAGCAGCAGTCCTTACATTTTAATCAAAGTAAAGTGACTGCTTTAAAGAGATGAACAGCATTTTAATGCCATGTGAGAAGCTGGGATTTCAGGCTTTTCTTTAAAAAGATACTTGCAGTCATCTGAGAAACAAAATCAGTATAGACAATTGAATGTCTAGCGCTTTCTTGTTTGAATATTCATCCCTTGATGAGTTTCAAATATTAGGAGTAAAGTAGTCCAGTTCCAATAATATTTGAATATAATATCCAGCTCTGGAAGGTATTCATATGCTATTTTTCCTTATTTGCTGTCTAGAAAAATGGATGGAAAAAAAGAAATGGTGTGACCACGATCATACAAAAAATTGTGGCAGATGATATAGCTTACTCAGTCTGATACACTTCACCATCATCTTATGAAAAAAGAAAAAAGCTCTCAGGTGTTGTAGACAATCTTAACTGGCATTTGGTTTACTCCATGGGCTGACAAATGCTCTGACTTCTGTGATGTTAATCTGGACTGAGAGAGAAACAGAGTCCTGGGACAGCTTCTGTAATGTGGGGTGGGGATCTGCTCATTCAGAGGCACTCCTCTGAGAGAGAGAAGTAAGTGGTGGGTGCATTTTAAAAAACCTCAAGCAGAGGTAAGTATTTGTTGTTCCATTTTATATCTACAGATTGAATTCCCTGTCAAAATGGGAACTGCATCTCCACCACTTAAAGGGCAAACTGAATGAGGAGCTGTTTCTGTGCAGCTGTATACTCACACATAAATAAAGGAGTTCCATCTCCATTACATATCTCCCCAGGTCTTCAGGATAATGGAACTTATGGGTTCCTCCCCTCCTTCCCCCCCCATTTTGCCTGTTCTGAATCTCTGTGCTTGACAACCTCTATCTGCAGACTAATGTGAAGGCTCATTGCCTTTAAAGCTTGTGCATCATGTCTCAGATAGAGGAAAGAATCTCCAAATTAAAGAGACTATCACCGTTCTATTGCAAAACTTCTGTTTAATGCATTGAGTTAAGGTAATCAGGAATAAAATATATGATGTTGGCCAGATTCCCTGCTAGAATAAGCAGGTAGAACTCTACAGACTTTAATGGTTTCTGACAGTTGTGAATTTGGTCCCATGTGTTCCTTGAATAATAACATTTAAAATAATGCGAGTTTAGGGTAGGGCAGGAAGCCCTGGATGAAATATCTTATTGTATTGATTTGTCTCTTATTTTTGGTCCCACAAGAATACCCAAGTTGCAAATACAGGGTCAAGAAGGACATTTAACAATATATGATCTATACAGTATTAAAAGACTATCTCACAGTTAATCATATGATTAACTTCTACAAGAAGGCTCCACTAAGTCTGCAACAGAAAGAAGTAATGAGGCTTTAAAATAAAATTGAAAAGCTTCTGAGATGCACGCAGAAGTCTCTTATATAGAAAGGTAAGAAAAATAGATGTCTTGCTTTCAGTCCATAGCCTGCTGCACTGGCTTTCTCTGTGAGGGCTCTTGGGCCCTGGAATGACACCTAGCCTTGGTTTGAAATGGTCAAGTTGTAGGGCATGTTTTAGGACCCTTCACCAAGATGTATTTAAAGAGTGAGAGGAAGCTCAAAAAGTGCCTAATTTACTATTAAGTTAGTGCCTTTTTTTAGAGTAAGAGTTGCTGATCTACCAAAGGGTTGACCCTGAGGTGCATAGGATGGCACTACAATTGTATAAGAACTGCCTGGTTCCTCAGAGACTTGTGGAGGAACACATTCACGTTACAAATGGCAAGCAGTAAATCTTGCTGTAATGCTTACAGCAGCCATTGTTGTAGTGACTTGGCACTTATGCTCTATATTATAAGAATTTTCAGCAAGCACATTAAATTCCAGTGAAAAACTCAAGATCCATATAAGGACACTGACTTTCCTGAGGGTTAGAAACATCAAGAATCTGAAAAATGCATAGTTGAAGCAGAGGGCCCTGAATAAATCAATTGAATACTAATTCTTCAGCAAACTACGTTGTGAACTGGTTTTACTTGAGTGCTGTCCAAAGGAAGGGAGCTCACTTGTGTGGAATCCAAATCATGAGGCTCCAAGGAGAGAAATCTGCAGCTTCAATAAGACAATCGGATTCTGACTGATCTGGGTGGGAAATGTCTTCAGGCAGATTAAGTTCTTTGAGAATCTCTATGAACTTCCATACAAAGTTCGTCCCTTCAGTAAGGGTCTACAGAGTTGGGCAAGCTACAATTTAAACATTGCAAATATGTAAGCAATAAAATAAGCAGTTTGAGTGGCAAAGCCATATAGTTGCATACAGTTCCAGAAATTTACAATCAAAGAATTGCAAAGAATGTCAGTGTCTGCAGGTCTCAGAAAGCACTTATGATTGCATATCAGGCAGGAACTGATCTCTGGATTTGTAGTTTTGTTTGCTGTTGTGGTTTTTACAACATGCTGAGATAAATTGATGTTTCTATTAAAGGATTACATACCTTGGAAATCTCATCCACTGCAGAATCTGCCTTTAAGAAAGCGTTTCTTATGAGATCTACCCTAATGCACTGAATAGTCTCTTAGATGGAGGGCAAACTAGAAGTACTCTGTTCCCTCTTCTGCATTGCTTAATGGCAGTAGGACAAATCCTGGAGTCCTTATAAATTCATTACTGAAATCATTAGGCATTTTGTCTGATTAGAGACTGACTGTAAACTGACCAGAGGCTTCATAACAATTCCTCCTGGGACTCCAAATGCTGATCAAAGTTAAATTGCCAGTGCTGTGTGACTTATTTCCTTAAGACTAAAATTTAAAGGGCACAAAAATAGACTGAAACAGGAGACATCAATTCTAAAATACTGGAAAACTTGTTAGTCTAAGAGGTGCAAGTGAAGCATGTACATGTAATTTATTTTCATGTATTTCATATATGAATAAACATGCGCACACTTTCAGTCTCAACTTTCATGTGTCACTTTCAACACAAGCACGTAAATAATATGGAAAACAGATTCAATACTATGTTAACTGCGATGCTGATGAAATACTAGTACTGAAATACATAACAAAATAATCACTACCATAACAGCATCAGGCATACAGTGCTACACCACTTCCAACTATGCAAAAACAGTTCACATGGGTCAATTATGGAAACTTTCCTCTGTATATGTAAGAACTTTTAAACTTGTGGCATAAAGGATGTAGGTTTCATGTAGGATAATAGATTTTGTCAGTTGCTGTCAAGGGGAAAACTCCAATTTGCCATGAGAACAAAATTTTTTGTGATTACATCTACCCTACTAATATTGACTGCTTTCCCTAAACTACTTGAAGATGTAAGCAATTGGCAGTCTTGCTGACAATATGTAAATTACTCAGAGTGAACCTAATCTTGTATAATAAATGCCAATTTGACTCTAAATTTGTTAACAATATTTTAATGTGGTAATTGAGGTCAAAGGAGACTCCAGTTAAATGCTAAGCTATCTATAACTGTCAGTGTTAAATTGTACTTAGGTATCCTTGCAGAGAATCAGATATCCAGGCTAACTTATATCATTGGCTTTTTGCAGCCAGAAATCAAATAAAGTATATTAGTCTTGGCAGCATGTAAGTATATTAGTTTATAAATGTGCAGCTGCAACTATCCATAGCTTTTTGGACTTCTTTTGTGTTACAACAGACCAGTAATTGCACTTTTTCCTGTTCTGTATATAATTTTGATTAAAATCAAGTAATAAATACATGCCTAAAGGCTTCCGGAAATTAACTGGCATGTTTCAGTTCTGTCAGGTGATTGACGAGGTTCAATTTTAACCAATTTTATTCACGGTTTAACTTATCATTGCTTCTTTAAAAAGCTTTCTAGCACTGTGATAGACATGCAAGTGATGAACTTCTATAGCAACTACACAGGACTGAAAGGATTTTGTCTATTAAAATGTTCTGGTTTTCCCTGAAGGTGCTGGAGTTCATCAAAAACTTGTTGGTAATTGTGAGTCAGTGTCCGTTCTCTTGTTACAGCTTGGACGTAACTGTAGCAGGTATGGGGGAAGTTTTATGCAATAACCTCCCTCATTCCACCTCCTTTTAGCATGGGCTGTAAACATGAAGAGTCCTGCCTTTCCCTTATACCTAGCAGCCAATTTATAATAGGTAATATGAACAGCTTTTTTAGGCTTAAGGATATCTAAAAATTCCTTTAAAATGTGGAAAATGGGATTTAATTTTTTTCCAGTTAGGTGCCTTCTTTCGTGAATGTTTCAGCAGAGCATTATTGCAGCCAAAGCAGACTTGTGCCAGTTTTCTTATGCTAGTTTTTTCTCTTGTTAAATGGTCATTGTGTTCAGCATGAGAGAAAATATCTTCTTCAATGGAAGTCAACCTCCTTTGGCATCATTAGCCACCCTATTGGCAAAGGAAATAATCAGCTGAGAATAGTAGCCTCTCTCCTTACTCTAAATGTAGTAGTATACAGCAGATCCGGGACCACCAGTGCAGACTCCTACATGAAGTGTGTGGAAGAGATATGTAAAAAATGTAGGACAAGTCCCTCACTTTCTTTGGTCCCACATAAGGAGGGGAATGGCCTCCATACGAAAAAAAGGCCTGGGAAATCCCATGCAGTCCTCTGCATTGACAGGGGCTTTCTATGTGCTATGGTAAAAGTTACAGGATTTCCTTGCACCACCTTCAGTGGTGAGAAAATGCAGAGCCGTGATATAATAGAGAAATCATGTCCCTGATTCATATATACATGCAGAGTATATATCATACTGGTCTTCAATTCATCAGATATTTCACATACTCAAATGCAGGGAGATACTGATGAAGTAGACACAAGGCTATTACGGATGAGAAAGAAATGGGTTTAAACTATTACAGAATGGCATAGACTTTAGTAATGGAAATGATTTTAAAATAAATGTGGAAAATGTGGTGGTCCTAGCTCACTTGGTGCCAACATTGCTTGCGTGGGACAGAAAACACCTTCTCCAGCACTCGCTACAACAGAAGCACTCTTCTTATTGGAGGACTGCATGTCTTAATGGCCTAATAATAATGATTTACAATAGGTTTAGAGGAAATACTCTTTAATTTAGTATTTCAGACCTCAATAACAATTCCTATTCAATTTTGATTGCAGGAAGGAAGTGTAAAATCTTATTTTATCTGACCCTCTAAATATAAAACATTGTTTTCTATTCTGAACACTCAGGACTTCTAGTTTGTAGCTGACATTATTGCATATAATAATATCCTGGAATCTATCCCAGTTAATCTGGTTTTGTTTAGCACCTTGTAAACTTGGCAGATCTTACAGGTTTGCACTGACCGAATCACCAGATAAATAATAGCTTCAATAAAATCTCCTTTGGTGGAAACACATCGTGATCAAATTTACAGAACGAGTAAAAAAGTTCTGTATATAATCCTTTCCCTCCTTGTTAATGTTTGTGCCAGATAACACTATTATGAAGTATATATATCCAGGGATTAAAAGTACTGTATGATAAACCAGTTAACAAAAAGCTAATGTCAAATTTGAGTTGATTCTATCACTTCTACTTCCACTGATTTCAGGCTGCTGTTGTAAGCAGTGGGGAAGAAGGGAAGGTCTGGGGAAGAGCTTTAGGATTTAGCCCCTGGGCTTCAAAATGGATTTAATAAAAACAAGTAATAACCTGCAATACACCATAAACCCTACAAGGTATAAGAGAGAAGGTTGGCCGAAAATGACTGTGTTTTTTAATACCTGTGGTAGTGTAGGCAATTCATAGTTAACATGGTAAACCTGGGAAGTTTGATTCAAATCCCATTGAAGTCAGTGGTGGTTATACAGGCTTTGAATCAGGTGGGTGGTTTGTGCATTCAGTGGCCAACGTAAGGTTTCTAGAGTTGTCAGACCCTCTGTTAGGGTGGTTATAATTTCCAAATACATTAAAAAAACGTAGCATCACAAATGTTAACTCTTAGTCCTCATCTGCCTGTTTGCAGATCACACTCCTTTGAGAATTACTGTGGTACCTAAGCAAAAGATTGTAATATAATCTGGAGAAGTGGTACTACCAAAATCCTCATAAAAATGCATCAGGCCTGAATGCAATGTCTTGATTATCACACTCTCATATGTCATTTAAGAATTATGTCCTTGTCTATTGGGAGCCAAGACTGACATGCAAAAATATTATTAGTAGCTAGGCTAGAGCAGCTGGAGCTGTGCAACGGCAGTGAATACAGAAGAAGCAGTTCAGGCACAGAGCAGAGCATCTTTTGCCTAGTGGTATTTCCTGCTTATCCTCAGGGCAATCCAACTAAACCCTGGACTTTCAAACCCAGAAAATTGCTCTGGCCTTGGCTAGACTAATAGAAGTCAAAACTTCAATCAGGCACTTATTAGTGAGTTTGTGCACATGGTATAAGGTGCCTTTGGTGGTGGCAAACAAGTGCAAGTGCGGCTTGGAACTGACAATGAATTTTTTTGCTATCTTTGACTGCTCAATATAAGGTTAGGATTGGGTCATGTACCAGGGCTTTTACCAAATTAATTCTATCAGGAGAATTACACTTAAATGAAATTCTTTCTATCTAAACAATTTCATCTAGTTTTTATCTAGTTTTTTTGTCAGTTCGTGTGAGCATACAAAATAATTCAGACATGTCAACAAATGAAATAGTATATAAAATGTTATGAAAGAGAGACAATAGTGTTTGCCTTAGATCTTTTGCTGCTGCTACAACCTAAAAGTTCTAAAGAGCTTTTGTTTTTATCAGTCTTTGAAAAGATTTTCCAACTTGATTTTTGAGAGGAGATCCTACTTTAGGTAAAATCTAGGATGTTTCCCTGCATTTAAAAAAAATATATATACAAAATTTATAGTTTTATTGAGCCTTAAGCAACATCATGAAATACTTATCATAAGCAATTCTGTACTGCCATCATGAGAAATTGTTCTCACTTATCTCAGCTAAATGCTACTGCTGCAAAGTTGTAGCCATCTAATGACTTTCTTTGTAAATGAAATCTGCAAGAATGCAACCAAAGCTGCACCCTGTGTACTTACCCTTCAGGATGCTGTTGGATCACATGAAATGAGAAAGCTCTTCTTGCCCCAGCAGTTATTCCAGGAGTAGATTGTTCCCAGAAACATTGCATATAAGCAATAGAAGTATTTAGTGAAGTTCTGTGACAATATCTGGCTTCAGATTCCCAGGTTAGAAGAAGAAACAAGTTTGAACATAGACTTTCTAACTTCATGGACTGATGAATGCAGAGCTTATATTTGTCTGGTGACTCCAAATCTCACTGGAATTGAGGATCAGTATTCCTTTAGATCTGCTTGAGACAGGAAGAAAACCTTTTAAAACCACCTTATCAACTGCTTTGTGCTGGCCACAGAAGTCATGGTCAATGCTATCAAAAGGAACCCATTGAAAATGTTTAGATCCTCAAGGCTTGTTTATCTGAAGTGGAAGTTATTCATGTTTCCTTAGCTGAGTCTCTGCCATCTGAGCTGAGACTGCCAGGAATATGCAATATTCAGGTAAAAATGGAGTTTGGCACAATTACATGTTTATCATTTCATTATACTTGGGGTTTGCTTTCTATCACCCCCTTCTTGTTTTGATAGGAATATACGAACTGTTACACTACTGCTGAGATTTATCTTTGTATAAGTGAAGAATATTTCTAACAGTAAAGGAGAATTCATTTAATAACGCAGGCTCATTATTAAATTGGAGGTAATGCTATGATGTTATTGCATGCTTTGCAACTTTAAAATTAAAGGACACTGAAGAATAAAAAGAAGTCTGGATGATAAGGTTTTTTTCTGAAGTATAGCTGGCCCAGGCTGCTCAGGAGGCTGTGGAGTCTCCTTGTCTGGAGACATTCAAGAGCTGCCTGGATGCATTTCTGTGTGATCTCGTCTAGGTGATCCTGCTCTGGCAGGGAGGTTGGACTAGATGGTCTTTCTAGGTCCATTCCAACCCCTGACATACTGTGATAAAGCCAGCTTTCAAAGGCAACAATAGATAACAAAAGGTATAAATGTTCTACCAACAGAAGCTCACATGTCCTCAACGGCAACATACAGGTTTTCTATAGGTAGTGATATTATTTTATCAACAACACTTTGCACATGTTTAATCAATGGACTTTTAATCAGTTAACTTTGATTGTATCTGTGTTCTTATTTTGATAAATTATTTTAATATACTCTAATTTTAACTATGCAAGTATAGGCTGGTAGTCAATGATCTTTAATTTGAAAGGAGTGCTTTCAGTGCTGGCAAGAATTTAAGTTTTTATATTCTTCTTGACTAGGAAATAATGCTTTGTTGTCCTACCACCTGAATGAACATGCAGGATTCTGGAATATAGCTAAGACTTTTAAAATAGCTGACAATTAAGCCCTGTTGAGAAGAACATCTGTATACTGGTTGTTGATTGACAGCAGTTCATAGACTGCTAAGAATTTCTGTGATGACACTATGTAATACTCTTCACCTGACTATCATATAACTTAATTATTTTGTTAAATCATACTTGATCTTCTTGGAAATAAGATAATTATTACTAACAACATTTGTCATCATCTTCTCCTGGATTGTCTGAAATAATTTTAAGATGCTTTTTAGAATATTACCTTTAGAACAAGCACTTCTGTGCAAGTAAATGTCAACATTTACTATAGGCAATATCACCATCAACATCTGCTGTAGATAGTCTGTCTCTAGGTAAATTTTCACAGTGCATACCAAGATGTAGCTGTTCCTCAGCCAACCCTTAAATGCTGAACTTCCTCTGTACATCACACCACAGAAGAGGTAGTGCAAACAGAACTCTTGTCCGTCTGCTCTTCTCTTGTTCTCACCCTATTGGTCTCCATTTCTGAGCAGTAAAAGGATTGCTGGGGAGCTTCATCTAAGTTCTTAATACTTACCACTTCATGGTTTAGCAAAAGAGATGATTTTCTGGGGTGACACACTGCGTCTTCCCTGCAGCTACAAGTTTGAAGTGTTGTTCTTCCATGTCCTCTAAGAGGTTCTCATGTGCCTCTTGATTGTCATGTGGGAATTCTTCAGGAAGAAAAGGAAAGGGTGGCTTCTCAGACTCCCTTCACAAATTTTACGTATGTATTTTGGGCACCTCTGCACTGATGCAGGTGAGATAGGTATGTTTTCAGGTTAGAGTGAGAATTATGTCTATTATTGTATATTGATTGTGGCAGTAGTATGACAAGACCAATAAAACTCTGATATCAGACTCTTTTTGCATGGACACCCAATGGTCTTGATAAATTTTCCAATGCTATTATTTTTCACAGAGGTTTTCTTTATTTCCTTCTCCAATTTCTCTTTAGTATGTATCCCAGGAAATAGATGTGTTGGGAAGTAAATGGGTTATGACAATTTGTACAGATTTATTAACATTCAAAACGTAAAATGGCTCAAAGTGTTGATTTGAAATATCAATAATGGGTGTTATCTTGCAATTATCTGAGCTGGTGAAGTATAAAAAGAGCCCTCTTTTACACTAGTAATAAACTTTTGCAAATTTGTAATTTACAGCTAGAACTTGAGCAGTCACATTTTCAGTGACTTGAAAACTAGCCAATTTGCTTCTGTGCATGTGAAAAGGGAAAAAACTACCAGAGAACAAGCCAGCTCCAAATGCTTGCCTTGAAATCTAGTGCTATACAATGTGATCTGCAGGCACTATGTCCAAGTCTGAAGTATTTTCTTCTCTGATAAAGCTTGATAAAAGTCAAGTTTCATCCAATGTTGAATTTTTATGCCTGCTGACAGACCTTTTAACTACAGAAGCACATTAAATTCACTATAATCTGAACACAATTATTAGATTTATAATATAAACTACTATATTACTGCCTACAAATAATATGAAAGAAAACAGCCTATCTTAAATAGTAGGAAAACAGTGATTAATCATCCTGTTCATGTAAACAGGGTTATTTTTCTTTTTATAACATGACATCGAGCCAAAAGTATGTGATTGATTTTATAAATCAGTCACTACCCTGTTCATACCATCATTTTTTTTTTCTTTTAATGCACTCTGCATTAATATCCTGCCTCTGGCTTGTTTCATTTAATTTCTTCCTTGCCAGTAGAAAGTAAGCAGCTATGTTTGTTTGAAGCAAGTAAGCACTTCTCTGCAAAAAAAAAAAAAAATCACTGGGGGGAAAAAAATTCACGAGGGAAGGTAGAATTTGGGGAGCTTCCAGTGGGAATTCAATGATAAGCATGATAAGCTTGTTTTGTGTTTGGAACTAAAGAGTTAGATTTTCTGTTAGGCTTTCAGAAATTGCTCCTGCAATAATAGCTTTACTGCTGTTAAACCTCTCACATAATATGCAACACCTTTCTGACTCTTTATAAGGATTTCCAATATCTAGCAATGGTAGATAACACTCAAGACCGCATCCTGACCTTCATCTCTCTGACTGACTAGGCCATTTTTTCACTGTCCTTGTGTCCTTGTGAAGCACTGAGCTTTTTCTCAGCCTTTGTCTTTATTCTGATTACTAACCAGGCAATAATTCAGCTAGCTTATTACTTGGTCATAGAAGCAGTGAATTTCAGCAAGTCACAAAGTCAGAAATCTGAACTACAGTTTTAATTTTCACTGTGTGTTAAACAATTTATTGACCCCCACCATGTGCTGAAGCTTTTTATAATACATTTGATAAATTCATAATTATCATAAATTCTTAAAGTGCAGATTTGCTTGTTGTCACTGGCCCCTTTTTACTCAATGTAATTTAATTTTCCTAGATCCATTAGTAAAATTTTCTCCTTTGTCACTGTATGCCTGCTCTTGTAAAATGAAGGTACTGAGAGCTTTGGCATACATTTTAATAGGCACTGGATCAAGAATATACTGGTGAGAGTCTCAAATCATTTTCTAGTATACTCTGTAAAGATCTTTTAACACCTGTCATCTATTGAGACCACCTACCTCGGTCTGTCTGTCTTGTACCTTTGATACAGATTGCACTGCTATGTTAAAGATGTTCTTAAAGTTTCTCTGGAAAGTTATCTTTTCATTACATTTGCTGGTTTGCATTTGATAACTTCTGTGTACCAGCATCCAGTGTCCACATCCTAAACACATTCAACATGTCCTGCTAATTGTGGAGGAGACATTTGTTGGCTAAGACCTATTGAATTTCTTCTTTCGTATCGAAGCTTCTCCATTTAACATCCAGTATGTTCCAGAAGTGTGTGTATTTGAGTAGATGTCTTGTTTCCTGCCTAATGTTTTAGTAGATCTCCACTTCTACCCAGCTATGTGTTAACATTTGTGGAGTCAATAATATAGATTGGTCTTGGCACGTGGCCCTTTCAGATGTCCTCATACTGGTCTATCAAGTCATGATGCTTTGGCTTGGTTTGTTGATATTGAAAGAAATATCTGGAATTATACTGAAGTGAACCGGAAGAAATGTAGTAGAAAATCAGCTTACAATTCTTTTACTGTATATTTATATTAACACAATGGTTAAGGGTCTTGCATCAAGGGTCACTCTTTCCTTTTTAGTAACAGTATGGTATAGTTTGTGTATTTTCAGAATTTTCTTTGTGTCAGGAAATTAATCTTGTTATGTGCTAAGAAATCTTTATTTCACATTTCTTACAGTTGAAGAAAAGATGGTGCCTCTTACAGTATTTTTGTGTGTGTGTGTGTCTTTGTAATTTGATCTTCAGTTTCTGGGCTTCATTCTGAAAGCCTACCAATCTCTGTTCCACATGATGGTTATATTAGAGCTATTTTTCCTCTTTATCTTGTGCTGCTTTATACTTTTATTATACCTCCGGACCTTGTGAAAATTGATCAGTGTCTTTTTCACATTGCTCCTTTTCCTGCACCTGAGATTCATACTTTGTAGTGCTTCCAGAACAATAGTTTTGTTCTGAAGACTCAAAACTAACTTGGAAATCATTTTGGTACTAATTTCCCTGAATATGCACTCACTTTTTTTTCCTAGAGTATATGGCAAAATATGCATGTGCCTTTCCTTACCTTGTAGATCCCTAGGATCTTCTCCCCAGGAAAATATAAGCCTCTTTATCCATTAGTCCAGCTGCTTTATTGTCGGGGCAGTTGGACAACATCTGGTGTATGTACATGCAATGACACCAAGATGACTGTAGTATCCCAGCTGAGCCAGGAACATTGTTGCTACCTGGAAAAACCCTTAGATCTTTGTCATTTGAACAGTATGCAAAATGCCTATTGCTGTGATTGTAGTGCAGTATACATGCTCACAACCAGGAAAAAGAGCCTATTCCTTTGCTTCAGTTATGTATTGTTCTATTTCATGGCTTATTTAACATCTGCTGGCAAATAGCTTTTACATAGCAAAAGGCAGGAGACAGCATGGTGGTGTTAGAGCAGCAGGCAATTTTTAAAGGGTTTGTGTTTGGAATAGAAAAAAGACCAACAGCTTACTACTAACCACATGATCAGAGTAGTTAAATGGACAGCCCTGGACCACATATTTAAAGCTGTGGCAGTAGATGTGGGGCTGTTTGTTCAGTGCTATCCCATCACAGAATTACACAGCTCGCTGTGGTTGCAGTCTGATAATTATTATTGATTCGCTCTCAGGCTGTCAATCTCGGGACAGCGCTAAAGCAGTCCATGATGGACAGAAAGAGGATTGGACAGCCACCATCCAACGAGGAAACTTCATCTTGAAAATGAACTTAGATGAGATGGTGCTAGTGGATAAGGGTAATTGATGATTGTTTCAGAGTGGAAGAAGGGAAAAAGGAGAGATAAAAAATTCCTCTTTGACATTCATCCTTAGTGCCCTGTAAGACTCCAGGGACTGTCTGCAAACTCTATAAACTTTAAAGTTTCTATTTTCAATGATGAGCCAAATATACTGCTCTTACTAGAAGTAGTGATTAGCTTACGGTCAGAAGGATTCATGAGAAAAACAGAACAGTTCCTCAGGGACATAATTTTCTCCAAGCCAGGCATATTATCTTGATCTACTTTTGAGTTCCTAAACATAAGCAAATCTTAGTACTTCTAGGCTGGTTAAACATTTAATACTTGAGGGAAAGCGACCCTTCCTTTCTAGTTTCTGTCATTTCCAACCTGTGATATCATCCTCCACAAAACAGTATAGATAAGTGAAAAGCAACCAAGAGTGTGCATTCCTCATCCTGCCCCATCCAGTAGATGTGAGGAATGGTACACCCACTCCTGCTGCTGGTGGAAAGGAAAAGAAGGATTACCTCCAGACCACAGGGCTCCCTAAAGAAATGTCAGCAGAAAGGAAGGTGTAAGCCTGGCAAGAAGGATTTAGAATCTTCTTTGCAGGTAGCCAGGAAGGTTTATACTCCAAGATATAGCTCAAAAATGGTTAATCCCATTTTCCTTTTATGTTCTTTCTCTTTAGATGAACTTTCAGATAAAGCAAACTTATATAAATCTTTTCATTCCTGTGCCTCAGAAATAGCAAAACCAGAATATTTCAAATACGATAAACATTTGCTGTCAGTCTGGGACTAATTGTACCAGCCATCAGCCAAGAAGACTAAGTTTATCTTAAAATTCTATGACAGAACAGGTAGAGCTTTGAAATAAAATTGCCTGAATTAACACGTGAAAAATAAGGACTGTGATAAGGCACAATTCTTTCATTTGTGACTCTTCAACATTTCAAAGGTTTACCTGGATTTCCTGAAGAATTACTAAGGCAGATAAGGCAAGACCTTCTGTGTGGCCACTTTTTTCAGGTATCTCAAAGGCTTCTAAATCCAGTTGTTTTATTAACTTGGTTCCATGATCCCCTACTGTCCACAGTACAGATTAATGTTTGGATTATTCTTGCCTTTCTGATTTAACATCATCATTCAGAAATTAATACTGTCCACAGAGGAATGCTCTGTCCTGTCTTATCCCTTTGAATTCTGCCCCTTCAAAAGCTAGGAATGAGGCCAAAAGATTTTTTTTCCTGTATGCATCCAGGGAGAGTTGCATAATGCTTGCTCTGTCACAGCACCTTGCTGCAATGACTTCCCCAGAGTCCCCAAAGCAAAAGTATTTCAGCTTTCTGCATCAGAGAAGGGTCTGAGCAGGGTGTAGAGGAGCCTTGTCACAGCAGATGTAGTAATGCTATAGCCCATCACGATCCCTGTGTGCACAGTGAACTTGCCTTTTTTAAAAGAGACTATCAAAATGTTATATTGGAGTGAACAAATCAAGCCAAACTTCCCAAAGATTGACACCTTTAAAACTATTGTAACCAGCAGGCATTTTAGGTGAAATGTGGAAGTTATGGTGCTGTTTGTGTTTGGATCTTCTATTTCATTGGCCATAGTCAGCGTGGTTTTACTTCCCTGCTTTCTAGTTATAGGCAGAGCTAGATGCAGCACCAGCAAGAATATCAGACCAGACACAATGGGACACAACAGACTATGCACTTCATGATCAGAGAAGCTGTCCAAATTCTGATGCTCTGTTTACAAGCTTTTGTTAGTATAGGTCAAGTAGTGTTTTGAACTCTACTAGGCTGCCCAATTGTATTTGTGTATACAACTGCTTCTATTTCATAGCTATAATGCTTTGTATCTTACAAATCTTTTTACTCAGATTTGCTGACTTTCACTGGTATGGCAAAATCTGTCTAATTTTCTGTCCTTTCCCAGAAACTTGAATAAGGCTCTGTAAGTTAAAGAATTGTTTCTCTGATAAGATTGTGGGTTTTCACTGTTGATTATTATTTTTTATCTTAATTATTTATATTAACTATCTTTCTTGGCTATCCCTGCTTGCAGTAACAATAACTGCTGGTCCTGATCCTGGATCAGGCTACATAAATGCCAGGAGAAAGCAGTTAGCTGTCCACACACTATTTATATACTACTCAGAAAGAGCTTGAATATCACTTGAGGTACTGCAGCCTTGGAAATGTTGCTTCAATAGCTTGTCTTAGGACAATGTTGCCTTCTAAGACAGGTTATCAGTTTGCAGTCACCTGTCCTAGCCAGATTACAAACAGAAGAACTGAGCTATTCTCAGGGCACATCAGAGGGAGGGCTGTGGCTCAGAGAAATGAAATTCCTCCCATTTTTTTATCTACTGGGCAGCAAAAAGATTCTGTGGCTCTATAGATGCTTGCTTCTAGGAAACAACATCCCATCCTGTGAACTTCTCAGCCTGGCTGTGGCCAAACCTCTCAGATCCCTCCCAGAAAGACAGAGCTGATGGCCTCTGGGACCACATGAGGTTTATATGCTGTGAGGAGCAGGTACAGGAGGCTATAGTGACACATTTTACTCTCCTGAATAAGTTTACGGTGCGGGTCATTCTTTGATTTTAGGGATTGTTTTCTCAAGTTACAAGCTGTGACTTGAGGACTTCAGCGGGAGCTAATCCTATGTCTCCCCCATTCCTTCAACAGCAAGCTAAAGGAGCAGAGCTCATGGTGTTGCAATAGTAGCAATGGCTGTGTTCAAAGTGCTGTGCCAGAGTAGAGGAAAAATTGACTATTGGGCAAATGATGGGAGATTGCTGTGGTCTGACAGGGAAGCATGTGCCTGTATCCCTCATAACCACTGGAAATGGAAAATGGTGGGGACTCACTGAAACAAATAATATGAGGAAGAGACTTCCATCAGTTCCTCTGAAGAACACCAGTGATTAATGGGTATCAGCACCAGCATTCTCTCCTAGCACAAAGTGCCTGTGTGCTCTTAGCTGCAAGGGGCAGAGGGTTACAAACTCATGTCTGGGGTGCTCTTTCAGGAAGCTACAGGCTTGTGGTTGCTGGGAAGAAAGCTACAGCTGAAAATACTGGATTTCTTTAGATCCCTATGCAGACCTCCAGGTATAACAATTGATCATTGAACATTGTAGGCTGGTCTGAGATGTTCAGAGATGAGGTGTAAAAATGTGCCGTTCCTCAGCTGTCTCATTGTGCTTCTGTCTCATTCACTCTGTTTGGAAAACTCAGGGCAGCAGATGTAACACAATATCTCCCACACTTCTGGCCATTGTGTGACCACTATTGCTAGATGATGACTGTCAGTAGAGGTTCATCTTTATATCTATGTGCATAGGCATTTTGTTAAAACCCTAGTGTTTCATATGAGCACTTTGAGACTGTGACACCACTGGAATCT
>VWZO01001882.1:0-81925 GCA_013396975.1 Bucco capensis | reverse complement strand
TTCCAACCCCTAACATACTGTGATACTGCCCTGACCCCTTTGCCCTTCAGGACTGTATCCCTAGGGACTCTCTCAACCAGTGTTCTGAAGAGTCCAAAGTCTGCCCTCCAGAAATCCAAGGTGGAGGTTCTGCTAACCCTTCTTTTCACATCACTAAGAATTGAGAATTTAACCAATTCATGATCACTAAGCCCAAGGTGGCCTCCGACCATCACATCTCCCACTGGTCCTTCTCTATTTGTGAACAAGAGGTCAAGCAAGGCACCTTCCCTGAATTCATTCTGAATGACTTCATACTCTGAATTAATTAAGAATATTCCAACACCAAACTAAGAAATTATCTTTCTATGACTGGTTTAATGAATCGTTGATGAATGTCTTGGTCATCTTACAGCCTGGAAAATATAAAACCCTTCTGTGATGCCACATATCCCTCCTCTCCCTCTGTCTGCACTAAGGTAGGGCTGAACTTTATCCGTCCAGATAAATCTGCTATTTGTTTGGTGGTCTGCAGAACTGGTTTTGAGCACTGTGCTCTGATGAATGACAGTGGATTTAGAACTGAGCAGTGCAGACTTGGGATGGTCCAAAAGGAAAGTCCAGATTTGGGTTCTGTCGTTTGCCTTTTCTTTAAGACAGGGAACCATGTTCACTTAAACTACTGAAAACTCCATTTATTACCTGTTAGCTTGTGGTACTTCATACATTTGTAAAGTATCAATGCTCTCCAGACATCCTTCAGATATGTATTCTAGATACAAGTATAGACTGCGTGAGGAACTCATTGAAAGTAGCCATGCAGAGAAGGACTTGGGGGTCATGATTGATGAAAAGCTGGATATGAGCCAGCAATGTATACTCGCAGCCCAGAAAGCCATCCACATCCTGGGCTGCATCAGGAAAGGCATGACCTAGGTCATAGGTCTAGGGAGGTGATTCTGCCTCCCTACTCTGCCCTCGTCAGGCGCAGTCTGAAAATCACTTGGGGTCTCCTGTGGCCCCTGGTGCGATAACTGTGCCGACAGCAGAGGGAGCATTAAACTCATTGCCCACAGTAAAGTGTGGGGAGTGAAACCCATGTTCCTATAANTGGACCTGTTGGAATGAGTCTGGAGGAGGGCCACAAAGAAGATTAAAGGATTAGAGCACCTCCCCTATGAGGATAGGCTGAGAGAGTTGGGGTTATTCAGCCTGGAAAAGAGAAGGCTTCGAGGGGGTCTTATAGTAGCTTTCTAGTACCTAAAGGGGGATTATAAGATAGAAGGGGAGAAACTTTTTAGCTGGTCAGACTGTAATAGGACAAAGGAATGGTTACAAGCTGAAGGAGGGGAAATTTATGTTGGAGATTAGAAGGAAGTTCTTTACCCAGAGAGTGGTTAGGCACTGGAACAGGTTGCCCAGAGAGGCTGTGGATGCCCCATCCCTGGCAGTGTTCAAGGCCAGGCTGGATGTGGCCCTGGTCTAGTGTGTGGCATCCCTCCCCACGGCAGGTGGGTTTGAACTAGATGATCTTTAAGGTCCCTTTCAACCTGGCCATTCTATGATTCTATGACAGGGATGCATCTTTTTTTAAAGTGAGCTACAAATAATGCCTCGGGCCTTGAAGGTTATAATCCTGAATACGCTTTTATTGAGTGGTCATCTTGCTATACCTGTCTAATCCCTGCTGGTGAATGGTTAGTTTGAAAGATACAGAATATTCATCTGAGGAGCATGTTACAACTGGATATTTGTGGATGTAGAATCTTGCCTGCTTCCTAGAGTGGAGGTAAAGTATGTAGCCATGGGCCAAAAGAAAATAAAAAAAGGCTGTCTTTTGATTGGAGCTGTAAGAAAAATACATTTATCGAAAAGCTAGGGTAATCATTTTTAACATTGTAAAAATGACGGAACACCAAATACCTTTTGAACCAGCATGTATTTCAGTAAAACAAAAAAGAGAGGGAGCCTCTGCAGTGGAAAGGACAGGAAAGCCAGTATTTTCAGATTCTCTGTAGGGCATTTCAGATTAGAGGCTTCAAATGGAACAGTTTTATTTTCCTTGCACTAAAGCAGTAACACAGCTGAGTCCAGGGAGTATCTTCAGCCCAGTCTTGCATAAGGAAGAAAGAGGTTTTCTTACTAACTCCTCACAAGTTTTATTCATACCTGATTTTAAGGCTCTCATGAATCCTGCATTTGGTATTTCCTGTTCCATGAGGTGAATCTGAGAATCTGAATGGACTTTGTGAGTTCCTTTCCTCAAACAGTGTGCCTGTGGAGGAATTTTGGGGTGCAGACTGGGTCCTCTGCAGGGCTGGGCCGTGAAGAACATCTCCCCATTCCTTGCTCTACTGGACCCTGTCAGGAGGGCTCATGGCCTGCAGCTGCTTGGCGACGCAGGAGGTCAGATTGAGTGAGCACACTTGTTTGTGTTAGCCTGTGTATGTACATGAGTGTTTGTAGGATCAGAGCCAACAGTTGTCTGGTCTTGAAATCCAGATTAGAAAATCAGTAACTCTGCCAAGAAATGTGTTAATTGAGAGAACAGCGGTTAAAACAACTGCCTGTGTGGAAGNAATGAGTTTAATACTCCCTCTGCTGTCGGCACAGTTATCGCACCAGGGGCCACAGAAGACCCCAAGTGATTTTCAGACTGTGCCTGATGGAAGGGTACAGCTCTCTAAGTACACCTCTTAACACTGAAATAGAGGTACATTTTACACCGGCATCTTCATTAATAATTAATCTGATTTTCATCTGACAACTTCTAACATTAGACCTCATGAGCTTTATTTTTTTCTGCAGGAAATGTAAGTGTGGTATGTGTGCAGGAGCTCCATGAATACCACCTGCTTACAATTTTCAGAGTATTAAACACACTTCATAACTATCTCTGTGTATTAATTAATAGTGGCTTCTGTAGTTAAACAAATGAATTGCCTTTTGTACATGTTTTGGAATTGTTGCTGTGCTGCCTCCCTGATAATGAAACTTGGGATTCTTGAGCACCAATCCTGTCAGTTCTTTCCATGCTATCTGTAGCCAAGGACAAATGGTTTAACTTTAGTGTTCTAATTTCCTGTTTTGTAAAAAGAACACTACAAGCATTATTTTGATGAACTTTTTATTATCATAATTACTCTCTTCCATGGTTTGTTCCTGACAGCAAACCATTCTGTTGTTACATGTCCTTCTTCTGTACTGAAAACTGCACATATGGGAAACTTCTGCTGAACTTGTTCTGTGTTCTTGGTATTTGACACTAGTGTTTTTCACACCTCTTGGATTTTGCTAATTTTAGTAACTACCACAAAAATAGTGCTTAAAAATAGCCATTAAATGTTGTACTGATTGCTTGTTTCTGCCTGGCCCTCACAGTGTGTGTGCAGTTCTGATTTCAGTCTGCAGAGGTGAAGCGCAGTAATAGCAACAGATATTGATGTAGAAATACAAAGTTCTCTGCTAATTTGGTAAAGTTTGGGAAGGTTTTAGAGAAATGACAAGAGAATTTGTGATCCTGACAAATTTTATACCTCACTACCTCAAAATGTAAACTATTTTAAAATCTTTTCATTGCAGGCAAAATGCCAGCCCCTGAGCAGAGCCCAGTGGTGGAGGGGCTGCCACAGACAGTGCAGGAGGCTGCCACGGGCATGGAACCAGAGACCACTGCCACTACCATTTTAGCTTCTGTAAAGGAACAGGTATCTATGACATTCACTGTGCATTGTGGACTTAACCAGTGTCTCTTACCACACTGACGTGTGTTGCCTATCATGTTGTATATCAGAATGTTAGAAACTGAATATAAAAAGTTCATTTAATTGCGCTGAACAGAATCATCAAGACTGTATTCTATATCCCTTGGAATGTATGCACTGTTTTAAATCAGACTTGGAATGCAGGTGTATTGTTTAAAAAAGGGAACAAAAGCTAGTGCAGAACTGATGCAGCATTGCAACTGATTGCACCCATTCTGCAAGGTTGTGCACAGTGTTACAGAAAAATGCACATAAAGATTTGGTGTGATTGTGTTTTGTTAGAGAATGGGCTTTAAACTTTGAGTTTGTTTTCAATTATCAATACCAAGACAGTAAATATGCTTTAAATTTCCAGCACTTTTATGGATGTGTGTCTTAGAGATGGTCTCTATAGGAAAAACAATATTGTGTTTGAAATCAAGTTCACATTTAATTTATCAAGATTATTCAAGGAAAAAAAGAAAGTGGTTTTACAAAGAAACATTCTAACTAAGTTTTTTTGTTTACTTTAAAAAAAAAGAACATAGAGAAGTAGTAGTTTGGTTTTCATTCGCAGAACCAGAATTAAAGATCATCTTTCCTGGCTGACTACATAAACTGTAACATCTGAATTTCAGAGTAAATCTGCTTTGCTGTCTCTGTTTCAGGACTTCTTTTAGGATAAATGAATATTAACATGTTCTGTTCTCATATGTTGTCCCATATTAATATTTTTCTTAAGGTGAGAATTAGTTAATATCATTTTGATATCAACAGGTTTTGTACTCATATAACCTTTATTCATAAATGAAGATTTTCTGCAGGATGATGAAATTTGGATCTTTATTTTCATGCCTAAATTAATAGTCTCAAAAGTATTTTAAGATAATAGAAACCCTAATAATTTCTTAGTGATATTAAAATTAGTGTTAAATCTTCCAGTGCAAAAGATGTTAATGCTGGAGGCTATTGAGGTAAGAATGGTCACAGTCATCTGAGTTACAGTGATCTGAAGTCAATTCTCATGGTCTGAGACAGTAGTGTGCCTTGTGATGTCTTCTTTTATCACAGATGTTAATGAGAACTCCTTTGCCTAAAGTAGATTTGTGATGATTTTACCTTGGTCCGTTCTATTCTGCACTTTGCATAGAAGATGCTCCTAATGGCAGGAGCTGCTGCTCAACCCTGCAGTAAATTAGAGTGTTGTAATTGTGGGGGATCACCAGCTATCATCTTACTGCAGTGATTGCTCTCCAGAACTGCTTTGGGCAGCTTGATGCAATAGGGGTTGCTTCAACTGAACAGGCCATGATGACAGCATTGTCTGTAATGGATCGATAGAGAAGTACACAGTGAAAAGGCGTTTGTGAGTATTCCTACCCAAGGAATGGTTTTATAAATTTTTTTAAAGAAAAAATTATCATGGACTATTTCTTCATTTTAAAAAGGTTAAAACCTCTTTCCCTTTCCATTCATAAAAAGAGTATTAAAGGTGTGGCGTATTAAGTAACTAAATTCTGATGAAAGAAAGGATAAAATTGTGTTTAACAGTTAGTGAAACACAAACTGTAGCCTCACTTTAAAATAGATAGACAAATGAGAATGAATACAGGGGGAGGCAGATGTAAATTGTACTTCACTCTTGATGATGACAATGTGAGAGGGTTAAGAACTGAACTGCTGCTTTCTAGTATTTTTTCTGTTGATAATAATTATGGACCCTGACATGTTCAGCACCCTTCCTGCAGGGCAAAAAGCCCAGAACAGAATATTTTCCGGTGCAGTTATTTACTTTATTAAACTTGAACAGAAACTAATGTGCCATTTGCTATGGCCTAATGTCCTTTTGTGCAGGAATCTCTGTTTGCAATATTCTGTATTTGTGAAATGGAATTGCCACACCTTAACTTCATTACTTCAGAAACACATACTGTAGTGGAAGGCATTCAGAAAAGCTGTTGTTACTGTGTCAAATTGGGCAAGATTTTAACTGAGTGAAACCTTCTAATATTACTACAATAGTTCTGAAATATGTAGATACATTTATTGAATGATGTAGGGATTGAATCACAGAGCAAAGTAAGGACTTTGAATTTCAGGAAGGCAAATTTCCAGCTACTGAGAGATTTGTTGAGTGATGTCCCCTGGGATACTGTCCTTAGGTACAAAGGAACCCATAAGAGCTGGCAGTTCTTCAAGGATACTCTTCTTAGAGCACAAGAGATCTCCATCCGTCTATGCAAAAAATCAAGCAGGGCAGGAAGGAGACCAGTGTGGCTGAACGAGGACCTACTTCTCGAGGTGAGGCGTAAGAATGAAATGCACAGGCAGTGGAAGCAGGGACAAGTGGCCTGGGGAGACTACAGGGAAATGGCCAGGAAGTCCAGGAATGGGATCAGGAAGGCCGAGGCGCAGATGGAGCTGAACTGGTGAGGGACGTAAAAAATAATAAAAAAGAGTTCTATATCTTTATTAATCAGAAAAGGAAGGTCACAGTGAGTGTTCCCCCTCTGTTGAATAAGGAAGGACATTTAGTCATGAAGGATATGGAGAAGGCAGAGCTGCTCAATGAGTTCTCTGTTTCAGTCCTTACTGGCAGCCAAACTTCTCGCAATGACCAGTTTGGTAGCCCTAGGCGAGTGTTGGGGGAGTGAAGGGCCTCCCACTGTAAATGAAGAACAAGTTCAGGACCACTTACTGAAACTTGATAAAAACAAGTCTATGGGCCCTGATAGCATACATCCTAGGGTCCTGAGGGAATTGGCTGATGTAGTTGCAGGACCACTCTCCATAATATTTGGCAAGTCATGGAGGTCAGGTGAAGTCCTGGGTGACTGGAGGAAGGGTAACATCACCCCCATTTTTTAAAAGGGTAGAAAGGAAGACCCAGGGAACTCTAGGCTGGTGAGCCTCACCTCTTTGCCTGGGAAGATCATGGAGCAGATAGTCATGGAAGTAATGTTAAGGCACATGAAAGATAAAGAGGTGATTCTAAAAAGTCAACGTGGATTCACTAAGGGAAAATCATGCCTGATCAATCTGGTGGCCTTCTGTGATGGAGTGATTACAGCACTTGATGAGGGAAGAACGACTGATGTCATCTACTTGGACTTTTCTAAGGCCTTTGATTCAGTCCCTCATGACATCCTTATCTCAAAATTGGATATGAATNCCCACCTGGAATACTGCATCCAGTTCTGGGGTCCTCAGCATAAAAAAGATTTGGACCTGTTGGAGCGAGTCCAGAGGAGGGCCACAAAGATGATTAAAGGACTAGAGCACCTCACCTCCCCTTCCGACTGAAGGAGTTGGGGTTGTTCAGCCTGGAAAAGAGAAGGCTTTGAGGGGATCTTATAGCCATCTTTCAGTATCTAAAGGGGGATTAATAAGATAGAAGGGGAGAAACTTTTTAGCTGGTCAGACTGTAATAGGACAAAGGAATGGTTAAAGCTGAAGGAGGGGAAATTTATGTTGGAGATTAGAAGGAAGTTCTTTACCCGGAGGGTGGTTAGGCACTTGAACAGGTTGCCCAGAGAGGCTGTGGATGCCCCATCCCTGGCAGTGTTCAAGGCCAGGCTGGATGTGGCCCTGGTCAACCTGGTCTAGTGTGTGGCATCCCTGCCCATGGCAGGTGGGTTGGAACTAGATGATCTCTAAGATCATGTAAGAAGTTGCACTAATTAGTCTAGGAATCATACAAGACACTTTAAATAAAATTTCCATTTGTTTTACTTTCTCCTGTGACCCCAAATCAGTTTAAAGGAACTTTTATATCAAGCTAGGCTGTGTTCCCTGACCTCTGACAGTCTCTCATGGAGGCAGAATTGTCAGATACCTTGTGTACATCTCCCTCAGTTCTATTTTAGTAAGCAGATCGTTCAATTCACTTTTAGTGTTATAAAAAAAAGCGTAGAACAACTGTCATCTGTGAAGAAATTTAGATTACTACAGCTGCGTGCTTTTCTGACAAAGCTCAAGGTTTTTTCTGATGTGAAAACACATCTGTAATTAGTATAAGCTGTGATACCACAACCACCACTGGCTTTGATTTGGGCTGGGAAGATAGTTTTTTTACAAGTTTAAGTGATTCTGTTAGCAGATACACTAGTGGATATATTTTTGGATTAAAATCAAGGGAAGGACTGACTCTTAGTGGTGTAAGCTGCATCTCTAGTGGAAGAATTCCTGTGTGAATGCAGGGAAATTCTAAGGCTAGCTGCAGGGAAGCTAAAACACATTTTGGTTTTGGATGGGGGGGATTGGGGGGTTTTGTGTGGTTTTGTTTTTTGTTGTTTTGTTGGGGTTTTTAATGGAAAGAGGTTGTTTTCTGTGAGTTTGCTTTGGAGGTGGTTTGCTGGTTTTTTTCTAAAATATATGTTTCACTTCTAGAATGTTACAGAGTTTCCATGCTTTAATAGAAGTGTCTTAGGAAATGCTGAAACAAGTTTTAACTAAACCTGAAGCATCAAAGTAGATGCTTCTATATTTCTGGATCCTGGGGAGTATTTGGATAAATTTGGGGTTCTGTAGGGATTCTTTTATCCATATTAAAAGTAAATTGAGTATTCTCGTACTAAAATAACAAGTTGTTTGAAATTGTAGGGGCAACATCATAGCAGTGACTTCTTGGGGGTTTGGAAGGTAGGGGCAGCTAGTTGCCAACTACTCCATTCCAGATAGATTTGTGGAATCACTGCACACATGCAAGCCCTACACTGCTGAATTTGGAACAAATTGCTGCTGAACTGGCAAGACTAAATGGGATCATTTGGAACTGTGAATTTCCTGGTTTGCATGTTAGTTTTCCTTTTCAGTGACTAGGCTGAGAGAAAGAAAAGGTCTGACAGGAAAACTACCCATTGATCCCATTTTCAGCAGTAACTTAAATATGCTGGGTTTAATTCCTGTGCTGAGAAAGAAGCACTTGCAGCAGTCAGAGGGGTTTTTAGTTTCCTTGGGCTTTGGTCTTGTTGTTTATTGACACCTAAAGGTGGTCAACTTTCACCTTTCCTTTTGTAAATAGGTGACAGTTTAATTAAGAATGACTGGATTTTCTTAGGGAAAACCCAAGAGATTTTTCCTGGAACTTTTTCTTTTGTTCAACACTTCAGCAAAGTCTTCTCCTTTTGGGTAACTGTATTGAACCATATCATACACCTAGAAAGTGTGTACTTCTCTTTTTTTTCACCCTTCCTTGTTTAAATACAAAATTCTTTACATAGTTCTTGAGAAGTATTTTTATAGGGTTTGTGGAGTGGGAGGAGAAGGCAAAAATCCAAGTTTTTCATATGGAAAGGGAGGAAGAAATGTATTTTCCATATAACAAACAATTTCTTATTGCATGTTTAAAAGCATCTTTATTAGAACAACAGGGTTTTTACATTGTTTGACAGATTTCTTCAGCAATTAAGGTATGTAGTGCTCTCTATCAAGTACTCTGTAATCTGACTTGTAGGCATATTGCTTCAACAAGATACCTGAGAAAAGACTTACTAAATGCACTTTCAGTAATTAGGCACAAACATTCAAAGTCTGACCTTGAAACTCTCATTTGCATGCAGCTAGTGATCAGTTAGGTGGATAGATGTTGTATCAGTTTAGAAATACATTTTATTAAATGGACTTCCAGGCTTCCCATAAGGAGAAAACCCCTTGACAAAGAGCCTACCCAGAACTGTGGGTACCCCTGAAATCTTCTGGAGTATTTATACCTTTGGTGATGCTCTGATGCTTACTGAGCAGTGACTGAACTGCAGTCACCAGCTGCCAGAACAGCTTCGGCACCGATTAAGCATCACCAACTTGCATGGTAACAGAGTTTCCAAACAGGACACTGCTCAGATGTGGTCAGTGAATACCTCAACTGGTGTTCTTCCTTTCCACCATTGACTAGGACTAAGTTCTCTAAGAATTGCTTACGTTTTGATTCCACATAAGCCGGAGCAGCACTGAACTGTTGTACCAGGCTGGTGAACAATGCAGGCATGGAGGCATTAAGGGCTTTAATGGTCTGCTGCTGTTGAATGCAGAGTAAATGTGATCAGCCAGTAATTGTAGCTGTGTCATTTCACATCCTCTAATCTTGGATTCTCTTTACCCTGTCCAGTTCTTTATCTTTTCTCTTCTCTTTTGGAAGATACTGAAAGCATGGAAATGCACTTGTGTGCGTGAGTAAATGTTTGTTTTTACAGGAGATGTTAAGATTGACCTAATACGGTTAGTTAGAAGTACAGGGTTTCTTCTCAGTAGACTCTGGTAGAAAATTTGAATACAAGGTGACAGCAATATGATATTCATGTTGGAAAAATGCAGTATTCAATATGTTTTTACGTAGTCAGTTGTGTGATCTATCTCCAAATTACAGTGGAAACGTAAAACTCTACACAGATTGTTGCAGGAGGTTAATGAGAAGGTATAAATGAACTTCATTTCATTTGTCCTCTACTTTGATGTGCATTTGTATAATAAAATTTCCAAAATGCAGTTGCCTTTTCTGTAGCAGCTTTTAAACTTCCCCAGTCGGTGTGAGTTGTGTGACTGTACACTGGATGTTGCAGTTAAATGAGAACTAGTAAATGCAAGGTAAAATTATTCCTCTCCACTGTCAGCTATGCTTTCTTAGATCATCAACTCAAACTCCTTTAAGACACTCAACTGAATTGTTCAACAGGCAACGTTTTTATGATAAGGAAAACAATTCATAGTTCTTTTTGCAATTACCTTTGTAATATTTCACAAAAATAGGGACATTTGGCAAATGACGTAACTTGGAATGTCCCAGTGTCATAACAACTTGAAATAACATCCTGTCCTAGCCCTGTCTTCTGCCACAGCAACTGCTGAGAGCTGGTAGAGGCCTAGAAGCTGCAAGAGATGCATCTCTCTGTCAGCGGCATCATCTCTTTCAGAGCTCCCTGATCCTAGTCTGACTAGCCAGATATGTGCCATTCAAAAGGAGTTTGTCTTCTCTGCTTGTGCTGTTGCTGCAGATTCTTGGGTAGTTGTCACCAGAAAACCTTCAGTGAGCCAGTTGGATCACTGTTTAAAGTTGTCTGTTTTGCAACAGATTTTGAAATCACAACAGGGCAGGAAAAACCTAATTTATTTTTTCAGCATTGTGATTGTAGACTCCTCATTCTCATCTATGTTAATGAGAGAAAAGTTCCTCGTTAACAAAAATGAAAATGTCAGATCTCTACAACATGATTTTGTTAATGGGGTGCAGAGAGAGGAAGCACAGAACCGCCTCTAAACGTTCTTTTATTACCCAAAGCCTGCAACAAGAGAATGAAAGTCTTAATGGTCATCATACAAATTACATTCCCATTACTTAACCGTTTTCAAATGGCTGCTCCAGCACAGCATGCTAGCAATTGTTTTCACTTGCCAGGGAGCTACAAGCCTGTCAGATGTACTCAGCTTGCAAGTGAAAAGAGTGTTTTGTTTTCAGGATTGGTATAGCTTGTATCGTCTATACCTTGAGGCAGTGAAGACCTTGAAGTGCCTCCTTGAGAGCTCAACACTGCTATAGACAGGTTGCCACTTGGCACACAGAGCTTGCCAAGTAAGAGCTGCTGGTGGTCTCCTGTGGCATACACTGCAACGTCGACACCCCGTGCAGGGTTTGGCCTCCTCCAGAAACTTAAGCCTTCAAAAGGGCATTGCACAGCTCTCAAGTTTGATGGGTTTTGGTTTTCATTCATGGAACCTTGTCTGCCTGCAGTCTGTGTGATTGCCTTTACAAAGCAAGTTGCGTTCTTTTCTCTGTTGAACCATGTATGTGTTTCCTGTTCCTTAAATGTAATCGTATTTGAAGCTGTCAATTTCTCTAGCTTTGTGTTAAGAAATGTGGTCTGTGGTTTTGCAGTGGAATTTAGGTTATGAACACAAGACCTCTAGTTTTATAAGGTGATAAGTCATTACGGCTAAGCAGGTGTATGGAATTAGAGGGTTTTTTTCACTTCCATGTGTGTTGGATCATTTTAAAAGGAAGTAACCCTGGCCAAGGCATTGTAGTTTGTGTTTCAGAAGGCTTGGTTGGCAGCATAATCTGTAACCTACATCTATGATTTTAGTATGTTCTTGCCACATAGATGTTCTTCTGCAAATGAAAACAAGCTTATTAATTGTTTTATTTGACTCTTGTGATATTTTGTCACATTCCAGTACTATAAATATGAGTTAGTTGTGGTTTTTGCATAGGACAGCAGCATTGTAGAGGAGTGTCCTGCTTGAGGAGCATGCTCCTTCCCTCTGCTGCCAGGGGGGCTGCCTAGAGAAATACATTTATTGCTACCTTCTCCAGCTCTTGCACTCACCTCTTCAACTCCCAAGGAAGTATATGTGCAGTGTGGGGACAAAACCAGGATTTTTTTTTAATTTTTTTTTTTTATATAAATGGGAAATTAGTTCAGGATGTTGTGCAGCTACCTATACCGATTTTATATCACAGTGTTGGTTTTATAGGAGAAAAGTTGTCTGTATGAAGAACTCTGTTGGGCAACCAGCAGTCCAGTACTGTGTATCTCTGTCATTCTGCCAGTCAAAACCTAATGGTGTCATTTTCTAGATAGATATCCTCTTCATGAGGTTTTTCATATCAGGTCTCAGGATTAAAAGGATTTTGCCTTAGAATTCTGTCTAAAAGCAGGTTTTAATAAAATCCACGTTTGGGACATAGGCCCTAAAATGTTCTTTCATGTCTGAGTGTTGATTGTGCTAAGCTTTTCTGATGCTGAAGCTTGATAGTGAAAGCCAGCCTAATTGAAGGGCTGGCCAAGGAGGGGGCTGAGGACCACATCTCATGGTTTGCATGTTTATTTTTAACAGAAGTACAGAGTATTCTGTTCTGTCGAACTGCTTTTAGTAGAGTTTGTTTTGTGGATGCTTGTGTTAGTAGTGGGTGAGCTCCATGTCCTGAAGGCAAACAGTTTTCCTGGCCAATATTTGGAACGTTAGGGTGTGCTTTTTCAGTTTGGTTAGTGAGCTCTGAGAAATGCTTAGAACTGAGTCCTGCTATTCCTGCTACTGTCTGGGAGGGGCTTGTGTGATCCAACTTTTAACAGGCCAGTTCCTTGTATGGAGCTCAAATGAGACCTTCGGAAGTAGCTTTGCTTTTTTTCTTTTCCCTTTTTTGTCGTCCAATATATAGTCCTTTTGGCAGTGCAGCAGCTGCTGTTTGACAGGCTTCCTAATAAAGTCAGTGCTAATTAGCCTTCTGTTTGGTGTTGTTGGAGGAAATCTCATTGGTCAGTAGAAAGAACTTCATCCCTACTTCTGCAAGGTAAATGTTGGGTTCAGAGAAGCTTTGCACTACACCATTCCTCTGACCTCTCTGTTGTGCTGCTAAGCCCTGGGGGACTGGAGCCATGAGAGGCAGAGGTACCTACAGCTGGTGACCCACCTTCACCTCACTGAAACAGGGAACAAACTGTGAGAAAGAGAGAGCTCCTTCAGGGACCAGTCAGGATAAGTAATATTTTCTATGTAATGCAAGGCGTGAAGGAGCAGTTCACCTTCAGTGTGATCTGTGGGTGGAGGTGGCTGTGTAACATGGCAGGCATGCAACTCCTCTGTAGTACAATTACATGATTTGCATTCAGAAGAAAAACAACCCTATTAGTAATTTGCACTTTAAAGGAACACTTCTGTGCAGTGTTTGACATGTGTATAAGACTTACTTCATCAGATTATTAAATATTGGTGTTTCCCTGTTCTTAACTAGTATTGAACAGTTTAGTTAATCATCAGGAGATGAAGAATATCAGTTTGAAAAATAACATACTTGCTCTATAGAATCTTTTTCTGTCGTTAACAAAAGCTAACTGTGGATGGGAACATCACTAATATCCCTTGATGACATAGTTTAGACATAGAAGATAGAAGATGTTCCCAGGTTTAATAACACACAAACATTCTGTACAGCGCTTGTATTTCCTACGGCTTCCTCTGAGAGTTCTGTTCCAAAAGCTTTTTACAAAGGCTGAGTTAGTACCTTTGACCAAGAAATAAAACAAAACTGCCGCCAGGAAAGGTGAAATAGTACATGTCTGCCCTCAGCCAGTTTGAACTAATAAGTTTGTAAGTTTTGAATACAGAACATGGTGTAGCTTAGGATTTGAAGTTTTGCAGTCAGAATGGTGAGGATTCAGTATTTTCCAGTTACTTCATTTATAAATGAAGCTGAAGACTGACTTGATAGGCACTGGTTTTGTTAGACCGTGGCAACATGAGACACAAGCATTTTAACTGCAGGAGGAATAAAATCCACAAATGCTTAAACATGTTTTTCCTTTTGTAACAGGTGATAAGTCAATATTTGCATGAGTCACTGTTTTAAAGAACCATTCATTACATTTCCACTTTAATAGCTTCTTCCGCTAAGGAAGAGTCTAAACAAGAAACATAATTGTGATGAAACAGTGATTGTTTCAGAATTAATCCACACCCACCTTGTAACATCAAGAATGCTTTTCTTTTTATTTTGAAATTTCAGGAGCTCCAATTTCAAAGGCTTACCAGAGAACTGGAAGTGGAAAGGCAAATTGTGGCTAATCAGCTAGAAAGATGTAGGCTTGGAGCAGAATCACCAAGTATCGCCAGCACAAGGTACAGGTCCTCATGACTTTACTTTCATGTGTCCCATCAGTTAAAAGGCTTTTTAGTGGTGTTTATCTCCTAGAGGCATATCTTTTCACTGATAGCTGTTCACCTTCCATTAATATCTGAAGTATTAAAAGATGCAGATTTGCTGTAAAGAGTTACGGCACAGTTTAAAGAGGCCTCTAATAAATGATTACATTTTTAACAGAGTGCATGTAAAGTTTTATTTTCACTTTATGTTGAATTTTACTTTCAAGAGTCAGCAAAAGAGGAATTAAGTAGACTTATACAGATTTGTACTGAAGTAACAATGCTAGTTAAATGCAGTAATCCAGTTTTATTTTTCCTGTTTAGTTTTTTTCCCCCTGAATTAACTACCTAGTTTTATCAGCTTTTCTGAAATACTTTGTGTTACATTTGTTTTTTGGAGCATCTTGCTCTAAGGGTAATGTTAGTGTGAAACATAACCCATACATTTCTCATACAGTGAGAATAAATATGGCAAAGCACTTGGTTAATATTTCAGCTGTAACTAATATTCTGGGGTGTTTTTTTCCCCTTTTAGTTACTTAGCAAACTTTTTAACTCTAAATGTGCTTGGTCACTCATTCATCTTAAGCATATCAAATGATTGGTAGCTGTTGAATCTGAAAGCCCTGACAACAATGTGTTCTGTGAACATTTGTACCTGCATTTCAGGTTACAGCAAGCTTCATGTTGGCATGTACATAGAGAGTGCTCTGACCATTATTACTGATTGCCTAAAATACTGTGTTTCTGTATTCTTGGAGACACGGAGTCATTTCTTCTTTAGGTTGCTTTCTTATGGCTAAATTTTTTATATTAAAAAAAATTAATTTTTTTAAAAATTATGACAGGTTAGGAGCAGAAGATCCTAGCACATCAGTTGGTTTATAGAGCACTTTGGTACATTTGTGAACCTAGATAAACTGTTCAGGCCCTTGTTTTCTGGGCCATAAATTTTCCATAGTTGTGTTTTTCACATTTAAAATAAAAGCCTAATGACATGCTGAGTTGTTACAGACATCTCTGTATTCTGACCACTGCTCTCATTTTTCTAACTTTTCTTATCCCAGCTGAGTCTGGTCCTGCGAGGGAGGTGAGAGTGCTATACTACACTGCTTTTGTAGTGAGGAACAAGGGATTAAAATGTGGCTTAAACAATACCTTTTGAGATGTGTGTGTCCTTGGTTAATTTCTTAGTTTATTCTTTAGTGTGGATATCTCTTTTAAGAGATGTGTGAGATGCTGAAAACAAACAAAATCTGTATTTGAATTTGGATTTTTTTATTTCTTCAAAACCAGTTGCTCTCTGGAGAATCAGGGTAAAACAATCTCTTGGAGCAGTATCACAGCAGACACAAAAACAGCATCAAAACTTACATCCATAAAAAGGTTCCTGTGTTTCCCCAAACCAGGTGATGTAAATGTTTTGCAAAGACCGACAAGAAATTAAACACAGAGAGAGCATGGAGGAAAGGCTTGGAAATGGAATGCTGTGTTGAGAGATGGTCATGGACGGCTAACAGCCTGCTCCCAGAGACAGAGCAATTAAGGGTTTAGAGAGCAAGATGATGTTTCTCCTGGCCACATGTAAGAATTGTCCGACAGAGTCTTACGTAAAAAAAAATCCAAGCCAACTAAAGGAGCAAGCAAAATTGAAGCTTTGTTCAAGTTTTCTGTGCCTGAGGGAATCAGCAGTGCTTTGTTTCAAAGACAGTGCTTTAATCTCCTTTAATGTGGTTCAAACGTTTGGGAACATTTAATTTCAGAGGTTTTGTTGACCTCATGGTGGTGCCACTGCCTCTGACCCTCTTCCAAACTGGACTCCTGCAAGCCAGCACTGCTCCAGCGCTGGTGCTGCCTTGCCAGACAGGTGTGACATGAAGTCACAGCTGCTTCTTTGCAGCAGGTGCCTGTCCTGATGGTTGCAGCTTGGGCTTCAAGCTGCTGTGTGTGTCAGTCAAGTCATCCCTCTGAGCCAGCTGGTAACAGCTGGTGAGGGAAGGGGGAGGTGCAATGTCAGTACCTTAAACCAGCTTAAACTGCTGCAGCTAGTGCATGTAGCTTATCAGGTGGTGTGCACAGCCCTGAGCCCAAAGGCAAGCACAGCTTGGAGAGCAGGCAGTGCAGATGTTCACCTGGGCAAATCTGTCTGGAGATCAGACTGTCACCTACCTGAGCACACCTGAGGCAGCCTCTTTTCAGAAGCATGGTTCATTCTGTTACTGCTAGGTCTTGAGAAGTGCCTATATTGCTTTGTACATGTGGACAAAAAACAATCAGAAGGTACCTGTAGTTTAGGTTTGTTAGTCTGTTGCCCACCTGCATTATAACTGTACTGTAAATGCAAGCAACACACAGGAGTAGTTGGCTAGTTTGCTCTCTGAAGATGAGAAAAAGAGCAGATCTGTGGATCCAAAGCAAATGTGGTGTCAGTGGTGAAGAAGGAAGCCCTAGATCAGCTGCAGCCCTGGATTCCAATATGACTTGGGTTTTGTGTACTTGTAGGTTACCTGCCTGGTAAAATTACTACTTCTCATAATTATATTTATAAATGGATATTGTGTTCGTCACTTCTAAGATATTTCATGGCATCTCATATGCCTTCAAACCTCTTAAGAGCCTGACATGGTATGTGATCAGTGCTAACATGTAAACATTAGCTGTTTTTACCCATGTTACACACTATAGGATCAGAGATGATAGACTGGGAAAAACAATGTGAGGTTTCAACTGGGTGGTCGTACTTTCATTTCATGCTATAACACACAGGTTTCTGTGCAGAAGCCACTGGGCTGTTCAGCCTCCTGTGCAGACAGATAACAGTACTGCTGAGAACTTCCCATCTGGCACAGCTGGATTCAGTTCTGGGCTGTCAGGTGTGTTGGAGTATGTGCTGATGCAGGTAGATATGGGCATGTCTCAAGGGTCAGGAGTCAGAGTGGCTGCATAAAAGGCATTGTCTAACCTCTCAAAGGTGGCTGTATGACTCTGGCAGTTGGCTGATTCTCTACCTGAGTTATCTGTTGTGTGAATCTCATGAAAACTGAGTGTTGTTGGGAGCCAGAAAACTCATACTTGCTATTTATTGTAAAATACTGCACTCCTAATAGCAGCTTGTAACAAATGCTTGTACAGAATCTAAATATCTGAAGTGTGGGGGCAAGAGGCTGGGGCCAGACTCTACTCAGTGGTGCCCAGGGACAGGACAAGGGGCAATGGGCACAAACTAGAACCCAGGAGCAGCAAGTGTCAGGATAGTTACTGTGGTGCATAATTTAGTTAAAATAATACTTGCAGAACTGTTAATTCTTTCTGAAGATAGTCAGACATGCCAGAGACCTGGCATATGTGCTGCTGTTCTGTCACAGGGCAGCAGAGAACTGCAGGGTGGCCACAGGCTTCTGCTCTCCATGGCTGGTGGTTCCTGGGCCTGGCTGTCCTGCATGACTGCTGTTGGGAGTGGTTGGAGAGCTCAGTTGTTTCTCAGAGCTGGCTTTCAAACTGAAATGCCGTCCTTTAGTATGAGCAAACACACTGGGATGTAGTATTCCAGCCAGAGCCTTCTAAATTCATAAACCGAATCAACCAGAAAAGCAAAAATAGGCAACCTCATTACACGGATTTTAGTGGTTGGCAGTGGCTTGGAATGAACATTACAAGTTCTTGGATTTTAATCATTTTATTAGATAAAGCCCCTATACCAAAAATTGACAGTTGTAAATGTGTTCTTGCTGGAAATATTGGAAATGTAAGATAAAGGACAAGTAAAACAAAGCATTCAGTCTTAACAGGCACTTGAGTTGTGGCTGGCAGCTCTGCCTGAGCAGCAAGCGCGAATCCCTGTGAATAAAGCATTTGCTGCTGGGTGCCTGGCAGAACAGATGTATTCCAGTGTTAAAGCTTAGCCAAACAGTAAACTAAAATGCTAAAGAAATATGTGTGATGTGCATACATTTTCAACAGAATTCTGTATTTAGCTTTTCACAGTTTTTCACTGTTTTAGAAATATTTAATAAATAATACTCAATTTTTTCAGCTGTTGCTCCAGGTGTCTCCTGGGGTTTCACAGAGCTGTCTAGTTTGTGTGCCACATTCACTTAGTCTGTTCTTCTGTGGAGAAAGTTGTAACAGCTTAAGAAGTAAGTATCTACAGCCGTTTATTGCCTTCTGTTAGCTGAAGGCTATGACCTTCTTTCCTGAAAAGTCTTAGCAGGTTCTGTCATGCAAAGTCTGGTTTTGTTTAAATCCCAATTTAAACTGTACCATGCAAGGTAGTTTAAACTAATCCACCTGACTTTGCACTTGAGTGAAATGACAGAACTCAAGTGGTCACAGAAGGTGAGTTTTGGGGAAGGTAGCTGCTGAATGTTGTAGGGTAAGTTCTTAAACTATCCTAGTTAAACCCACAGGGTGGCATTCAATTGAACTAGTTGCTTATCCTGTTCTGGCATGTGGTTTGATTTTGTTTATGTAGTTGTTTAGTGTTTGTGACATTGGACTTGTGTTGCAGTATTGGTAAAAGATTTCGTCTTTTTCTGAATGTGAAATGTTTGTGCTTCTGGGCTTGGACATGATGGGAAAGTTCAGGCATGGATCTGTGTGTGATGGAGTCTGTGTTTGAGCACCCTTCTCTCTGCAAGGATCTCAGAAATAGTGAAACACAAAGAATTCCTGAAGGCGGATGAGCCTGGAAAGCCTGGGTCTGGAATTCAGCTCTTCACCTCTAATACACCAAGTTTCAGTATATCCAGCAGCTCCACTTTATGTACATTATAAAGAAAAAATACTGTTGCACCCCAAAGACACTAAAATTGTAGCCTGAGGGAAAGAACAGCCAATATGGACTAAAAATTCTGTTACTGCCTAGATAGGAACTTGGCTTTCAGATAACTGAAGCCTGCATTCCAGTCTCCTTTTTCTTTGAACTTCATTGTAATCATAGTTTAGTTTGTGCTAGTATGCAACTTTNCACCAGGGCCCACAGAAGACCCCAAGTGATTTTCAGACTGTGCCTGTATGCAAGTTTAGCACTTTTATATACACAGATATTTTGCTTCTGAAAAAGGCTCCTAAATGATTGCTTTTATTTTAGAAAATGAAGATCTGCCATTGTTCATGTGCTATGGTGAAGTTTTTTGCAGTTGGTAGCTGTGCTAGTAAGAAAAACAAGCAATACCAGTTTAGAAATGGTTCCATCTTACCCAAAATCACATTTTCATGGTAATATTTAGACATGATAAAATCTGATGGACTTGCCTATTTTTCCTATAAATAGCTTTTTGTTTGGAAAGTAGCAGTTTATAATCATTGAAAAAATGATTTAGTAGTCAAAGTGTGATAGCTCGTATGTAGTGAGGAAATACTCTACTAATTTTTATGGAAGAACGTCTCTAATAGTACATGGATGTGTTTTGTACTTGTCTGTAAAGGTAATTGTGCGTCAATACTGTTACCAACACATGAAAGAACATTGCTTTGTAGAAAAACGGAATGGTTGAGATAGTTTGATAGAAAATAGTTATCGGAAAAATACAAGAGAAGCAGGGGTTTACACTGATGTTAGACACCAGTTTGATCATCTTTCTTAAGGCATCTCTTTAACTTGGATGGTATAAAATCTGTTACTTGTTCACACTTGGGAGTGTACATATTGTGCTATGTCAGATAGTTTGACTAATCATCATAGGTAAAGGATCAGAATTCTGCCTGGAAAATTGGAAAATGAAGTAACAGTAAAAATTGTAGGGCTGTTTCTCTTGATGTTTTTTCGAACTGCTTTACAGTTTTGCATGCTTTGGTTGAAAAGTAAATTGGTTTATTTTTGTGATTTATTTTTTTTTTCAGCAGTTCTACTGAGAAGTCATTTCCCTGGAGATCATCAGGTATTATCTTTCATGTGTACATTTTGCTTTAAGTCCAAAAAAAACGCTATTTTCTTGGCATTCATTGCTTGAAGTGAACTGAACATTAGCAGCAATACTGCATACCTTTTTCAAATACATTCTCTAAAGTATAACATTTCTTTCTGGCACCAGAAGAGACTTGAGTGTTCCTCCGTTGCAGTAACACGTTCTTTTAGCTTAGAGGTAGTTGTAGGTTCTTCTCTTGCACCTTTTTGATCCTTAGCATTTTTGTGTGAGATGCTTAGAATTCTCTGATCTGCACTTTGTTTAATATTTACATTTATGTTGTGATTGTAGCATGATTGTAGATTTTACTTACAGCTTCACTCCTGAGCTTCATCTTGAAGAAATGTCACTAGATCATAGAATCATAGAACAGTTACAGCTGGAAGAGGCCTTGGAGATCATCAAGTCCAGCCTTTGTCCTAGCCCTATCAACTTACTACATGATGCCCCCCAACGCAATATGTCCCCGTCTCTTAAACACCTGCAGGGATGGTGACTCAGCCACCTCTCTGGGCAGCCCGTTCCAATGGCTGACAACCCTTTCAGTAAAGAAATTCCTCCTAATGTCTAGCCTGAACCTCCCCTGGCACAATTTCCATCCATTTCCCCTTGTCCTATCACTCTCCACCAGGGAGAACAAACCAGTCCCTGCCTCTCTACAACCTCCCTTCAGGTAGTGATAGAGAGTGATGAGGTCTTCCCTCAGCCTTCTCTTNATGAAGATGTTAAACAGGAGTGGCCCCAGTACTGAGCCTTGTGGGACCCCACTCGTGACCAGCTGCCAACTGGATTTAACGCCGTTGATTGCAACTCTTTGGACTCGGCCATCTATCCAGTTTTTAACCCAACAAAGTGTATGCCCATCCAAGCCAAGAGCAGTTAATTTCTTTAGGAGAATGTTGTGGGCAACTGTGTCAAATGCTTTGCTAAAATCAAGATAAATAATGTCCACAGCTTTTCCTTCATACAGTAAGTGGGTCACCCAGTCATAGAAGGAGATCAGGTTAGTTAAACAGGACCTGCCCTTCATAAAGCCATGCTGACTGGCTCTGATCACCTTGTTGTCCTGCATGTGCTGCATAATGGAACTCAGGATGATCTGCTCCATCAGCTTTCCTGGGACTGAAGTTAGACTTACAGGCCTGTAATTTCCCAGATCCTCCTTCCTTCCTTTCTTATAGATCGGAGTTATAGTCACTCTTTTCCAATCAGCTGGGACCTCTCCAGTCAGCCAGAACTACTGATAAATGATGGAGAGTGGCCTGGTGAGCACCCTTGCCATCTCTCTCAGGATTCTAGGATGAATCCCATCTGACCCCATAGATTTGTGGATGTCAACGTGTAGGAGTAGGTCCCTGACCATCTCCTCGTAGATTGTGGAGGGGGCATTTTGGTCCATTCTCTTGGCTTGGGGGGCTGGCTTCCCTCAATACAGGTGTTACTTTTATTAAAGACTGAGACAAAGACGGCATTAAGCACCTCAGCCTTATCCTTGTCTTTTGTTACTATATTTGATACTATTTTGTTACTATATTTGATGTTTTACCAACTGCAGTCTGAAAAATACCAAAGCTAAAGATGAATGAAAACATTCCTTTAAATCACTGTCTTTCCTGACTGCAGGTTGTGGTTTATATCAAAAAACAGTAGATGGATGTGATAAGATGTGACTCTAGCTGGAATTGCTTTATGCATCAGTAGAATTATACAGAATTTTTAACAAAAAAGTAAAATCATGTTATTTTGCAGATGCTTATAAATAGAATATTAGATCAGCAGCCATCTAAAAAAAGGCTATTATTTTATTCAGGGCACTCTGCTCATGATTTGTAGTAGCAGAGAGATAGAAAGACAACAATTCATTTTATTCTGCATTCTTGCCTTTGTTAGCAAGCCTAAACAATCTTTATTTTTTAGCACCGTGCAAGTGTTTGCTCAGTGACAAATGTGTGCTGAAAGGGAGGTTTTGGTTCAGAGCTCTGTCTTAGGAACAGCTATACAGCACTGCACAATCCAACTTTATTCCTCCTATGTGTCTCTCCTACAATTGATGATTTGTGAGTTTAACAGTGATTTAGTATCATGTCATATCAAGTAACTAAAATAAGAGCCTTTTAGTTTTTACACAGAAAACACTGAAACTGAATATACTTATCATTCCAATGCCCCAGTCCCCGCAAGTATTGATGCTAAAGAATGTGCTATAGCCACTGATGTCTGTTGTGATCTGTTACTATTCATGTTCTTTTCATCTGTCTGGTAGGTGATACCTGTCCACCAATAGACTCTGTTTCTGTTCCAAGTGCTTTAAGAGTATGTGTGAGAAGATAATTATGACTGAGCTTGCAGTAAACTTTCATATGTAACACTGACTTTATCTAATTAATTTATCCTTTCAGATCCTCCGACCAGCAGTGTGAACAAAGCCCAAGTGTCAGATAGTGTTCATACCAATGCCTATGACATTAGGACAGAAGCAGAACAAGGGAACCTCCACTCAGCAGAGCAGACTTCTCTCCATGAAAGTGAGGGTCTGTTGTATGCATTTTCAATATTAGAATGTATTTCTGTGCTGACTGTATAAAAATGTAATACAGTTACAAATGCTACAAATAACAAAGTTATGTGAAATTCTTTGATGCTTTTATTCTTACACTGGTTTTGTATTTACAGGGTCTGTAGGTAACTCCAGAAGTTCAACACAAATGAATTCTTACTCTGACAGTGGTTACCAGGAAGTAAGCAGTTTCCATAACAGTCAAAACTTGAGCAAATCAGAGAGCAGACAGCAGCATTCCCTTGTTGGAACCACTAATAGCCATTTGGTGAGAGGCTCACGAGCTGAAGGGCAGACATCAGTCCAGGTGTGACTCTTTGTCTGTGCACTGCCTATAACACAGTTTGCAAGACAATAATTGTGTAACTGGACCTACCTTTGTATGGGCTGGAATTAACAGTATTGAACTACATTTTTATTAAACACCTTCACTGGTTAGAAAGCAGAAATGGGTTACAGCAAATGCTGAAATCACCATGCATGGAATCTGGTTCATTCACTGCAGCTGAAGCTCAGTAAAAATTCTGAGGACTCCTGACTGAAAATACAGTATCAAGGAATTATCACTCACTTAAAATTCAGTTACAATATTGGGAAAAAGCTCCTAGAACTTACCCTGTATGTAAACACAGTGCTTAAAGGAAGATGGCATTTGTGTTCCTGTATCTTCTACTGGCTTTGGCTTTTTTCCTCTCCTTTTACATTAATCAGATGATAGTATGACAGTAATTAACAAAACTTAATTAACTAGTACTAGAGTTTTGCATTACTGTTCCTGAATTTCCAAAGTTGTAGAGCCAGAGAGGAAAGAAAGCATAGGTGCAAACTGACATAGCCAAGTCAGGATGAGGAACAGATGGTTTTCCAGTGTTAAATTGCCATTTTATAGATTAACAAATACTGGTTAGCAAAAAACTTATCGTATAAGAAAATCTGAAGGAATTTGAATGTTTAAAGTTAAAGCTACTCTTTATCTGCTTTTATGTGTTGTTAAATTGTGTGCATTTCTTGTCTTCCTTGTCTTATGGGAGAAGAGTATCCACTGCACGGCTTCCATGATGAACCTAATGAATGTTTTTGTTTGACAGCCATCAGCAAACACTGCCACCAACAGAGTCATGCGACGGGTCAGCTCGGTGCCATCCAGGTCGCAGTCTCCATCTTACACGGTCAGCACAGGCCTCTCCCCTTCCCGGGGCTTGCTGCGGGCCTCACTGGGTAGTGGCTATGGCTCTCCACCCATGACTGAGCAGAGAGCCCTCCCTTCCCACCCCTATTCCTCCACTACTCTGCCTGCCCAGCGGGCAGCATCACCCTACGCTGCCCAGAGAGCTACCTCCCCAGCGGCTGTGCGGCGGGTGGGCTCGCTGACATCCAGACAGGCAGCAAACCCCAACGGTGCGGCCTCTCAGTACCAGACATCGGTCAGAGTCAGCTCTCCTCTTGCCCTCACTGATGTACAAACCAGAGTGGCTTCTCCATCCCAAATCCAGCTGGGATCCATCTCCCCGCAGCATTCCGGCATGACTGCAGTTTCACAGCACTTAGGGACAACACTGCAAAGGACAGTTCATGATATTGAGCAGTATGGGCAGCAGTATGAGATCTATGAGAGAATGGTCCCTCCACGTCCAGACAGCCTTACAGGTTAGTAAAAAGGTAAAGACACAGCTTAAAACTTGGTGCAAACCTGAAAATGGAGAAATCCCCTAATGCAATAGTCATTTTATGGATGAAACACTGTCACGAGTGACTCAGAGTTCCAGTAGTTCAAAGAATAAGCACTGTGAAAATAAGCGTACTGTTTTTGTTTCACATAGACAAGTATGTTTCAGTGTTTGTGTTTAAAACTGTGGAATAAGTTGGCAAGTTCTGGGGGCTGGTTTTAATGTGTAGCACTAGGATTTAATTGTGGTGGATGCATCAAATCAGTTGTAAGCACTGATGTCAAACACGAGGTATTGATCACCCTGTAAATTCCCTGGGATGAAGACTGTCATTCTCTTTCTGGTTTTAGGCCTCAGGAGTTCATATGCCAGTCAGCATAGCCAGCTAGGACAAGACTTACGCTCAGCTATGTCTCCTGACTTGCACATCACCCCTATCTACGAGGGCAGGACCTACTACAGCCCTGTGTACCGCAGCCCAAACCACGGGACAGTGGAGCTTCTCCAGGGATCCCAGTCAGCTCTGTATCGAACAGGGTCAGGTGGGTTGCAGCCTTCTGAAGCCTTTCCATTGACTGTGTTCCAAAGCCTCCTTAAGGGACTCACGGGAGCTTTTCTGGAGCCTATGGCATTATAGGAGAACATATATATGAGATATATAATTTCAGTTTAAAAGGAAAAATTAGGTGTTGTAGATCAATGGAGATAGAAGCTAGATTTGAGGGACTTAGTATAAGCAGCAGGAAAAAGCTTTTGTGATGTTTGCAAGAAATACTCGGGGCTAGATATTAGTATCTAGGATCAGAGTATTTTCTGTTTGATGTCACACACTCAAGTACATCTAAGCAAAGCATATTTCATGATGTAAAGAATTTATTGTTCCTCTTGCATTTTCTGTGCATCATTCTCTTACAAATTGAGTTTATTATTTGTTTTTTAATCATCAGTACAGTAAAATGATAGCTTGCACACTTAAATTACCTACTGTGTCTTCCACAGTAAAAATATTGGGTTTACCCAACATCTCAGCAAAGGGTAACATTAAAATACTGTATCTGAAGATCATATACTGAAACTGAAATATTTCTCTAGCATTTGATAGAATTGCTACTTATATATTATGAAGGGCATAGGCATGAGATTAGTATTAGAACTGATCTTCTGTAAAGAGAGATGTATTATACGTTGCTGTTAAGGTTGATTGACAATTTGTATCGTGGAGTAACTTCCCAGAACTCTCAAAGTACTGGAGTGATTTAACTAACTCTCTAGAATTATTTAAAGAGAAGTATCTGATTCTTATCTCATGTTTTCACACATTTGAAAATTGTCTTTTAATGCTTTTTAATGTAACTGAAATAGGAAGATTGTGGAGTGTGGGAGGTGACGGGTTTGGAAATTCTCCTGTCTTCTGCAACCCAGAGTAAGAATAAACTAAACAAGTTTATCAGGATGTGCCAATGAAGAAATAAAGCAAGAAACTGAAATTCTCTGTTAACTTGTCTCCCTAATATCACTTACTTTGGAGGAACAAAAGCTATCACAGCAGCTCTGTTAAGTCATGTTCATGGTTTTGGAACAATCACCGTCATCTTTGAAATCATCCTTTTGTTAGCTTTTTGTCAGGGGAAATTGTACATGTAGTTCGGAAAAGGAAATACTATATAAAGTTTAAGTTATTGTTCACTTATTTTTCATTTTTCTGGTTTTGCACAGTTAGCAATGAACATTACTATTAGTAATTGAATCTTATTATAAATGGCAAAAACATTCTGCATCCTGATTTTTGCTTACTAGCACAAGATGCATTTCTTACTGGGAATACTTGAGGCAAGCTGGTGGATAAAGCCTGACTCCACCAAACCTTTAGTTCTGTGACCAACCTCTCTGCATTCCCCCAAATACTAAGCAATCGTTCCCTCAAATCTGCCAAAAGATTTGAACTGAGCATGGTACACCTTTTAAAAGGGATTTTTGTTTGCTTACACTTCGCACCACGTCACTAGAGCTCTGTTACCTAGTGTGTTTTCATACTGGTTTTGTACTAGGAGTCGGGAACCTGCAGAGATCCTCCAGTCAGCGTAGCACACTCACATACCAAAGAAATAACTATGCTCTGAACACAACTGCTCCTTATGAGGAACCCTACAGGTCAGTGCAGTACCGGCTCTCCGAGGCCAGCTACAGCAGGCTGCAGCACGCCGTGCCTGCTGACGATGGCACCACGCGCTCCCCATCCATCGACAGCATCCAGAAGGACCCTAGGCAAGTCCTCCATGCTCCCAACAGTCATGTGTCTGTGCTGTCATCAGAAATATAAGACATTCCTTGAAATATTCATGGCACTAGCTGTGTGCCACTGCTGGCCGTTATGGGATGGCTTGCTAGGAGAGTGAGTTACAACAGGAATATGTCACGTTCATAAGCAGGAAATGTAAAGAAATTCTGTAGAAATTCTGGGTTGTTGAGCAGTTCAAGGTGGGCATGTAGCTGAGCTTTCCCTTCCCTGTGGCTATGGGGGAGATCCAACTGGCCAGGACAGCACTTGCCTTTGAGGAGCTCCACAAACACTGCTCTTTTCTCTAAAACATTTACTTGGGTTTTTGAGAATGGGAAAACTTAGTTACTACTGCTACTGCTGCCTCTGCTGCCTTCACAAAAGGCAGAGAGCTCAGCAAATATTAATGAATGTATTTCTAAATCTGTGAGTTGGGCATGGACATATGTAATGACTTCTCTGGGACTTGTCCATGCAAAATCATTTTTTTTAATGATGGACAATGGATTTTAATGATGGAAGTTTACAATCCCTGACTAACTCAAATTATGCGAATGTCCTGTGTCTGATCAATGATGAAACTTCAGGCTGTGCAGCTTTTGTTAAAGTGTAACTGACTTCAGACTAGAAAGACTGTTGAGCACTGAGAAAAAAATTGTGTGTGGAGGAGATTCCTCTGAGCAGCATTAAGTGGGTGTCTGTTGCCTTAAATATGTAAGTTTTAAGAAATTTCTGTAACCTACTGCTTTTGAGTTGGTGTAGTTTTAGTAGTATCTATATGTTTTGTGTGATTGACTACCAAGCTAAATGAAAAACGTAGGATATAAAACATCCTTTTCCAATGGGAATGCTAAAAGTTGGCATGACTCAGTTACTCTAATGTACCCGTTTCCTGCTAGCCCTAGTACTCCAGAATAAAACCAGAATTGTGGAAAAACACTTAAGATGGACTAGTAAGTCTACCTAGTAAGTAAACATGTATCTGTAACTAATGCCTTCTCCTGACTCTGTTCCTCAAATGAAGGGAGTTCGCCTGGCGAGATCCAGAACTGCCTGAGGTCATCCACATGCTCCAGCACCAGTTCCCATCGGTGCAGGCAAATGCTGCTGCCTACCTGCAGCACCTCTGCTTCGGAGACAACAAAGTGAAAACAGAGGTACTGTCCTGAGGGCCTTTCTGATACGTTAGTTCACGAAGGCACCATGAATTGAGAAGAATTCTGATCTGTTTTTTAATTTAGAAATGGAAATGCCTGTTCAAACTAGCAACAGCTACTGTGTTGTAAAATATTTAATGACTCCACAAAATACAGCTCTGAAGAATGGATTTCTAGTCCAGTTTTATTTTGAATTATATACACAAAAACTCAAGTGTTGAGTACAGATTGAAAACCTCCTAAAGCTGTTTCGTCATTTGTGACTTGTATCTGTACTATGGGTGTGTAGTGTTTGATCTGCTGTGTTGACATACAAGAGAGAAATTTAACTGAAAAGTGCACACAAATGACTCAAAATGTCCCTAGCATTTTTCACAAGGATGAGAGTGAGTCACAGGGATTTTCAGTTCAGTATAACAATCAAGTGATTAAGATTTGCCAACAGTATTTCTTCTTGCAGCAGAAAGGAATAGAACTGGTTTTACAAAAATAAGAACTTTTTAAATCTGTAGAGTGAAATGGGCAAAATCCATGAGTACTGATGTTCCCAGCATTCCATTTTCTAGGTGTGCAGGCTAGGAGGAATCAAGCATCTGGTTGATCTCTTGGATCACCGAGTCCTAGAAGTTCAAAAAAATGCTTGTGGTGCCCTGAGAAACCTTGTTTATGGCAAGTCTACTGATGAAAACAAAATAGCAATGAAGAATGTTGGTGGGATCCCTGCCTTGCTAAGATTGCTGAGAAAATCTGTTGATGCTGAAATAAAAGAACTTGTAACAGGTAGGTTTTAAATAAAAACAGAGTGTACTCAACCTCTCTCATGGAATTGTGTTTGGAGGGTTATGTTTTGTTGTTGCCTCCTGTTTACAAGGTTGTTGATGCTTCCACATACTTTATCAGCTACCACTAACTGGTCCTGTCCCTTGTCACATCTTCTGTTTTTTTAGCTGAGGTCCAAAACAACTTCAAAGACTGTAAATACCAATCACTAGATGTGCTGTCAGCAAGTATTGTTCTGCCAGGGGAGATGGGGGTCAAAGAACAATCCCTCTAGTCTACTTTGGGAGTCTGTATAGTTCAATATTTTTAAGTGTTTTGTTCCTTCTTTGAGAATCCTCTTATGCAGGAGTTGGGGCTTTTGCTTTCACAGAATCACAGAGTAGTGGAGGTTGGAGGAAACCTGAAGGTCACCTGAAGGACCCTGCATGAGCAGGGTCACACAAAGCAAATTGCCCGGGGCCATGTGTCCTGGCAAATATTTGTCTGATACCCTAATTTGTGATATTACATCAGTTACAAACAATTGTTTCCGGACAGGACAAAAAAAAGATGAGGAGGCTCTGATATACCTTCAGTGTGTCATTTCTGCTCACTAACTGAAAGAACTGATAAGCCTCTGTCAGCACTTCATTGGATAGTCCCTAAATTATGCTAATTAAGATCTAGTGCACAAACCTATACATTTTCCATCAAGATTCTTTTATTAAGGCTACTAGGATTTTTATATTGGCTCTGGGACCTGATCTTACAGAAGATATATATTTACATCTTTAACTTAAGTTATACCTCTCAATGTTGAATGTTTTTATTCTGCTTTCACCTTCCCACATGACCTTTAACTACTGGGTTTTTTTCCTCTCCCATTCAAGCTCTTCAGAGGAAAACATTCTGACTCGTCAAAGTAGTTTACATAGCTTAATATGAGTGATTGTATTGTATTGTATCTCCTGTGTACAACTCAGGGTTACGTTTTCATTCTTTTCTGATACTTGTGCTGCAATATTTCACTCAAGAGCCAGACATCAAGACACTTTCTATCCTAGGTAACATTAATTATGACCTGGAAAGTCCCTTCATTTTTTGAGAAGGCAGACATATTCCTTCAATGTTGTTTTCATTTTTATTCTTTTGATCTAATCAATTTAACTGACTGGCTGAAACTTTGGAGATGGGCATTTGTGATCCATGTCACTTTTGATGCAAATCTCAAGGTAAATTCTCTGTCTTGTCTAAAAGAGACTTTATGACAGAAGTATCCAACCATGCTGGTACCAAGCAGTGCTGTCAGTGAGCAACGGCAAACTTTCCTGTAGCTAAGGTTCTCAGGTTTATCATGCTACTTACTGTGATTTCCTGGGTAGGATTACTTTGGACAATGTTCACAGAAATGCTGTTTTAGCATGTTTATCTCTGAGAGCCATAAGGTCACAATGTCAGGCAAAAATAGGACAGACAATCCCTGATCAAAAAAAGAGATCAAAAAGGCCCACTTTTCATTAGAACGACAGAAGCTTTTCCATATGGCATTTTAAACTCTTCTGCAAAGCTTACTGGTTTAGTTTTATAATGATTTTTTAATGTGTGGTGCTGTCACTGCTGATTTCCTTCCTGCATTAAGAATTACCCATGCCTGGTGGTGCTGATACCTTTTGAACTTTAGCCATCTCAGGTTTTCCTTGTCTCCAGGCAGTGCCAAGCACTAATACTGGCTTGTGATGTTTCTGTTGCATTTTGTAGTATATTCACAGATCATCTTCCTGTCCTGCACCAGGGTCTTCTCTTTTCTTCTTGGGGAGCAGGATTAGCTGTACTTCAGGAGGGAAAGCAGGGAACATCTCCTGTCAGTTAGTGCATGTTTCTGCTGAGTATTTTTCCTTAAGAAAAGCATATTAACTCACTGACAGGCACATTGTACTTCCCAGTGTTGTGGGAGACCTAGCCGCTAAGTTGTTGATGGTGCTCTGTATTTGTGTGCCAACTCTTTCCTGACTTCACTGCAATGCTCTCTCCTTTGAAGGGGTTCTCTGGAACCTGTCTTCCTGCGATGCGGTGAAGATGACAATCATCAGAGACGCTCTGTCACCCCTGACGAGTACTGTGATCGTGCCCCACTCCGGCTGGAACAGCTCTGCCTTTGATGAGGACCACAAAGTGAAATTCCAGACCTCACTGGTTCTGCGCAATACCACAGGATGCTTGAGGTAACCTCAGCTGGAGACGGCTCCCTTCTACACAACAGTCATGTCAGCCACCATCTCCTTCTCATACTGTACTCTTTAAGACAAAAAAGCTGTTGCTTTCTGTCAGTTACAAATAGTGCTATCATCTAGGCAGCTTTGGCATTTAGGATTGTTTTTCCGTATAAGAAAAATATGAGAAGCACAAAGTCACTAAGAGATGTTGACACTATGGGCTAGTGGTTACATTTTGGTGTAGGTTTTTTATATAAATGATGATCATTGCACTTTTCCCCTATTAATTACTGCAGTTTTTTGATTGTGTGTAGAGCTTATGAATATTAGTTAGGAAAAAAATTGTGCATCTGGTGATTATTGTTGTGTACGTTTAAGTTATTCTGTTGTGTATGAACCAGGGCAGTGAAGAAGTGCTTGACTATTCCCTTGGTGGAATTCCCAAACAGCAGTGTGAGTTTTAAAAAGTACTTGAAATATTGAAAGGCAGAATTAAAATATCTGAAAAGAGAATTCAAGGGTCAGGGGCAGTGTATGAGCCATTTCTGTTCATTTGTTGTGGGTTTGTTTATAATTCTAGCTTATTAGATTTCATATTGTGTTCCATTAAACAGTGGAGTGAGGCCATTGTGTTCAAACAGGACTGGAGCTGACAAGTTATAGGCCACTTTTGAGCAAGAGGTTGTGCCAGCTTAGCAGTGCTGATGTAAGGTCTAGAGAAAAGCTCCTATGTGGACAGGCATGGTGGCATTTTAACAGCAGTACCACTCCCAGTGTGCATCCAGTCAGAGTAAGCTTCAGATTTTGCAGTATGGTGCCTATGAAGGCAAGTATTTATCTACATTTGTTGCTGCCTGTTCTAAATCACAGTGCAGCCTTTTCCTCTCCCTGCACTCTAATTTGTACCTCTACACTTCTATGTGGACTGTTAATGTTTGTGTTCATGAGGCTGCACCACAGCACAGGTCACTGAGTGGATCCCATTTAAAGAGGAGGCAGCAAAGGGTACTCCTGCATGGACAAGCTCAGCAATCTCTCCTGCAGCATATATAAACCATAGATTGGGGCTTATATAACAGAGAGGGCTTGAACTGGAAAGCCTATGGGAAAGGCTTCTGCTTGTGGCTGTTTTATGTCAAAATTGCAGTTTTGAATCACATTTTTGGTAGGAATTGGAGGTGGGTTCATGCACAAAATAGCATATTTGCTTTTAACTTGTCAGTTATCAATCAGCTGTATAAAAAGCCTCTTCAAATCATCTAATAGTGTGTCTGACTGTGTGTGATTCTGTGATGTTCCTTTATCCCACAGGAATCTGAGCTCGGCAGGTGAGGAGGCTCGGAAGCAGATGAGGATGTGTGAAGGGCTGGTTGATTCCCTGCTCTATGTGATCCACACCTGCGTGAGCACTTCGGATTATGACAGCAAGGTGTGTGCACATACCATCCAGGTGGTTCTTAGTGCTAGCTAGCTGTATGTCTAACAGGGTGTTTCGGGGGTTGTAGAGTGTAATTGTGCTTAGCTCAGCTGGTCTGCTCTCCCAGCCCCACTTTACTGGTGGTCTAATCAAATCCTTTTGCATCCTACAGTGTAACTGGTTCTTTGCTTTTCACTTTAATCTGTACTGAACTATTGATTCTTGAATAAAATAATAATAATCTCTTGTGCTTTTCATTTTCAGAATACTAAAAAATAAGCCATTATAGTGGAGATTAGCATTATAAATACTTCATATTTGAGGATAAGAGGAGACACGTGTTGATTTCCCAGAGAAACCAAGCAATACCCAAGGCCCAGAATTGGAATTTAGTTCTTATGCTCCAAATGCCTTTTGTCCTCTCCTTATTTTGTTTGGTTTGCTGTATCACTATGAAAGAGTAACTGATGAGATGGTATCTTTCTGATTTGGCTTCAGACAGTGGAAAATTGTGTGTGCACCTTGAGAAACCTCTCGTACCGTTTGGAGCTGGAGGTACCTCAGGCACGTCTGCTGGGGATCAGTGAACTAGATGACTTGTTGGGAAAGGAATCACCTAGCAAAGATTCAGAGCCAAGCTGCTGGGGGAAAAAAAAGAAGAAGAAAAAAAAAACTTCACAGGAGGATCAGGTTAGCAGTTTTCATTCTATTACAAATGTACCAAGTGCAGTTTAGATGGAGGGAGTATATTGCTTGGAGAAAAACTATCCTATGTAGAATAAAAATAGAGAGGTTTCATCTAATGATACATCTGTTCATTTCTCAGTGGGATGGAGTTGGCCCCATACCAGGATTCTCCAAGTCCCCTAAAGGGGTGGAGATGCTGTGGCACCCATCTGTGGTCAAGCCATACCTAACACTCCTGGCAGAGAGCTCCAACCCAGCCACTCTGGAGGGCTCTGCAGGATCTCTACAGAACCTCTCTGCAGGCAACTGGAAGGTATGCCAAGTCCTTTTCTTCCTTCTGTCATCGTGTTTTAGCTGGTTTTTAAGATAAGGTACTGGAACGTGTTTGAAAGGAACATGTAATTCTCTAGTGTGCACCTGGGAGTTTCATAGTATCATCAGTGCTTGTGTGCTGCAGTGATGTCATTCCCACAGGGAAGAGCAATGATAAAGAGGATAGAAAGAAGAGCAGTATGGAAACTGGCCTGGAAATTGGTACCATTTATTGCAAAGGAACAGAAAAAGCTTTCTTCCAGTGCAGATTAGGGCAAAACAATCTCCTAGCATCTTGTAGCTGTGTATTCTGGTGGGAAGGTACTGTCAAAGTGAGACCAGCATAAATAAATGGTTTGCATTTGCTTTGTTATTTGTATAATTTATTGCCATCCATTCTGGCCTATGGCCCTGACATACGGCATGTTACAGAAGCAGCACATGAGAACACTATTAATGCGATGTATTTGTCATGAGAGATTCTAAAACATGAATTGATTCCCCTGCTTGTAGAAAAACAGCCCTAGATGTTTTTCTACAACTTTATAAGCATTATGAAATTGATCTTTGAAGAAAAGCAACAAGCAAAGAACACTGTTCCCTTTTCAATAATTGGTTATTGATGAAGACATTTTGTCTCTTAGTCCATACCTTTTAAACACTGCTTTGTAAGAGGAATGAGTGAAAAACAGCACAGAGCCAGCCCTTGGTAGCAATAGGAAATTCTCCTGTAAGATGTCACCTTTTCTTTGGGAAATGTCCCCTAACATGCTTCAGAATTACAGCCTAGTGAGAGCTGGTTTCAGTCAAGAGTGTTGCAGTAGAGCTGTGAGTGACTGGAGTCTGGTGACAGTTTGCAGCATACATTCGAGCTGCTGTGAGGAAGGAGAAGGGGCTGCCAATCCTGGTGGAGCTACTGAGGATGGACAATGACAGAGTCGTCTCGTCTGTGGCAACTGCCCTGAGGAACATGGCCTTGGATGTTCGAAACAAGGAGCTCATTGGTGAGTGTGGAACTGTGCTGAGGAGAGCATGACTGCCAACACCAGGCCTGGTTCTGAGCACACACTTGCATGAGATAGAAGCAGCACACCAGATTCTGCTGTCATGGTATTTGTGTCACGGGAATTAATCTTTTTGACAGCAGTAGCTTTTCAGAGTCACACTGACATTCTGGGTTGCCTTTAGCCATCTTGCATAGCATCTCTGTACAAGAGATGGAAGTCACCTCAGCTAAACTCAGCTGGGCAAGAAACTGTCACTACAAAATAGGATGGAAAACACAACTCCACTTCCTTGGACCTAATCGGTAACCACCTCAGAGGGTTCCAAGGACTCACATATCCTAAGAGAATAGGACAGCTCTGCTGCCAGTACCTCGGTAAATACTGTTGGACAGGGAGAGAGGGAAGGAATCCTCTCCTAGTGAAGTATTTCATTGTAGGCGAGTGGGATAAGTATAGAACAACTATTTATACACCAGAGAGTATCATTATTCTCAAAAAGCTATATGCAGGTGACCAGAATCCTGTTGTATGTTTCTGAAGCTTCTCCACCTTGGATGTTCAGAATATCTTTCCTTGCAGTGTAAGTTGTTACATACATAACGAATCAGTAAAAGCCAAGCTCTGTTCAGTAGCACCAGCCACCTGCAGGTCACACTCAGGTGTTACTCTCTTTTCAGGATCCTCTTTTCTCCTCTTGGCAGAACTTTTCAGTTCAGGAATGCACCTCCACCTGTTCCTTCACCCTGTCAGGGCCTTAATGCTGAAAGAATGATTGGCTTTCCAGATACACTATGAAACTCATCTTTGTTTAAAATATCTTGAGACATGAAGTGAGTCATAAATTGCCCACACTAGTTATCTGCTTTAGGCAACACTGCTGCCCTTGGTAGGGGCAGGAATAGTGGGGTTACGTGGTCTAAACTCTGAAATAAGAGACTGGGGCCTCTAGCAGACCACAACATAAATGATTAGATGCAAATGTGTGTTGAGCTTGCTGAAGGACAGGGTGGTCCTGGGGACACCTTCTCAAGGTCTTTGGAAAGTTGTTCCTTTGGTTTGCAGAATTCCATTTTGGGTATTTTTTTTCCCCTTGGGCACATTATGCAAATAGATAGCTAATGGCTCTGTATAAAGCTTACTCATTATTCACTGTTATGAACAAATACATCTCTTCAATAAAATCAATTAATCATTCAATTAACAGTACAGCATAAATGGGGGATGGGGAGAATCCCTTAGCTTTAGTTAATTCCCCTTTTCTGCAGTGTGATTTTTCCTGTGCAGCAGTCAGTAACTGAAATCTGAGAGAGCTGAGGTCTGATCTCTGATGGGTAACAAATAGGGTGAACAGAACATCTGAAAGAAAAAAATTCCGGGTTGCTATAAGGATTTGTGTAATGCTTCAGTCAGTGAAGCCCAGGAATGTGTAGCACTCCTTCAGCTGTAATAAACAGCATAACATTTTTCCTTGGATGTTCTGCTTTCTCCAAATAATTTCTGTTTATGAATGCTCCTGTTCTAGTGCAAAATGCAGCTTCTTGCATCTTAAGTTAAAAGGAAAAAAGCAATTCAAAAACTGATCTCTAGTTTCTCTTGACCCTGTGTAAGATGTGAATCCTTGGAAGGTTGCCATTTTTTTTTGGTCCTGTGTTTCTTTTTGTTGCTTCCAGATGCAGTTTTGTCATGAGTCCTCTAAGTCCAAGTCTTAAGTACCAAAATGTCTCTTCTCACTTGGTTCCTGTGCATGGCTTTTACAGGAAAATATGCTATGCGTGACCTGGTCAATCGGCTACCAGGAGGCAATGGTCCCAGCATCCTCTCTGATGAGACTGTGGCAGCTATCTGCTGTGCTCTGCACGAGGTCACCAGCAAGAACATGGAGAACGCCAAGGCCCTCGCTGATACAGGAGGGATAGAGAAGCTGGTGAACATAACAAAAGGAAGAGGTGACAGGCAAGTGGGCAACAAAGTTCATCACCGAACTGTTCCTCTCTTCCATTTTATAATGCTTAAGAGCGTGGGAAATGTTTTTATGAGTAAAAAAAGAAAAGTTTCTGCTTCTACAGCCCTGATAATATGTTAACACAGTCTGAATGGTGCTGGGGAAGAGGTGGCAGCTGGTCCCACTGTTCCCTCACCATTAGGTTTAATGGGCATGGGGATGACAGGTACACGTTTGGACTTGATCTTAGAGGTCTCTTCCAAACCTAATGATACTGTGATTCTATCCAGAGCTTTTGGAGGCTTTTCCAGCCACACACAGGAGTTGGGTTAATGAGACCTATTCTGGTTAAATGGTACTAAAATAAATTGTCCCCTCCTAAGCACCTGGAGGATTAATAGCCCTTTGGTGAGGCGCCAATGCAGGCAGGTGTGACTGAGACCTGGATTGTGGGACAGAACCAAGGCTTAGGCTGTTATGTGGCTCAGGAACATTGCTCCTTTTAAGTGGAATTAAGTGGCTTTCTAACAATTTAATGTTGTTTACTCCCTCAGATCATCACTGAAGGTTGTCAAGGCAGCAGCCCAGGTACTGAACACATTGTGGCAGTACCGAGATCTCCGGAGCATCTATAAAAAGGTAAATCACAACATTAGCCTGTGCTGGAGAACAGTTCTACCCAAACTCTTCTTCTAATGAGAAGTGATTCATTGTGGTGGTTTTTCTCTTTGTCACTCCACAGGATGGATGGAATCAAAGTCATTTTATTACACCAGTATCCACACTAGAGCGAGAGAGATTCAAATCACATCCTTCTTTATCAACAACAAACCAACAGATGTCACCTGTCCTACAGTCAGGTAAAGATTTACTGAAGGGCTACCTGGTATCCATGTTTAATTCAAACAGCCTCTCAGTTTATTATTCCTTCTATCCAAAACACCAAGTCATGCTACCTCTCCTCAAAACCGAAGTCCCTTGTGTGCTCTGGCTTGTTACCTTTGCCATTACTGTTGGCCAGCTTCAGATTCCACAGGCCTTGTGATGTCTCCACATGAGCATTTTAGTTTGGATCAGGAACACTCAAGCAGATCTCCCCAGTTACTAGCCTCAGAATGTGTGGATTGTGTTCCCCTTTGATGAAGCTAGGCCGGGTGGTGTGCTGCCAGAGCACAGACATGCTCTAGCTGCTGACCGGCATTCCTTCTGTTCCCGGGAGTGGGTTTGGCTCCATGCCAAGTCACATCTTCAGAGCACACATTTGGACTTCGTCACCAGCTGTTTTCCCCCACAAAGCCACTCCTGCACTCTGTGACTTGGCATCATAGATAGAGCCTGACAGCACGTGAGAACTTGATAGCATAGGAAGCAAAAGACCAACAGCAAGGAACCTGTTTTCATTCCCAATTATGGAATGTCCCATTGAATGAGCAAGAGAAATATAAAAACCTTACTTTTCTGACTCATTTATTTCTCACCCTTGGTCCTTTTACATCCAGTGATAGGATTTAGATCATCAGAGGGGGCAGATACAAAACCTGCTTGAAGCTTTGCCTTTCATATTGTGTCCATTTGGCATTTTATTTTATCCAATCTACCCTTTTTATGTGAATAGGTCTCTATTAATACTGAGATATATCTCCCTCCTGTGACTGTCCTTGGGGTTCTTCATCCAGGAGAAATGATGTCCTAGTTGTGTCCATGACCCACATCTCTCTCCTTTATTAACCCCTAAGGACACAGGGGATGAGGAGAGGGTAAAGGTTCAGGATGGCAAAGGCTTTTGTGTCATGTACACTGATAATCTCTCTCCTGTCACCAGTTGGCAGCACATCCTCCTCGCCAGCTTTGTTAGGGATCAGGGAGCCTCGCACTGAGTACGACCATACACAACCTTCTATGCAGTATTACAGCAGCCAAGGGGATGTCATTGCACATAAAGACATGTACACTGGTAAGTGAGGGGAGCTTTCACCTGGAATAGGGAATATTCCCTGTGTGAGGAGTACATACAGCATCCTATGGACAGTGGCATCAGTAACATTAGCTTGGTACTGCTTTTTGTTGCTCTCCATCTTTGTTATCCTGATGGCACATGGGACAGAGCAGGTTTGTCCTCTCTCTGCACACATTGCAGTCAGAGGAGAGCTGTTGATAGATTGGAAGGTGAAAGGTGTTTGGAATTTTTATTTCTATTTAAAATTCTACTAGAGAAAGTTATTTTATTGTGACAGTATATATCTTACTATTATTTTATGTTATAAATAATAATGCGTTGGTTGTATGTTATGTTAGTAAAATATTAATTTATACCAAGATTTAATCTTTTCCCTGCTCTCCCTTTCAAAACGATTGAAATGACAGTGAATAAAGAGAATGAAATTTCTTGTTTCAAAGGTTATTTAGTGTGTAAAACAAAACCCAGCAATACAGAAAAGCCTCTTGGTTTCAGTTAAACTTCTGCTGAGGGACAAAATTTGCTTGTGTTGTTATACTGAAATCTACAGGTGTAATTGCTTGGGTGCTACCTAATTTCTTCTAGGCAAAACAGAAGCAAGTAGACTTACAGATGAAAGAACAAAGACTGAAGCTCATGTCAAACTGTTTTCTCACAGGTTCCAGCAAACCTTCACCAATTTACATCAGTTCCTATTCCTCACCAGCAAGAGAACAAAACAGACGACTACAGGTGACTCCACCATTTCCTTTTGAACCAACACTGATCCCAAGCCTCAGCATGTGGTGTTGAGTCAGCTGAGGGCAGTATGGGTACAGCTTGTCAGGGAGTGAATCCCTAGCACAGCCAACTTCTTTTTGGGCATCAGTGCACTGGTAGTGAAAGCTGCTTGTGTGTATCTGCTGCCTTTGTGTTCTCTTTCTACCATCTTTTAGCCTGTTCTTAGGATGCCATCTGAGACGTGACTTGATTTTTTTTTTTTTTTTTTGTAGCTTTGGTCAGGTTCTGTACTTCCTGCCTGTGCTCTGAAAGCCCTTTTTTGGAGACCTCCCAGCTGCCCAATGAGATGGGCAGGCAGGCTAGGAGGAGGTTCTTCCTTTAGTCAGTTTCCATTTAAAAATTAGGTACCTTCCACGGATCTTTGAAACCTGTGTTACCATCATCACTGGTACAACTGCACTGAACTCTTTGGGGAATAGCTCTATACAGTGTGTGTGAGTCTGAGAAACAAGTATTTTCTCTGCTAATTATATTTTGAAAGCTTATTTTTCTATCATTTTGCCAACAGCATCACCAGTTGTACTACAGCCAAGAAGATACCAACAGGAAAAACTACGATGCCTACAGATTGTACCTGCAGTCCCCACATAGCTACGAGGATCCCTACTTCGAGGAGCGAGTTCACTTTCCTTCCACTGCAGATTACGCAACCCAGTATGGACTCAAATCAACCACCAATTATGTAGACTTTTACTCCACCAGACGATCTTCTTACAGAGCAGAACAGTACCCAGGTTCACCTGACTCCTGGGTGTAGCAGCCAGAAAAACAACTCTCTGTTTCTCATCTTGCTTGAGAAGAAGTGGAATGGCCTCATTTGTTGTTTTGGTTATGAAATGTGAAAGTGAAATAAAAGAAGGAACAAGGAAGAGGATTTTTGTTTAATTTTGTTTTGAGTGAGGAGTTGTCAGGAGGACAAGCAGGAAGGGATGGGGTTTTGCTGCATTTAGGTGTTAGGTATAATTACTGTAGTTCCTGTAGTCTGGTGAGGGTGTGGGCGACGTGATGAAAGGTTTGAGAATTGACTAAAATGAGTTTGGAAAGTGTGTAGGTAAGAGCAAATTAAAGCTGATTTTTTTTTTTTATGTGAATAAAAGTCTTGTTCTCATAGTTTGTACAGAAAAAATACAATGGATGTCCTTGTTTTATTGCTGTAACTCAGTGTCATGGTTGTATGCTATTGCGTCGTGTAAATTTCTTTCATTGGTGTAAATATGGCAATGCCACCTTGGTGCCATCCATTTGTAATGCGCTGTGTCATCTGAAACATCATGCACAACAAAAAAGAAAATCCAAGAATGTTACAAATTTTAAAAGGAAAAAACAAAAAAACTTTTAAAAATGAATAGTGTAATTTTAAAGCACAAAGTCCAGTCCAGTCTATTTCCACCTCTCCCATTCCCTGCCTATTTCATAAGAAGCTTCACTGCCATTTTCTATGCACATGAAATAACAATAAATATAGAAGTCTCATCCATGGAAAGCTGTTCCCTGCTCATTTTTTTGTTTTCTGTGTGAGAGATTCAGAAACAAAACGCCAGGAGTACGAAGTTTAACAGCATGTTTTTAAGCAGGTTAATATATCAAAACATATGGACCATTTTCCAATCTTTCTTCAGCACATCTGTTTGGAATTTGTCAGGCTGGCAGACCAAAGTGTGACATTGAGGCACTTTCGTCCCTTATTCCTTAGACTACTATTTTTACTTTGGATATGGGCACAGCTCTGTCCTGTTCTCTTCCTCTACTCGTGCTCTCACCATTTTTCATAGAAATTATACTCTCCACTTTGACTATGTTCTGCTTTATTTGCAATAAAAATCTGTGATTATCTTAAGTAGCTCAACTGCATACTGTCCTCTTGCCACAGTCTGCAATGATCAGCATTGCTCCCCATCCCTGTGCTCTTCTGCAGTGTTCCCAAATACCTGAGTGCACCAGTGGAACAAGAACAGGTAAGCAACTGCTCAGGCAGATGCAGTTTTCCTGGGCTCCTTCAGCCCCTGATTGCAGTACGGGTAAACAGCACCCCAAGAGTGGTGGATTAGGCCTGAGCTGGGATGCACAGCTGTGTGGTTCCCTGCTGGCTGCAGTGCCATGGGGGCTGCTCAGCACCAGGGTCATGCAGATCACAGAGCCATTGAGGTTGATCTAAGACCAACAAGTCCAACCATCTGCCAACCCTGCCACTAAACATGTCCCTTTGCTTCCCTAGAAGGCTTTTATTTTTTGAGACACAAAACAGAATTTTCCATTTACTTGACTTGGTTTCTTGTAACAATTTTGCCACTGATCTTTCACCATTGTTCTACTTACCTTAATCTAAGTGGGTTTAAAATAAAATGCTAGCTCTGGTGGTGGTGAACGAGTAAGACCAGAGAGCCTGTTTTGTCCAGTGACATCTTAGAAGGTGTGCAAGTAGCACTATCCTGCTAGCGGGACAAACTAACTGGCTGCAAATTAGAGGGCTATAGGGAAAAACGATCCCTATAGCACTAGAGCAGCTATCCTGCTATGGGGACAAACTACTAAGATGAAGAATTCTCTTCAAATAGCATGGAACAGCTCTAGAAGTGGTGCACTTCACAAAGCCTGTGTGTTAGGAGGAGGCACCTAGCGCTGGGGAAGCTCCCTTTCAGCTGCAGCTATAAATGCAAAGTCCTGTGTCTTGTGACCGCCATCTAGTGGCAGTTTATAGAGTTACAGTCATGAGACACTGGCGCAGCAGATAAATCACTTCCTGCCCTTCCCAAGCAGCATGGAAACTAGATCACAAGGACGTGCTTCCGAAAAACTTTTTTCTGCAGTCTGCCATGCGTATTATTTACCTATACATATTTATTTTACTATATATATATTTATCATTTATATAGCATAACATGTATTACTGCCCCAAATATTCTGGTCCTCTCTGTTTCCTCCTCATTTTACTCTGAGTGGTGGCACCTCACAATACAGGACTAACCCACTCTGTGCAGGATTGCCTTTGGAAAGGCTCCTCGGGTAGCAGCTGGAGAGGAGATTGCAGCTCACCTCTTCTCAGCCTTGACCTGTACACTCAGCCAAGGACATACTGTAATCTAGTTCGTGAGATAAGTCTCCTCATAACTATCATTAACAACACAAACAGAAGAATTATTCAATGTTAGCACTTTTCTGTAATTGTCATGACATTCTGCAAAGACTATCAATTTTAAGACTTCCCTCTCGTTTAACTTTCCTTTTTCTTCCTCTGGTGACTACAGCGATGTCATTTTGGCTCAGTACTCCTGCAGTGCCTTCCCAACCCTGTCAGTGATAACCAGCCAGAGAAGCAGGAGTCACTTACAGTTCTTCCCCTCCGTGACCACCTTCTCGATATGCCTCCAAGGAGTGTCCCATCACCACCGATGTTGTTTCAGAAACCTGCTGTTCCAGTGGCAGTTCCTTGAGGATTTGAACAGCTCCTACCCACCACGGAAAGAGTCCAGCAACCGGGTCCACCAGGTTTGGATGGGAAGGATGAGCACCACGTGCCCTCTGGTGGGCACACATAGTAACACAAAACCTTGCTATTTGTGCTTGTTCAGAAAGATAGGTACCATAAAGTAAATCTGCAAGATACTAAAAACATATCTTGCTTTCCTTTGCTTCTCGCTATTAAGCTCCATTCGGAGGGTGATGGTCCAAAGCCATGATCATCCGGAACAAAACACAGTGAATTCCCATGTGTAACCTTTGAGGAAAAAAGTGTTGGTCTTGGGATATGACTGAAATAGTACAATCTGTGTAAGGGCTTCCATACAGCTCAGGATGTTGCAATTTAATTCATGAGAACTGATTCACTTATTCCCACCACCCAGTAATATTTTTTTAACAAGGACACTTAGGTGGATAAAACACATACAGCGACAAAGGTATATGTCTCTAGTCATTCTGACAAAGAAGGTTGATTCTATAAGCAAACAGGAGCCAGTTATGAGTATGTTCTCTTTAATTATGTTACCCTTTACCTTCCAGCGCTATCATACAGTCTCTGGATGCTTCTTTATCTCTCGCAGTGTGTGAAACAACTGGCACCTAGACCAGAACTGGGACTGAACTTCTCAGGTTTCCTAGAAGAAACAGGTAAGCATTACAGATGTGAAGCCTGAATTCCTGCAGGTCCTGACAGATAATATATGCAGTAGTGAACAAATGTACCAAAATAAAAACCATGCTTTAGACACTTAACAGTAATGTTCTTTGCAATGTTATTAACTTTATGCTGAATTACTATAAACAGACAACAAAAACCCAGATAGAGTAAAAGATTTTTTAAAAGCATGTCATTTTAATGTGCTGTCACACAAAAAGCATCCACTGGTAAGGGTTGTCTCAGCTGAGTAGATAAGCTCTAATAGGGCCTTAAATTTGAAATGAAAGCATCATGGATGGGAATTACCACCACAACTTTCCAAAACAGGTCAGTGATGAAATTGGTAGTTTACAGCTCCTTTACCATCTCTGCCTAAGAACTATGCTTCTGTGGAGAAGGAGCGGTAGGATGTGAGAGGTTTGCTATTGCATGCTTCAACCTCCAGGACTGAATCCTGTGGACAATACCTAGTAGTGACTACTATGTGAGGGATAACTGCCCAGCTTGCCATCTGACAGGAATGCAGGTCGAGTTAGCGTGCTTTGGCAGAAAGGCTGAGATGCTTACAGCCAAGGGAGGTTGTCTCTGGGAATGGAGATCCGTGGAGCTGGCCTGCAAAGCAGCTGGAGGAGGAGGTCTGGGGAAGACAAGAGAGCCCTGTTTTGGCTAAAACTAATGAGGCAAGCCTGAAACAATAAAAACAAGCAGCTTCAAAACAGATTTCAAAGGCTGTAGTGACTGAGTGAAGACTTTTGCCTAATTAACAGCAATATTAATATTAACATTTACACCTGTAAATATGCTAACGAGCCAGATGAAGTACATGCTAAACATATATGTTAGTCAACTCTCCACCCAAATCATGCTAAATATCACATAGAAGGCAGAGATAGCCAGTGCTAGGATATAAAGAACCATGAGGGGAACACCTAAATCCCCCTGTTAGTTAAGAAACCATCCTGGGAGCAAAAAGAATTGCTCAGTCTCTCTGGAATTCAACCTTGGAAGAAGGAGTACAAGCTATAGATAAAACGGGTGTCTTGTCTAGGCTGAATAGCAAGCCTCATAGCTAAGCTTCATTAGTAGCTTGTTATTGTTAGATAAGAAGACACTGTACCCTTTTGCTGTACTATCTTGTAATTTTTTTGTGCACCAGTGGAAAATTACTGAACTTTCTTGCTAGTAGGCTGTTAACTATTGTCCTGGTTTGACCAGAGGAACTGAGGATTACTAGGGTCAAAGGACAATCTTTTGAGAGGACTTGCCAGAATGCCCCCTCTCCCCAAAAGACGGGGACAGCAATAAACAAAAACAAAAGCACCAGGCACGCAGATAGTGAACTTCTAAGAATAGCTTTATCTAAATTTAAATGGTACAACAGTATGAAAGAGATAAATTACAGGGAAGATAAAGTTGTTAGTTAAAAGATGGCTTTGGCCCTTCCCACCCCTTCTAATAACCACAATATCTGACCTTGCCGGCAAAAGCTGGCAGGCTTCCAAACATCCACCCTCCTTATCAGGACCTTTATCGCTCCCTTCCTACCTTCAAGAAATCCAGAGGGATTTCAAGAATGCCAGAGGCCCCCCTTTTCTCTTAAAGGGGGGGGAAGAGCCGAGTCTGGAACACAGCCGATAGAGAGAACAGGAAGCAGGAAGAGAAAAAAACAGGAAGCAACTAGGTCCTTCTTCACATGACCTGCAGCTTGCTTCTTCATTTGTCTCCGCATTCTCACTGGCTTCATACACAGCACACAGCTGCCGATTGTCTCTCTTGAATGATGTCTCAGCGTCACGGCCCTTGACCATCTCCCGTCCGGAGACGCGCAGCTGTGGGCTTTCATTCTCTACCGGCAGATTCTACAGATTCTTCAGTGGGCGAAGAAGGGGGGCATAAGAAATCTAGCCACTGACTCTTTTTAAAAAGATATTGTCCAAAATTCAAAAGGGAATATGACGTACAGAAAATCCTTAATGTCTCTTTTCTTTTCAATTTTTAAATCATCCCATAAGAAGCCATGTTACTTCAGTAAAGGGTCTTTGAGCTTTTGCTTTGTTAGCATGAACTCAGAGTTGGTCTCTTCAATATGGCAACAAAATGGCGCCCATCGTATGGCTCGAATTGAAGTCCAGGGCATAACGACTGAGGAGCTGTTGAATCCTGTGGCATACATGGTTGAACTTGTGGACTACACTGAGACAAAGTGTGCTTTGCCAGCTAAAACTGCCTCTCACAGGACGAAAGGTGAGCAACCGTGAATTAACCAGGGGGACCAATTTCAAAAGTGTCTTTGAGCTTTTGCTTTGTTGACATGAACTCGGAGTCCGGTCTCTTCAATATGGTGACAGTCTTCCTCCACCCAGGACAGGGACACCTTAGTAAGAGTTACACAACATACAGCTTAACTTTTGCTGCATTAGTATTCTTTCTCAGCTATTGCTAAGACTTGTGTCTCCAACTGTGTCAATGTCACACAGAAATTAATAACTCAAGTTTGATTAGTTGCAGCTAGTGTATCTATCACTGGCAAACCCAAATCAGTTATCTGTTGCTTGAATAAATTAAACCAATCTACATTTTAACTTCCTGAAGCTGTCTTAGTGAAAGTCCTCCCTGGGGCACTGGAAGAAGTAAACATTACTTCTGTAAATAACTGAAAAAGCAATACTTCTCTGCTAAGGCAGAGGAACATTACTATGAAAACCCCTTACTACTGAACAAATACTTCAGAAAGTATTTGCTGAATACTTTCTGCAAAGAAAAGTATCTGCTTCAGATCATTTTATATCAAAGAATTTGCCCAAATTGTCATTCTTCATTCCAAGCTAAACACTTGTTGGCAGACACATGCAGTATTGTTGACTTCAATATTTGCAAAGTCAGTTGCTTTTCTAGGGAGGAAATTGCTGCATTTCAAAGATATTTCCTATCTCATACATACAGAGTTGAAATATCAAATAGATCTGGTTTAAACTGGACATCCTTTAACTTTTTCTGCTCTAAAATTCAGGCTAACAGCAGTCACCCATCAGGTAGCTGGCATGTTGTAAATCCCTGCTGCTTTCTTATTCCATGTTCTTTTGTACTTTTTCTGTCTAATTTCCCTCTCCTTCTGATTCTACTTAATGACATCCTATTTTTACATTCTCTCTCCTTTTAATTGTTGAGATCCAAGAATAAGACAATCAAAAAAAATCATGGGACTAGCAATTTTATTCTCTTTCATATTCTGCTTTCAGAGTCACTGAAAGAGCTAATTTTTGTGATGAATGCTTTGGCACAGCAAAGCAGAACATATTTACAGCCTTCTAGAGAAATCTCTTGGCATTATTTGGCACAAATACACAGACAGGATTCAGAAAACCTTACTGAGTAGTATTTATTTCAGAATTAGTTATTAATCACACCAAACACTTCACATGTAGTAAGAAAAATCATTAGCGGTCCTTCCCTTTGAAACCAGGCCCTTTGTTGCTTCCAGCAAGTGCTTCTCTTCAACTTCCGGAGGGTATTCCAGCAGGCAGGCTACCTTGATATTAATCTGAGGCAAGAAAACCAGTTCTAGCAAATATGCAGCTTTTTAGATGTCTTCATTGTCAAAGGCAGCACTGAAAGAGAATGTACCACACCTAATTAACACTCTGTTACAGAGTTGTTGGTTTCATATTTAAGAAGGAAAATAATTACAGTTAACTACAGAGGGGAAATTATGTAAAATCACACATGAGAAATCTGCTTGTGCCAACCACTGATGGAAAAATGTTAACTGGAGCCTGCTATCACTAATTATATGTATTTAATATATTAAGCAACACAGAAAAAGAATGGCTGGTTCATTGCTGGTTTGAATCTCATTTTAATTGGTATAAAATTATATCACTGACATTACTGCTTTGAAACCATATCTGTTTAACAGAAATGTCACAGTCACTATGTGGACATCTGGTATTTGGTAAAGGTGAAACTGTGGTGCTGCTGAAGGCAGAGAGACTGTGTTGTGGCCAAAGATTTAATCTCATACCACAGCTTTACAAAGAGCAAATGAATTCAGGCTAGATTTTCTGAGTATTTGGATAAAGTGATGAAATGCTTAATAAGTTAAACATTATGGCAGGTGGGCATTATAAAATAAATTCTGTGGAACATAGATACAGGTTAAGTAAAATAACTCATTACTATGCATTAGATCATTTAGAAGAGTTTGCTGAAGGCTACATTGCTGTATTTTTGAAGTGGGACAGTAAAACAGGGCTGGAAACAAAAGAGTTTTGTGAAACTATTTTTTGGATATGCATATAACTCACAGCAGAGAGGAAGTGTACCTAGCAGCTATAACTCTTCTGGGCTCGATTTCAAAGTGCAAGTAACTCGCTGGTATGCTACCCATGTATTTTGGATACTATGCACCCAAATTATTGAGAGTATTTTGAAACTGTCCAAGATCTGAATGGATTCTTTCTCATCCATTAAGAATAAAAACTAGTGAGTAGTACCATGCCCTTTTTGTATTGTTGTCAACATACTAAGCTCTCTTTGAGCAGACAGGGCAATAATGAATACTTACTTACGTTTTGTACAGTGAGATGCATAACATTAGTCAAGGATCAGTGTCTTTGCTGCTTTGGCACTAAAGCCCTATTGTGTTAAATCACATCTAGGATTTCCAAAGTGAATGGTGATGTTTTTCAGTTGAACAGGCTGCTCTTGACCTCATCAACAAAAACAATGATAAAATTCCAAAGATAAGAATATAAAAACTTGAGACACATTCAAGTGAGAAAAATTCTAAGCTAAATACTACAGAAAGCCAAATAGGCTGAAGGAAACTTTGAGTCTGTAACAGTGATTTCCAAAGCCTGTGATGAACAGCCATGACAGAACAAGGCATCATGACAGGCTTCCCCCTGGGCGAGACAGGACAGCAGCCCTTCTGACACTAACCCCTCACGGAGTTCACTTTCTTCCTTTAGGCTCCTTCTTTTCTCCTGATGACTCCATCTCCTCTCTGCATTTCCGCCCTCTGTCTGCTCCGCGCTGCCTCCCCCGCCGGGAGCTGCAGGGAGCGACACCTGTCGGAATGGAACACCCACTCAGCCGGTACACTCTCCCCCGAGCACCTTCCCCACCCTCCAGCTGGTCTCCACTCTCCAGGCGGTCAGCGCCCGCCCACCCGCTGCTCACTGTCCCTCATAGACCCCCGCTGCCATTCACCGACTCTGCTCGCCCCTCACCACTGCCCCACTGCCCCTCCGCACCCCTCCGGTTCCACACCGTCCGTCATAACCCGTCAGGCTTCTTCACCGTTCCTCACCGCTCCTCATCGCCTTTCCTCGCCTCTCACTGTTCCTCACCTCCACTCCCCACCTCTCACAGTTCCTCCCCGTCTCTCACGCTTCCTTCCCGCCCGTCACCGTTCCTCTCCACCTGTCTCCGTCCCTCACGGTTCCTTCCCGCCCGTCTTTGTCCCTCACGGTTCCTTCCCGCCCGTCTCCGTCCCTCACCGTTCCTTCCCGCCCGTCTCCATCCTTCACCGTTCCTTCCCGCCCTTCCCCGCCCGTCTCCGTCCCTCACAATTCCTTCCTGCCCCTCTCGGCTCCTCATGGTTTCTCACCTCAAGACGTTACCTGCAGACGCCTCAGGGTGAGGGCGCATGTCGCTGTTCCCCCGCAGGTAGGGCTGGGGCCGTCTCGGGGTCGCTGCGCGGGAAGCGGCGGGAGGGAATCTCTCCCCCCAGAGAGGTGGGCGCTCGCTGCAGACCGCGGCACAGATTAGCCGCCCGCCCTCATCCGAGGACCGCTGTGCGGCCTGGCCTCGCAGGCAGCCTGGCGGGTCTCTGAGAGGGTGCGGCCCCCGGCATCGAGCATCCTCGGCAGATGCGGGTCTGGCAGCACCTAAGGGCCCGGGACGGGCCGCGCCGCCCCGCTGCAGCCAGCGCTGCTCACCTGCGGGCTCCGAGCCTGCCCTTCCCAGGAGGCTGCGGAGAGGCGGCTTGGGAGGACGGGGCCAGACCCGCTGCAGCCGGAGGGCTTGGGCAGTGCTCGCTCTGCTGTGGGCGTAGAAATGGGCCCGTTGTGCTGGGTGCCTTCTCCGTGGCATACAGAGATCCGCAACTTGGTGTGCGGTGCTCTGCCTGCGCTATTGGGGTTAAACTTGAGCTGCCTGACGGCGGACCTGGCAGAGATCTGACAGTGCTTCGGATACCAGTTTCCTTTCCTTGCATGACAGTAAACTGAACCTTGGTGAGGCTTACCTGCTGCTGCAGCAGAGGTGATCAGCTCTGACAAGGGGGTAAGGGTGGCAGGAATAAGTTATTTCAGCTCAGTTTCATCCTCAGGATGATTAGGATATTTGTGAGGAAATGGAAAGACTGAATTTTAGCCTGTTGCCATTTAGAAATAGTACCTGTTGTGCTGTGTCATTTGCCCTCACCAGTGAGCTATATGCTTCCTGTTGAAGTTTCATAGAAAAAGACTTGAGATTTGTGGAACTGAGAAAAAATGTAATGTTTCAAGTCCTGTGCCTGGGGAGGTGGAGCTAAAATTCCACTCAGCATTGTAACTTATGTGCATTTAATACCTTTCACCCTTTTTTCAGCATTCAAAATAACATGTAAGCTGAGACTGGAAGTTGGATATCCTTCCCTAAGGAGTGCTGCTTCACCTAGTGTACACTCTAACGGGAATAATGAGGTTTTCAACTCACTTAATAAGCTACAGAGTTGCCAGTGCAAACAGTGGCATCATCAGAAGAATGTCCAGTCCACAGTTCTTCCTCTTGCTGAACTACGTTATTTCACATGCACAGACTCTTTATTTGTGGAGTACTGATAGCATGCCTGGTCTCCATTGGAATAGGAAGTTAATGGGATTCTCTTGTGCAAGTTCTTTCTTGACAAATTGCTGCTGTCAAAGGGAACATTCCCCAAAAGCGGAGGGAGAACTTTTTTCCTGAGTCTGGATTGGAATCAAGAAAATTAGAAAGTCAAATTTTGTAGTTCTGGATGTCAGTGCTCAGCTTCTGTGAAGCTACTCCACAGTGTACAAAAAAAAAAAAAAATCCCTTTGGAGATATTTAGAGATATTTTATAGAGAGATTTTTGTATAAAACTACATATAAATAAAACAGCCTGCAACACAGACTTTGCATTGTTCTGTTCTGAGGCAGCACACCTTTATTTAAAGTGATATAGTCTTTAATGCTATGAAAGGATTTAGCTCCAAAACATAAATTTCTATTGCACAATGTTTTGCATAGTCTGGAAGGAGAAAATGACAAGTGTTTGTGTGAGATAGAAACATGGAATGGTTTTTCTCTTGCATTGCAGTGCTGTTGCCAGTTTTTCAAGAACTCGGAAGGTGGATGTCTTGCTGGCAGCAGTGCTGAGCAAAGTGAGTACATCTGGAAGAACAAGCCCCATGTTTGTCATATGATCATTTGCTCTGCTTTCCTTGTCCTGACAGCTCATTCTATGAATTACTAAAAAAAATGGAGGGGGGGGGGAATCAATAGTTCACTGAACATAGGCTAATAGCACATTGAAAAGAGAAATTGTAATTGAATCTGCAGAATCACCATGAGTTTTATGTATTGATCATTTGAACTTCCATGGAGTTAGGTTTTACTACTGCTTTTAAACTACTTTTATATGATGGAATTTAGGAAGAGAATAGCAGAAAAGCTATATTCTATCACAACTCCCTTTTTTCTCTTTTTTTCCCCTTTAATTTTACAGATGAGTCACAGAATTCATGCATCAGCATTACAAGTGGCTCACCAAAAGCCACAGCCTGCCTTGGAGAAGTTCATCCTGCCTAAAAGAATTTGCATTACTCAACAGCCATGAAAATAAAATACTAAATACTGTTTACTTAAGTGACTCTGTTCCAAATAGCATTTAGCACACTGGTAAAATGATCAAAGGCTGTGTGCCTTGTACCTCACTGGAATTCTGTTTTAATAAAATACTTTCTATTAAGAGATTCTACATGTACTCAGGATTTATTCAAGTACAGTGGTGTTTGTCTAACCTGGCTTTACTAGTGTACAGTACTGACTCAGTGCCAAGAACTCTAACAGGTTCACTTCCATGAGTTTTGACTTATTCTGACTCTTGTGTGAAACTGCAGTAGATGAAATGGCAGAGAAATTACACTTGACGAATCTGGGAAGTTACAATAAAAGAGAACTATAACGAAAAACTTAATAAATAAATATTAGCTGCTGTTTAAGGTCTCTGTTCCTTCCAAGATGTACTTGTTCAGCCTGTTCCTCTCTAAGCAGTGTGCACAGATTTGCAAATCATTTCAAGCACAGTAACCTCTCCCTGGTGTATAACACCTCAAAGATCTGGTAACTGATGCATAGGTAAGCCCAAGCCTTTACTGAGCTCATCTTTAGGTGCAGTGGTAGAGGAGTGTATTTTCTAGATTGTAAAGCAAATTCCTTGGTCTGATTGATATCATGTGTGATCCTCACTGTGATTGTTTCTGTTGTGCAGAGCTCCCATAACAGGCTCACAGGAGAGCACCTCTGGCTTCAGAAAACTTACCTGTCCTTGAGGACCCTTCTTTCAACATGTTGCCATTCCTCCTGCTCCTTCCAGACTGTCCTCTCTTTGACTTCCCTGGTGAAACCAGTCATAGTTTTGCCTTTATTCAGCAAAACCATGCTGAGAGCAATGATTCAACAGAAAACCATGTTTGTGCTTCTTGTCAGACCTGGCCACAGAGCCTCCTCCTGGCCGTTACTACACTCTTGATGAATTTTAATGAAAAACTTTTGGATAGTTTAGTTAACAGAATATTCAGTCTGCCCTTCCTTTGTAACAGGCTACAAATGTTTAGCTCACTCTTCAGTGGAAGAGAAGGACTATTACAATTCTGAAGTCTGAGTATTGCTGACTCTCCAACTAACAGAGATTCTCCAACTCTCCACTTGTTTGCTTACACTTTAGATTTTATAGGTGTTTGAGACTTGGTACCAAGAGTAGCTTAAGAAATTTCTTGGTTTTGTCACAAGAGGTTGCTATATGCCTGCAGCTGATCCAGGTCCTGCCTACTGAGCTAGCCTCTGCAAACATCTATTTTCTTACAAGGAGCTTTTTTTAAATTGTTTTCTGTTTTCCTATTGAATTATTATTTTCCATGAGGATCAATCTGATAGGATAAAAGCAGCTCAATTGAAAGGAAGCTCCTAAAATTTACAAAATTACCTTCTTTCTTCCAAAGCCAAGAACTGAAACAGTAGGTTAACATGAGAAGCCCAAGGAAACATAAGACTGAAGCTGAGCAGAAAAAGTGAGAAGTCTGGTTTGTTTCTTCTTCCCCTAATCCCCAGCGCTGCAGTAAACACTGCTGCTGTTATAGTTCAGCTTGGTCGAAGATTCCTGTTTTCCAAAAAACCCAAAGAAATACTTTTAAACCACTAGAAGCTTGCCTGGTGTGAGTCTCTGAGGACAGCCATAACCTTTGTAAGAAGAAAAAAAAAAAGAAGAGCTGAAGAATTTCAGCAGCTGGTAATGGATAAATCATCTGAACAAATGCGTAGTAGGAGCAGAGGGCTGAACAGTTAAAGCAGAAAAACAGCTGTGAGCTAAATTCTTCCCAAAAGGAAGCCACTGATGAAAGCAAAAATCTTGATATTGTTGGTAGCAAGAGCGTTGCTCTACTGAGCCAAATAGGGAAGCACTAAAATCAAGCCCTCATTAAAAATACTTGGATTCGGAGCTTTCCCTTTCAACAGCAGGACTGAAATCCAGTTAGCTGTAAATATTAGTTTAAAACTTCTGGTATCATCCACAGAGGATGAGGGAGCAAGCCTTGGGTCTGATGGGGAATAGATCCCACACTGGCAGTGTTATAGCTCAGCTTTTTACCTCAGATTTCAAAGAGAAAGGCTGAATCATAAAAGGCTGCCAGAACTAAGATGTTTCCTCTGAGAGAGAGAAAGCTTTCTTTCCAGATGTGCACCTCATCATGTAGGCAAAATGGAGGGAAGGGAGTGGGATGAAGAGAACTCTCCACTGGAAGAAAGAAAAGCTGCTGGCTGAGTCACACACAGCATCCTAGCCTTGTTTTGGGACAAGTCACAGTGAAAGAAAGGCAAGATAACTCACTGCCCTGTGGGTATAACCCCTGAGGGCTCTGTCTCCAGGGGACTCTGCTCCTGTGATACCATACAAGGCAGTCACATAAGATGTTCTCATGTGTAAGGCTCTGACTTGATTCTGAACACATACATGGATTCTCTTGTGTCCCTTACAGACACAGAGAGATGCTCTGTGAAAGGCATGCATATGTAGGAAATATTCTGGAATGCTCTGGCGCTGTCATAACTACTTTGCAGGTAAACTCTAGTTTTTCATGATGAATTACAGATGAAAATAAATAATAATTTACCCAGCAAACCCTTACTGTTATTTATAAATGTATTTTGGATTTTCCCTACATTTTCATTATATGCAGGGAAGCTAAGCACTTTGGCCTCTCTGTGGGGAATAGCTGGAGTGTTGGGCCTTTGGGGTGGAAAAGGCAAGCAGCATGATGCTGGGAGAGAAAACCACATCAGATGAGTGTTTCTGGTAACACTATCAACTGTTATGCTCCTAATGATGGCATTCAAACCATCACTGCCAAATTACATCTTTACGCTTGAAAAGGAACCCACTTTGACACTAAACCTATTAATGTAAGATGATTATCTAAATGTAAAAATCCAGCTAGGGATAATGCTGTGGGGTGGCTACCTGGATATAGCTCATCAGGGTCACCACAGGCAGCACTGACCTCAGGTGCATCTAAGGATCAGTATCTCCTTTTCTTTCTGATAGGCTCCTTTTGGGCCATCTTTTTGAAGAACTAAGTATTTTAGCATTCTTACTGCTAGGTATAATCATCAGCCTTCAAATTATTTTTGCAATTCTCTAGTATTTCACTATGTTGGAAAATTCAGAGCAGGGGACTGGAAGTGGTATTCCACAGCTGCTCTTACCGAAGCATGTTCAGAGGTGGTGCCACCTCTCTGCACATGCTCACTAATCCCTTGTCTATACAGGCAAAGAATGCATGAACATTTTTGGTGCGCAGCACTCATGATCATGTGCGGCTTTTACCGTTACAGCCCCAAATCCTCTCAGAGGATTCCAGGACAGAGTTCATCCCTTTCTGCACTGCCAGTAGGGGCCACATCCCTGGTTCTTCAAGATATGATTTCCAACCTGCCCTCTGGAGTGCCTGCCGTGGCCCAGTCTAGCAAGTCATTTGGGTCATTAGGAAAGGCATTCTGTTCATGTTCTTTATATTCCGCCCATTGTTTGGTCCCGTGCAGATCCTCTAAGCAGCGACGTCATTATTTTCAGGGCACTGAAAATGCTGAGGCTTGAGCTGAGGTTTTGGGTGTGACCGTCTCACCCTCAGTGCTGTCTCCGCAGCCCTCTGGGAGCCCTGTGGGGCCTCGGCCCACGCAAGCACAGGTCCCCGGGACGGCTGGTTCCGGAGCGGGTCAGGCGTCGGGAGCTCGAGTCCTACACAGCCGAGCCGAGACCACGGAGATCCAAGCGAACGGTAACGAAGGCGATGCGAAGGTGACAGGATGGACACAAGTTCAGGTATTTGGAGCAGCACACACCCACGCTCAGTCCCGGGCCTGCTCCGCGGAGCGGTGTCTCCTGAGGCCGTTCTAGACCCTGTCCAGTAAGTTTTTCTGGCGATAAAACACTCGCCGGCAGTGCCCCGCGCCAGGCCCTGCTCGCTATCCCCGGCCCTGTGGTGCCGAGACAGAGGCTAGAGCTCCCCGCCGCTCCTCCCTGCCGAGCCGGGCCGTGGAGGGGCGGCCGCGGGGTGCGCGGGGCGGGGACTGCCACCGCCCGCTCCCAGTGAGCTCATCCCGCCGAGGCTCCGGGCCGGCCGCGGAGCCAGCCTGGGTTGGGGCCCGCGGGCGGAGGTAAGCTCTCCCGCTGCTCTCTTGTCGCGCCCGCGGGGCGTGCCCTTCGCCCGCCTCTCTGGAGGGCTGCGCGGGGCTCGGCGGAGCGAGGCACGAGGGAAACTTTCTGGCCGAGGAGCGTGTACGGCTATGTCGGGCTGCGGTGGCAGGGCAGGGGCGGGGTGGTGGCTGCCACGGGCCGGGGCCAGGGCCGAGGCCGGCACAGGTGGGGGCAGGGCGAGGAGGAGCACAGCGCGGGATGGCCGGACCCGGGCCCGGCGGGTGGAGGAGGAGGCGCTGGCGGGCGCTGCCGCGGGGGCGTTGAGATTTCCGCCTGCCCGGCACATACCTTCATGTTCCTGTGACTGCTACAATTTCCATTCCTTTACGAGTGGAGATTCTGGAAAGAAAAACCGGGCTTTCAGGAAAACTTGATTTGTTTGTTGTTACTTGGTTTTGGCAGTAGAATGTGAAGACGACCCTTCTGAGAGCAGGAGGTGTGCCAGGAGTGCCCCGTTGCGGTGCGGCAGCCGGAGCGAAGGATAGGGTCGGTGGCTGCTCGGCGTGAGGCCTTTGGGGTAGGGCTGGCAGAGAGGAATTCAGTTCTTGGCCTCTGAGATTGGCAGGGATGGAGCGGAGCGTGTGTGGGCCCGCTGGTAATGACATTGTTTTGGCTGCTGAAATAGAAGGTCCTGCGCTTGTGGTCGTCAGTGTTGCCTGCTGGGATGTCGAGAATGAAATGATAGAACGATAATTTGATTTGTCTTTTAATACTAAAAATGTATAGTAACTGTGTTTTTATAATCTGCTTTCTAAAGCTTTCCGATTTCTTAGCAGTGTTGTTTCAGTTTGTTTGCCCTAGCCTCGAATGCATGTTTACTGGACAGAGATTAAACTGGGTCCTGAATGTTTGTTTTAAAGAACAAAGTGTAACTGGAGACATCTTTCTGTGAGGATGAGCCTGGGGGAGAAGGGAGATGAGGTCTGCTTCAGTGTGATACTGAGTGGGTCCACTGAAGCCTGTTTTCTGCTGTGTCCCCACCTTCTTTTCCCCTTTTCTGGCAGTGTGACAGTGGCACTCTCTGGTCTGATTCAGAGGTGGTGTTTTCCGAGTGATGAAGCAAGCACTGCTTTACTGTTTGGAAAGCTAACAGTTGGGAATGTGGGAGGTTTGCTTTGGGCCTCTGTCATTGCTGCCTATCAGTTTGCAGGAGGTGTACTGGTTTAGAGTATGTTAAATGTTTTACTCATCCAGGCCATTTCATAGTTTTCCAGGTTTATTCAGTATATGCAGAACAAATTTTTGCAAGCTGTTCCTTAAAAATAGCCTGATGCTTATAAAATTAAAGATACCAGGGAATAAGGGAAATAAATGTGATACCTTGGCTCCTACAGAAATTTCTCCTACTGTAGTTTGATGTGGATCTGCCAAAAATGAACCTTTACTGTTTGTTCTGATCTGATAGTTCAGAGCTGGAAAAATAGTGTTATTTTATTAAATAATGCCAGTAAGCGAGGTAAGCACAAACACAATTTGGTTTTACTGTTGCAGTGTATTTAGATCTTTGTTTGCATGGATGCTCTAAAGTGCTGGTTGGCCTGTTTTCTCAGTTTAGCTAACCATTGGAATGTCCAAATCGTGCTGAATTATGTCTGCTTTAAAGTCAAAATGTCTTTGGTTCCTGGCCAGAATTGCTCAGCTTCCCGTAACAGTCTTTAGGAAGAAGGCATTTTGTGTCAAACCACAGTCCTGAAGTTGATGCCTCAGCAACTTTGTGATCTGAGTATATACTTTTGAAGACAACTAAGCAAGGCTGTTCTAATTCAGCTGAACTTCTTACTGTCACCAAGATTAAACCTTTCTTTGAAGATGGAAGATTAATCAGCAAGCCTTCAAACTCTTGTGTGTCTTTTGATCTGTTTGGTTGTTTGTAATGACACCCATAAACATCTGTAAGTTGAAATTTATATTAATGGTTTTTAAGTTAAGATTTTTCTGTAGAGATGCTGTTCTGACTAGAAACTGGTGTTTCAAGCTCTATCAGGAGCTAGATCTTCATGTTTTGCAGAAAAACACAGAAAGATTAGCTTTGGGTTTTGCTTGTGTGTAAGGTTTGAGAAAACTGGGTTAGTTCCTGTCTTTTGATTGCTTTCATCTCCCTAGACTTAACATGGAAGCTGCAGAATTGATTTACCACAAAGCTGTGGCAGTGTCTCCTCGCTGGAGTCTTGTGGTGTGGGATGTCAGTTGCTAAGTGTTTGCAGAGAACACTTCATGTCATAGACTATATCATGCTTTCAGCTTAAGCATCTCCCTGAGCCTTAAACAGGGATCAGTTCAGTGGCAGCACTGAGTGGGTTCTGTGTATAGCCCTTAGCAGAAATGTAAATGTCTTTGAGGTTAGATCAAGAGCTGGTTTTAGGATCTTGATGTTGTTGAAGTTGATGGCAATGCTCAATAAATGATTGCACTCTTGACTTTTTGCTGTGAATTTTCAGTGTCCTCAGATGAAGGGGTTATGTTTTTTTAATGCTTGGGTGGTGACTTGGTGAAGTGCTGTTTTGTGAAGTACTTCACAGGCACTTCTGCAATCCACATTACCCAAATTATTTTGGGAAGAGGGCTGTCATCTAGCTCTTCCTCATGTGCCTTGGTGAATTCAGCTATATCTAGATGTATATGATATTGGCAAACTAGATGCATCTTAGTGTTCTCATGAGCTTAAATACTGTTAACCATGGAAGGTGCAAAGCTACAGGTAGGTATTTTGAATCTCTGCATTTTTTCTCAGCAGCCTTAAATTCATGATGTTGCCTTAACATTAGAACTTCTGAATTATCAATAAATGCAGATTTCCACATTTTTTATTTCTAAAATAGAGAGTGGTGTTAAAAGACAAGAAGCTCCATAGGCTATGGTAGCACTGTTTGCAGTCTCATTTTGGCCCACGGTAGAATTTCTCCTCAGATTAGTGATCCAAGTATTACTCAAATTTAACACCTTACTTTCCTTAAGAAAAGATGCATCATATTCCAGAACTGTAAGAATTAAACTATAGAAGAAGAGGGTGCAGAGTGAGTGCAAGATGTGCTGCGTCATGTGGAGGTGAAGTGGTTGTACTGATGGAGCCAGGACAGGCTGTGTGAATTGTCTCCAGAAAGAGCCACATGGGCATCTCGGGGTGGCAGAGGTGTGTGACTGTGTGAGTTCATGGCTGGAGTCAGCAGCTTGAGTGTTCAACTTCCTTCACATTGCTTCTTACCGTTTCTCTTCTACCTCCATTTCCCCCTTACCTAGCTCAGTAATCTGTGATTAAATATTGACAAATTAGCACATTTGTGTTTTGGGGACTTAATCCCAGCTACTGCTCTGGTTAGCCCTCTAGATCAGATAGCAAAACACACTTGGCTGTAGTGCGGAGCATGGCTTCTAGCTGAAATGCTGGCTCCCCCTGTGAAGGTCACTCACTTTTACATCCATTTATTGAATTAGCAGCTGTTAGTGCTTGTGTTGTCTGTACCTCCTAACATATAAAAAGTAGTTTCAGCACGTGTGGAACAGAAGGGTGAGTGTATCCTATATTTGATAATTAACAGCTTCAAGAACAAATGTACCTGTAAAATGTTTGCTGCATTGCATCAAGGTCACATGTGATGCGTGTTCATTTTTTGTTCTTTTTTTGCTTTCTTGGTGGGGCTTTTGTTTGGTTTGTTGTTTATTGTTTTGGCTTTTTAAATTTTTTTTAAGACTCGATCTTGGTTAAATTTAGATCCAGCAGGAGAGAAGCTGTAACTTGTTAGCAGCACAGGAAACGCCTTGTAGAAGGTTTTTGCTGTGTGTTTTTTTGTGTGAATGTGAACTCTCTGCTACACGGCTGGAGTTAGGCTATGGGGAGCTCTGCCTCAATTAGAGTCAGTTTGTATCTTTAAATATTGTATTAGATTTTGCTGGAACTTTGCTGCCATGTGCTTCATATAATTTAGTATTAACTATTAAATATCTATGCCTAAAGCTGGTAGTTTCAAGTCAAAGTCAAAGCTATAGCACTTAAAATAGCTGGGGTGTTTGCTGAAAAGACAGAGCCCAGTTTAAACTGCCTCAGCTTTGTTTCATCTGGAAAAACACTAGATTTGAGTAGTCTAAGGATTGTGCTTTCCTTCGTTTGGTAATTTACAATTAAACTAATCCGTTTCTTTAACAGATGTCCTTTCCTTTGAATCTGTATTTCTGACCCAGGCACAGTCTGAAAATCACTTGGGGTCTCCTGTGGCCCCTGGTGCGATAACTGTGCTGACAACAGAGGGAGCATTAAACTCCTTGCCCACGGTAAAGTGTGGGGAGTGATACCCATGTTCCTATAGTCCTTGTATGGGTAGGATGAGCTCATTAGCCTTCTGGCAGTCATCCTAGGAGAGGGACAACTCTAATTCCAAACCTGGGCAGATGGAGCTCGTTTTGCCCTATAAGGCCTTCCATCTAAGAGGTTAAACCTGCATCCTAAGGACTTGGCTGCCAGCGTCCAAGCTTGCTAGGCCCTGGCAGATGAACCTTAGGACTAAAGGGTGGGTCCAGCTCTGCACATGCTGTTGTCTCACCTAAAAAAAATCCATTGTGCAGGCTCGAGGGTGCTATCCACTATCCTCTTTTTATCAGAGCGCTTGTAAAAGGCGCTGATGAGGAGCGTGGGTGGAGCCCTCCCTGGATCTTCGTTCACGAAGCCTAGCCACGATGATGTATTTCTGACCATACTTTAGCAAGTTATTGTTTGAATAAACAAGAATAAATAGAAGCAAAATATGTCCTTTGCTTTTTGAAACCTAAATGAGGTGGAAGTTGCTAGATTTTAATGTGTGGGTTGGTTTTGATTCAGGCTTGTTTTTTTTTCTATTTTGTGTGGATTTTTTTTTCTTCTTGTTTTTTGAAGAATAATGACAAAACACAAAATATTCTTCATGTTAATTTTGGGAAGGGACATGTTCTGTGTTTGACACCAGCAATGCCTTTTGAGTTGCATTGATTATTTAGTTAATGTGCTTCAAGATCTGTCTTACACACAGCTGAATTCCCATGGAGGTCACAAAGGGATTTTTTGTGTTGGTGAGGACATAGAGTTCCTGTGTTTTTCTACAATATTTGTCAGAAACTGAAAGTTTGAAGGAAGGAAGGAGGAATATTACTGCCATAAAGCACAGACATGATTTTGCTATGACAAAGTAAAATTTTCAGCACTTAGCAACCACTGATACAGAATTTTCATGTGTGCAAGAATTGCTTTGAAAGTTTAAGAGTGAATGGAAAGACATCAGGGTAAAACTTTGCTTTATCCTCAGGTAAATGATGCTTGACAAAAGTAGGGTGGAGCATAGGACCACTGTGCCTTCTAGCGTGATGTACCAAGTGCAGTTTTAGAATTAATTGGTATGTTTAAAACTCTGGGAATATAGCTGGAGTGTGTGGAGTCTTTGTTTATCCTCTGTCCAAGCTGGTTTTTGTGCCAGTGTGGTGCATTACCAGGTGTATTTTCTAGAAGTTTGCAGTAAGTCAATCAAGGAGTTGCAGGACCACTTCATAAAATTTTTTATGCTCATTCAGAAGTACTAGGCTTATTTTGAGAAAAAAAAATACAATTAATGCTGGGTTTGTGTATTTTTTTTTCTTTTTCCTGAGCAAAAATGCTGTTCTTTGTCTTTAAAAGACAATACAGAAAGGAGAACAAATGTGACATTAAGTTATTTTGTTCTGCTGAAGTTCAAAGGTCTGTAAGAGCCCGCACCAGAGGAATATACGGAGTGGTTTGTTAGACTATTTTACTCTTCTCCTCCTTGCCTTGTGCCTGCACAGAGGATTTTTCCAAGGCTCTTGCATCTTCTGCAGCAGTGTGTGCCACCAGAGCTGTGTCTTGGGTCACATTGGGGGAACAGGCTTCTTGAGAGCTCATTTTATTAGCGAAGTGTTCCAAGAATCTGGCTCACTGAGGAATCTAACACTGACCTGCCGTCTGGTAGAAGCTAGATCAGTTTCTTCCTATTTTCATCATGTCTGTTAATAGGAAAAACAAATGCTTTTTCCTTAGTGAGCCTTTCTTGAGCCTCCTTTCTTCAATTCTTGGTTTTTCTCAGGAGAGAAATTGAGGGTTGTTTTGTTTTATATCCCCCTTTTTTTCTTCTGCTCACAAGATTTTGAGCTGAGTTAGTTCTTGTTGGTGTTACATCTGTTTTCTTCACGAATCGGTGAACTCTGCTCTTGTGATTTACATGGGGCTTGCAAGGATCCCATTAACAGGTTAAGATGAGGCAGTGTATACTGTCTTGGCAAACTTGTGAAGACTTATGCAGACTTAAGATTTTAATGAATATTTAATTTTTTGAAGGAAGGTTTGTATTCCACTGCTAGTTTTATTGTTGTTTTTTGACACTTACCTGTGGAGGGAATGCTTTCTGGCTTCTGAATTGGAGGCTTTGGTGGTGCTTGACTGTTTAATTGCTTAAAGTAACAGGACAACTGTAAAATTTTAATAAATATAGGCTTGCCAGGTATTCCATATTTTTGGTAAGAGCGTGTAAGATCTTGTCTGCACCAGGGAGTTATTGCAGAATGAGGCAGGGTGTGAATGTGAAGCACTTTTGCCCTTGCGTAGACAAGCCTGTAGTTTTCCTTCAAGAAGAAACTCTGGGATGTTCCTTGTACATTCTTGTGTATGGTGTGGGCTCTGTAGTGGACTTCCGGCTGACAAGGAGTAATGCCTGTATGTATCCCCTTCCTGTGAATAATCTCATTGATTCCAATGTTCTGCTTGTGTAAAGGAAGTACACACATGCTGGATGGGGGCAGGATTGGAGGAGGGCTTGCTTGTAAGTCCCTTGTGATAGATACCGCCAATTGTAAATGTCAAAACAGCTTATTTTAACACTGCTGTGAGGTCTCTTGGTGCTGCTGCATTGTACATTAGAATGAAAAGTGCTTTAAGGGAAAAGCAACTGAAAGAATTTGGATGTTAGAGTGTTTCCTTGTAGTTTACACTGTAGAAGGATGCCTGGGTCTTGTCTATAAAATAGCATAATCAGGTAATTAAAACCAGAAGGCTTCCATTTCACAAGAGAGACAGAAAAAGGTGTAGTCACAGGATTTTGAGATGAGCAGCAGGGAGAATAATATTTTAGCTTTGCCACATTGCTATGTGTGAGATTTTCAGGAGACAGTTGACCCAATCTAACAGTTTGTTGTGATTCAAAGCAGTGGTTTCCCTTCCATCTGTACCTGCCATGAGATCCTGCTCTTTTTCTTGTGTCATCTCTCATCTGACTCCACAGTGCAGTTCAGTAAAGGCACAGAAATCTATCTCAGTGCTGGCACAGCAGAAGCGCGTATGCAGAGCTGACCTGTTTGCCAACTTGCCCATTGTGACTTTGAGCAAACTGATTTTTGGTCCTTTCAAGTAAAATGGGAATAAGACTGCCAGCCTCCCTGCAGGCTGTTAGGAGAATATTCTTTGAAATTCAGTGGTTGTTTTTCTCATATATGAAGTGTGACTTTCAAAAGTCCCTACAGGAGCTGTGTCAGGTGGCATTTCAGGTGTACAGAAACATCCCCTGTTTGAAAATGTGGCTCAAGACAGTCATGTTGTATGTGTGTATGTAGTCTGGTGGTAGAATCATCTTGCTCTGCGGTACAGCAAAGATTCTGCACATCTGGAGCTGCCTAATTGTTTTTCCTCTTTGTTCTTGTTTTGGTTTGCTGGATTGTTACGTGTAGCTGTGTAGACAAAAGAAACAAATATGGAAATGAAGGTGTTTGTTGGACCACGTGCTATTGTAATGTGTCCAGAAGAGACCTATGGTGTTAGATTACTTTGAAGTCACATTTTTTTGGATATCGCCTAAAGCGCTGTTTTGAGAGCTGCCTTAACTTACCTGTGTACTTCACTGAAATTCTCAAGGCATTACTCATTTTGGTCAGGTCTAATTTTGGAAAAGATAGTCTGTGATTATTTTTTTATTTTTTTTTAATATTGGGATTGATAAGAGCTTAATTGGTGTTCTTTGGACTGAAAAGGAACACAAGTGGCTGCGTTGCAAGATCAAATAGCCATCTTCAATCTGCATACAGGATTCCATGCAAGCACATAACTAGATATGTTTATGTAGGGCTTTTTTATATGTAGAATTTCTCATCTGCAGTATTTGGCAAGTTGAAAGTGAAACTTAATAACTTTATCCCCCTTTGAATTGGTTCTATCCCTTTACACAAGATAACTTTCCTTCCCTTGAAGTTTTAAGGTGATTGAAATAAACAGTAATTTATTTGTTTCTCTTTGTGACCTGGAGTTGAAAACCACAATAAACACAGAGATGGTTTGCTTGTCTCGGCTGCAGCAGTCCATTGCTAAGCTGATGGATTTTAGTGATATTTAGTAAGTCTAGGAAGGTTAAGTCATTACTATTCAGCCTCACTGGGAGGACCTTATAATCTTTCTCAGCAGTCACATATGAGGGGAAATGTAGCCCTTGGCTACTCAACCATCCTGTGACTGGAGAACTTGCCCATCCTTTGATGGAACTCTGAGTAGAAATGGTGTAACTTTAACAAAATTGAGTTTTGGTTAAGCTAGTTCTGTCCTGCATTGTAATAGCAGACAAATTCTGTGTATGCTATCTGATGGGGAAGCACTGACTGTCTTTAAAAGAGTGTCCTGTACGTAAAGTTGATAATAATACAGCTGCCATGGTGTCACTTGGTGGTCTGCTAAATGAAATTTGGCCTTTTTCCCCTATGGAGGAGAGTATAAAAATGACACGCAGCGCTGGAGAGGACGACTGTGTGAGTTTTAAAGCATAATGGATCCCATATCAGGCACAGTCTGAAAGNGGATCTTCGTTCGTGAAGCCTAGCCACGACAGATCCCATATGCAGGTAGTGTTTTTGAATCAGCAGGTCAGGTTACATTGCCATGCAGGTGTGAAGGGAGCTGTCACTGAGCTCAGAACTTTGATGTGGTGAAGACATCACTTTTGGTGCTGTAGAGGAAACTATCTCTTCCCCTTTGCTGCAGCATGCAGAAGAGAGGATCCTCGATCAGAAGAAGGTGTTGTAGCCCTTTGAAGATTGTGCTTGTTTACAGATTTGGGTTGTGGCCAGCCCATTTGGTATTGTTATATGAAATTTGTAGCCTGTCCTGTGGTAATAGGTATTAGTTCTGATTATTGAAGGTCTTTAACACTAAAAATGTCTATTACATCTAGGCTATTTCTAGTCCTTCTTCCCCCACGTAACTTCCAGACCATGTTGATTCCTTAGTAGTACATGTAGTTTAACAGTAGCACCAGCAGCTTGCTTAGATACAGACTGCAAAGACTAACCCACCCAGGCTGCCTATCCAGCCTTTTTTCAGAAGAGAGGGAACCGGCAGCACTCCTGATGGATGTACTGGACACTGCATGATGCCTGGGGAGTCCAGAAACTCCAGTCTGTTAAAACCTTGAGGTCAGTTACTGTAGATTTCAATGTGCTATCTGTCTCAATTTTCACTTTACTAGATCAGTCCTATCTTCAGTTTTGTGGGTCATGAGACAACAATGTCTAGGATTCCAGCAGCATGGAGGAAGCAGAGTGATGGGCTGAAGGAAAATAATTTTGCTCGTGAAGTTGTTTGACCTGCAGCCTGTGCAATGTCAGATGGATGCCTTCTGCATTGCTGGAGTGAATGGTTGGGTTGTTTTACAAGCAGCTGGTTGATGTTCCTCTGGAAATGAGGACTGTTGAGAAATTGGAGATGGATTTTATCTCCCTGCTCCTCACATCCCATGCTTTCTGGAGAGGACAGTGCTGTCATAACCTCAGCATACAGCTGGTTGCTAAAACAAGACTGGATGAATATGAGTTGAGTCGGGATGTTGGTTAGGATGATTTTTGTCTTCCTTTCATTTCTTGTATGGTAGTGAAGCAGAAATGGCAGTTTCTGATCTAGTTCTCATCTAGTTTTAGGCTTCTGATTTTCTCCTGACAGTGTGTGTGCAGGGTGTCACTTCTCCCAACTAGAGCATGGTGAATTTCCTTGCCTAGTGTTTTGACCATTTCATAATTGATTGAAGTTTGTCACTTTTTCTGTTTAATGTGAGAGGATGAAAGTGACCATTATGACAAAGGCAAGAAGAATATATATCTGTGTTTCTATTTCATTTTCCTTTGCTCATTCCAGCCTAAATGCAAACTGTGTCTGGGACATCCATTGGTTCTTAAGGAGTGCTATCTGGGATGCTTCTAATGGTGTTTCCTCAGGACTCTGTCTTTTAAACCTTGTGACCTTATTTCATTCTTAGAATGCTTCTCTAAATAGTGACTTTCCACTTAAAGGAGGGCCAGCTTTTTTTGGAAAACTTTTTTTTGAGGTGAGGATTATTGCTGAAGACAAGCACCATACAGTGTTCCTCTTACCCACCCTTCATTATTCTGCTCTCATCATGTTCACCCACCTCCTTCTTGCCCCTGAAGCAAAAACTGATTTTGTGGTATAATCTATATACATTGATCCCTGTCTTGCAGAGCTGGAGGTGAGGAAAGGTAATTAATTGAATTTAGAAATAAAAAGCAGTGAAATGATAGAGTAATTTACTTCTCTAATACTTAAAGATAAAATTGAAGGGAGAAAACAGCTTTGGAGTTAGGCTAAGTGAGATGAGACCAGGAGAGCAAAGTGGAACATTTTGGGGTTGTTTGGTTGATTTTACTTTGGGTTTTTCGTAAGTCATAAATGAAGAAAGGGGAAATTCTGTAGAAAATGGCAGAAGGCTACAGTCTTGGCATTTTCTCTGGAGGCACTTAGCAGAATGGGAAGAGAAAGGGAAAAATAAATTTGCCTGCACCTCCTCTGTGGTCAGGTATTTTTCATGTAAGAAACAGCTACAAATCTTGAAGATGTTTTCAATCCTCTGCTGACAGCTGCTACTCTTTTGTCCCCAGTGTAGACAGGCAGATGACTCAAGCAATGATTCTTCATCTGCATCATTGCTGAGTTGTTCGGGTTAGTTGAAATGCGTGCTTATGACCTTTGAAGTTCATGTTTCTGCCTTATGAGTGCATCTCATCTGGTGCAGTGCAGGATCAGTTTCTTCAGCACTACAGGGTAGTAACAGGTAGCTGGGGAACAGTAATCTCTGAAGCAGATAAACAGTCACTTCTGGCACCTGACAACAGTGTTTGGACAGCAGTTGAGTGAATAGATCATTTTTTCCCCTCTGTGGTCAGTCCATAGAGACAGTGGACAGAACTATCAGCAATAGGGTAAAAGAATAGCATAGCAGAGAAGTGGATCATTGCAGGATAGAATAGGTACATCTGGGAAGTCAAATCTGGAACCAGTCTGGTGGGAAAAAAGCTCCTGCAAAAGCACATTCTAATGGCTAACCTGATAATGAAGTTTTTCTCACACTTCCTCATCTTTCACCTCTTTCACTGTATTTTAGTAGTGCTCCAGGGCATAATTCCACTCTTGAGAAGTGAGCAGCAAGCTGGAAACTTGGGTGTGCTTTGGCTTTTTCCTGTTAAATGGGTGCATGCCTTTCAGGGGTGTCAGGTAAGAGTGGGGATGATGTGGACTATCAGACTAACTCATGGGTAGGATTAGTAATGGGTTCTGGAGGGATCACAAGGAAACAGATGCAGTAGAGTTTGTCAGTGCTGTGTCTATATTGATCTTCCTGCATGAGAGAAACCTACAAAGGGGAAAGACCATCGTTGTTGAGGATATTGTAGAAGAATGTTTCAATAATAGCAGTTATCTTTAGTGAGTTTGTTTGGATTTGGCTAAATGTAGCCCATTGGAAACATTGTATTACCTTTTTTTAATTGCTTAGAGTCATAGACCTCTTCAGTCTATCTGTTTGATCATTTTCATGAATGCATTTGAATAATAGTAAAACCAATGTATCCCATCAGAAGTAGCACCATAAAGGAAAATAAAAACCACAATTTTTTTAAATGTTTTTGTTTGTTCTTGGAATAGGAATCTCTTATTTCTGGGAACATGCCCTCTGTTTATTCTAAAATTTTATTATATATTGATGAGTCAAAATGTAGTAATTTGAAATATTTTTTTACTTACTGCCCTTTCTTTTGATATCTGTTGTATATTCTGTATTTCCAAGTTTCCCCAAATGAGAAATCTTTGTGATTTTTCAATAGAGGAGTCAAATGAAATTAGAATTTCTAGTGGATCTGGAAAGATTTTTGATAGAGAAGTGCTCTCTGTAATACCTTTCATTCCATTTGCCTTGCTTTTATAACTGAAGATGTGTGTCCAGAGAAGGGTAATGAAGCTGGTGAAAGGTCTGGAGCACAAGTGTTATGAGGAGCAGCTGAGGGAACTGTGGTTGGTTACTCTGGAGAGAGGGAAGCTCTTTCTAACTCTCTGAAAGGAAGTTGGAGCAAGGTGAGGGTTGGTCTCTTCTCCTAGGTGACTATTGATAGGACAAGAGAAAATGGCCTCATGTTGCACCAGGAAAGGTTTAGGTTGAACATGATTCTATGCTTGTATGAAACAACCTGTCTTCCAGGTTAACTCCCGAGATAGCAGAGGATTATTATAAGAAAAATATATCTGCAGCTGCTGCTTACGTGAAGTTGGTTGTTAAATTTGAGATGTGGCAGACAGAAAGGTGTGTGCTCACAGGCATGGATGAGTGGACACAGGCATGTATAGAGCAGTGCAATGATGTAGGGAATTTGTTCAGCCCTTTCTGTGGTGGTCAGCACTGTGTTGCATATAGGTGAAGAGTAACTGTGGTGATGCCACATACCATTCTCACCAGCCTGCTCTATGCTCCTGCAGTCTGGAGCCTCCAGCTGATGGCAGATTTCTGTTGTGTGGCTGTTCCCCCAGCTATGCAGCTGAACTCCGGTTAGGAGTTTGACCTTGATTCTGTTTGATTTCACCACTGTGTCTTACAGTAACTTACAGGGGTTTAGCCTTGTAACCTTAATTATATGTGGAATGTGGAGAATGTTGTGTTACTTTTCTGTGTGAGAAGACAGTGAACCTGTAATTGCTTAGTTCAAGTATTAAAACATTCCTTGTACTTTGCCTAACCAAGCCATGTTGTAAAAAATAAATATAACTCCCCAAAAGTTTCTACTGATTACCTCACTATTTTATTTGCGTTGATCCTCTTTATTTTGTTTGGTTTTGTGTGAATGGATGTTATTAATGTTGCATTTGTTTTTGTTTTCTTTCTGTTATCCTTCAGGAGCAACATTTAAAATGTTAAAGGCAGTTCTAAAAAAGAGCCGAGAGAGTGGAAAAGGGAGCAAGAAAGACTCAGGTATGAATACTGATCAAATATTTCCTACTGTAGCTGAGCTGTGCATTATAAATCCAGCAGGTAACTGTACTCTGTTGCAGCAGTGATGCCCCTTACACCAGCCATGTGGAGAGGGCTCTAGGACATAGTCCCCTGCTCCATTTGCCAGACTGCTTCCTTGCGGAGCACTAGGAGCGGATCTGAAGCTTCCTGGGAGGTGTATCCAGCACACTCATTCCTGAATCCAATGAGAGCAGCCTGCTCTTGTTTCTGGCTATGGAAATATAGAGAGCAGACTACGTGTTGTCCTCCAGCTTGAACACCACCCCAGGCCAGAGGTTCAAAACCTGAATGGTAGAGATACATTCTGAACTGCTTATTCAATTCTGTTATACCAGAATACCAAAAAACTCATATGCATTATGGGTGATAGCATTTTTAGTAGTCATATATTTAGGGAAAAATATTGACAATAAATTTACTGAAAAGTCTTTAAGCTCATTATCAAATTATGTCATGTACTAGCTTTTGCTTTGCAGAGATTTTCAAAGGTAAAATTAATAATCAACAAATTTCATTTAAAAAGAAATAAAGCTTATATAAATTGAAAGTTTAGTAGGCCACTAGTTACCCTGTTTTCTGAAAGGTAATGTAGATAACTAAGAATTCTAATTGCCATTTTCAAGGGCAGAGAAGGACCAGCAATGCCCTTTGAGAAGGAGTAGTAGTTACAGAAGTGCAGGGAAGGTGGTCGAGGATTAAGCCTGACTGCCCTGTGCAGGTCCTGCTGAAGTCTTTGCTAGAAAGCTAATAGCCATGAGTGACAGGTACCTTTTCTTTGCAGTTACATTTTTAACTTCAGACTATTAATGTAGACTAACAAATCTGATTTTCTGATGAGTTAGAGCCTAAATAATATATATTACTGAATTTCCTTTAATGTATTAAGTACAGAATGGAATATAGGTCACCACACTCCTGTTTGTCAGAACTTCTAAAACAACGCAGTCCTAATTTCTTTTACAAGGAAGTTCCATATGTATCTTGCATTGCACAGAGTTATATAGAGTCCTACAAGGGGAGAGTGTTTTAAGTGTTCCTTTGCAAATAGCACTTCTGTGTTAATCTGGCAGGTAATGTGTTCTTCAGGAATTTCTTGTGGTCTTCTGAAGCTTACATTCTAGCACGGTGTCTTTCTGAGTGACTGAGTGATGAGAGCTATCCTGAGAAGAAAAAACATTGACAGTAGATCAAAGCTGCATAGAACTGATCATAGAGCAAGAGGAAAGGCAGCATGTTAATTTTGTGTGCGCTGCTGACTTGAAGTTACCAGCTGGAGTTGTTTAAACAGAGTGGGCTAAAGATTCCTGTGGTGAGCCTTCAATTGGTATATTTTTCCTTAAAATACTAGATGGAAATTAGTTGAAGCTCAGAAGGAAAATGAGGCTGTTTGGAACAGAGCTTTGACCAGGCTTTGATTACAGTCTGTGGCTTGAACAGCCTTTTTGCTTTGGGTCAGAAAACACATCTTTTTTATTTATTTTAGGATCTCGTCACATCTGTTTGGATTTGTGTGCAAGAGAAAGGATTTTCTCCATTTGCTTTTATAACTACAATGCTGCTGTGTTTCTTAACACTTAGGGGAATGTTGGAGGTTTGTTTTTTTTTCACTTTTTGTTTGGTTGTTTTAAACAAAGCTCTAGAGTTTTATGTAGGAACTAAATGTTATGGAAACCAAGTGTTGGGAAAAATTGGTGAGTAATGCCTGGATGGTGAAAGCACTGTAGGAGGAGTGAAGGAACCACTTTTTAAAAGGAAGCAATTAATAAGATAGTGGATTCAAGAGATTTTTGGCTTATTTTGTATTTGAAGATACTGTGAAAAGTTTGAAAAGAAATGTGTGCCTTCCATTCTGTTACCTTCAGGATTTCCTGTAAAGTTGTGTTCAGTTTGTTAGTTTTCTCTTTTGTTCCAGAGGAACTTCCAGTTCCTTCAACAGTAAGATATTTTTCAGCCTTTGGAGAAGATGTGAAGCAAGACAAAGACCATTGGTCTTTGTAGACCTTATTTTTCACTTGCTTTTCTCCCTGGTCCTTAAACTCCAAACAATGAGAAATGGAAATATAAATTGCAGAGTTGTCACATTCCATGGCCCTTCAGGTCCTTAATAACAACAGCTTTTAAAATTTCCGGCTCTCTGAAGAACAATGAAGAGAGTGGAAATGCATGCTGATGATGGAAGCTGGCTTGAGAGACAGCTAGCATGGAAACATACATCCTTCTGGCCACCACTAAGGAGTAATGCAGTAGGAAAGTCAGATGCTTCCCTTGGCTTTGTGGGACCTGGATTTGGTTTGTGTTTGCAAATGAAATTTTGAGAAAGTTTACAGGTTTTTCAGAGCTTCAGGAAGTAGTGGAGGGAGCAGTAGCTCCTGAAAGCTCTGTCCTGACCACTTGTGTTTCACTCCAACTGCAGTTGAGTTGGAAGAGGTTTAGGCTGGACTGCAATAGATCATTTCTAAACTGCAGTAACTCCCTGTCCCGGGGGTTTGCCTGTGCACAGAAGGGAAGCACTGAAAGTCTGCCTGGTCCAGAGCTGAGTGGAAACAATTCCTGTTCTGCTGAACAGAGTTTCCTATTTGTGATTTTACTGGTTTTACAGCTGTCAGCCTTGCACACTGAGGTGACAGTGTAGAGAATATCATATGCCTCAGAATATAAATTAAAAAATACTTTCAATTATGATTGCTTTAGTAGACATTCTACTCAGCTACTCATTCTTAAATGCTTAAAAATGTTTCAGAGATAGATTTATATTACTATTTCCTGTTGGACTTACATGCTGTCAACTGCTTTGCAGAATATAATTATGATTGTTTTCTTTAACTGTTGTAAAGGCAGCAACTTGCCTGCGTTTTGTGAATCTACTTTTTTTGGGTTGTTTTGTACTTACTTAGCAAAAGACCATTCAGTATGAAATACTTGTAATGCATTTCAACTTGAAAAGAAAATCCAGTATATTAAATTTCTACAGAACATTCTTAATTGTTTCAGAAGGCTTTTTTAGTAGCATGAACATTGTCGTTCTGTTGACCCAATATCAGGCCTGAAGGAGCATGAATAACGGAAGTATTGTGCTTAGTTTGCAGTGTTCTCTCTGCACTAAATCCCATCAGAAGTTTAACATCAGATGTAGTACATGGTATACAGGAAAACTTCCTTGGTTTCAGTAGAGGTTAATGTGGTAAGTAGTTGGGACTTTAAAGTTGGCATTTGAAAGCTTCTTAGACATCCATGTGATGCTCAAATAACTAGGGAAAAATAATAATGTCCACAGAAAATAATGCTTGGAATGTAAGACTGTGGTGCTTTAAAGGGAGAGAATCTGGAGAAATGAGATCAGTGGGTTTGATTTCTGGGTGATGACACATAAGCCTTGAAGTGCTTATGTATTTGTGTGCATTGTACTTTCAGTGATTGTCTTCATAGTTAGTTGGTTGTTTTTTTTAAATTTGGGCTACAAAAAAGTTTGTATTAGTAAATCTTTCTTGGATCTTGTTTGATCCTCCTGGGGATCAGGCTTAATTTTTTACAGTAGTCTGGAGAGTTAGGATAGAATGGATGCTTTTATTTCTGCATTATGTTCTGTTGTTTGTATGCCTTGCTTTTTATCAGCATTTTATACCAAATAAGTTGGGTGAAATCTGTGAATTTGGGTTTTTCTTCCTTTTCTACATATAATCAGATGCAATTCAGAAATTGAGATTATACTGGGTATTCTTTTTGAAAAATGAAATGGCTTTCAAAGACATGAGCTGTGGAGGCTTGTGTAATGTTCTGCCAAAGACCCACTGCTTCACCATTATTTTAAAATTGAGTGGTTTTGGGGTTATTTCCCTGTAGCAGAAACTTTGTTCTGACTCTCAGCTGAACTTGTTTAGTTAGATGCATATTTGAACCCTACCTTTCTTGAATTATGTCTCATTAAATATTTCTATCTGACTAGTATACTTGTGACTAGGCTGAGAGCATCAGGAGCTTCAGATACTCTTCTGGCAAATTGAAAGGCTAGAGATCAATAAATAAGTTTGCATTTTAAAACTAAACATGCAAATTCAGATTTTTTTTCTGTCTAAACTCTCTATAATATTAGGCTTTGGGAGTTTGTGGCACGTGAAGTACACATCAACTAGCTGGGACATTGAACTTGTACTGGAATGCTTTCCAGCTTCAGTTTGACTTTTTGTTGTTAGTCTAAAAATACCTTGCAATAGAAGAAGCATTGTTTCATGCTTGAAATATGGAGCTGGTTTTGATTATTCTGTGTTGCTTTGCCTACTTTAAATATGGAGCTGGTTTTGATTATTCTGTGTTGCTTTGCCTACTTTCTGCAGCTGTTGACAGTTAAGAGTTTGAACTCCTTTCTTTTTTTTTTTTTGCTGAGCAGTGTTAATGTGGTGAATGAATGTCTTTTCCCAGAAGCTAATTCCAGTGTTTTATGTACATATAGATAAAAAAAAAAAGAAACCACTGTTTTCTTTAAAAATTATTTTTTTAAGTAAGCACTACAAGAGAACATTAGTATTTTGTGCACTGAAAAACTAACCCAGAATTCAGAAATAAATGCAAGAAAGTGAGCAAATAATGTCAAGTATGAGCACAGTTGGCAAAAATTGTCCATTTGGACCTTTTATTCCAATCTTTGCTTGTTTTGTTTCTCACTCAACGCACTTCATTGCTTCTGTTACTCAGGCTCTAATGAGTTTTATTCCCATTCCAGGCTAGTTTGTCCATTTTCCTGATCTCTCTAGAGTCTCAAAAGCAAAAGAATTAAATATTGATCTTCCCTACTGCATGTTTTTTCCATGCCGGAAGCCTGTTTTCTTACCCCAGCAGGCTGGCTGAGGAACTATTTTCGCCTACCAGGAATTTTCCTCCAACTCCTGATGGGTGTTGGTAGTGGTGAGTGGTTACCATGTTGTTCTAACTGGAACAGCCAGATCACTTGGCTCTTTCTGTGCCTCAGGTTGCCTTCTCACTCTGGCTGTGGAGGTACAAGAACACACACATGTAAGTATTTCATCCTTTAGAGGGCAATTATCAGTGTTTTGCAATTAAAATAACACACTTCATACAAAGTCACTGAACTATGTTATGGAGTTCCGGCCATAGTTAACCTGTTAATTCTGTTGAAAAATAGGACGGGAATAGAATGTAGAAGTAAACTGGTTTTAAAATATCAAAACCACTGGTTTTGGTAATCCTTAAACAATTTCTTATTAGGCATAGCTTGACACTCAGCAGTTTTATCACGGGGTACTTGGTATGAGGAGAACAGAAGGCTGGTGTAAAAGCAGCTAACAAAGTAACCCAGCAGTAGTCATTGTTGGTACAATCTTTTGCATGCTCCACATGTCAGTGTGATTTAACTCTGTCTCAACTCAGACCTTTATGCTTGCTCTAAAACAGCAAAGGAATTGCACCTCTTAAACTCATCTTTAAAAGTTTTTCCTGGCAGAGATTCTCCCAAGAGCTCTTCAGAAGTTTGAGTGATGGCAGTGTATGCACAAGTTATTGCAGAACTGCAGCACCACTGTTACCCACTTTGGAGGAGTTTTTTATACATCCTAAGAAGAACTGCAGAATTTAAGATTTCTTCTGCTGTGGCACAGTTTTCTACCAATACTTTTTAAATGGGCTGAGAGTCTTTCATGTCACTTTAGTAGATAGGTTCAGGGAGAAAAAGACAAAATCAGCTGTCTCAGAAATACGCGTTGAGAGAAGTCTGTGGAACACTGTTCTGCAGTCACTGTCAGTATTTGGACTTGAGCGGTCTGCACTGTCATTAGTTTCTGAAGGTTGCAGTCCTGTTCCTTCATGTTAAAATAATCTCATTTCTAACATCTGCACCAAACTAGTTAGCTTTCTTCTGGTTTCTAAGCAATTTACATTGACTGTACAGATTTAGTGTAGGTTATTCTCTCTGTTCAATAAAAGGATTAGTTTAATCTTAAAGTTCAAGTTCTCTTTTAGGATATCAGGCTCTACAAAGTCATGACTCTAGTCAGCCATAGTTATATCTTTTTGTGTCTTAAGGGAAAAAAAGAGAAGTAGTTTGTTAATCAGATTATGCCTTTCAGTTGCATCCCTAGGTACAACTCAACTGAGATTTGATTTCCATTCTCAAAGCTTTGTCTGTGTGGTTTTAAAGCCATTAAGTTGTTTCCATGGTTACTTTGACCACTGAGTAAGAACTCTAGTGTTGATTGATGCTGATGAAACCTTTTTGTCCAAATACTACTTGGCAGTGGAAAATATACAACTCAAGAGTTTTTAAAAGTAAGTGGGATTTCACAGGACCTTTTCTTATCTTTTAATTTGGTATTATTAAAAAACTTGTGAGAGGTCATCTTCCTCCTGTTCCAGAACTGGTGTTTGTCTGTGTTACACTGGGGTAGAGACCAAGAAATGTAATGTAAATTTAAATTATTGTGGCTAAAATATTTGAAATCATTAACCTTTAAGTTAGTAACAAATAATATTGGTTTTCTGTGTGCATCATTGTGTGATATCTGATTGTATTTGGGCCTTGTAACAAATTGTATTTTGACAGCTATTCCCCATGCATTTTTCTAGTGTTGTTTCCCTAATACCCAGTGGTGTGGATGGCATAATGCAGGACATTATGGATCCCACAAGATGGTTAATTTGGGGTCTGCCTTGTCATATATGTAGATCCAAGTATGTTAGGGGAATTTTGCTGTAAGTTGGATGGAAGGTGTAGATTTGGTCATCAGTTTAATTTATAGAAGACAGAAAATGCAGGTTTAGGGTAAATTAAATATACATGATAGATTCAGAGATTTAGGAGAGGATGATATAAGCATATAAGATGAAGCTTGCTCCTTACATGATCACATGTGTAATTTAACTATAGCCAGCTATAGGTCACCTGCCTTTGATTTTTGTTCTGTAACTCTCACTGTGATCCAGACCCAGTTGCCTGTGTCTGAGGCAAGGGCTTTAGTATTCAGTTGAACTGGATTGTCTCTGTGGGAACTCAGTATCCTGCAGCTTTAACTTGGCATGAAGCAGGTATTCCTCCTGCTGGGACTCCTTACATGTGGTTAAGGAAGGGGAGCCTTGTCCTAGCATCAGCTAGAAACCTCCTGCCCAGTTCCTCTCTCCTGCATGGCTGCAGCAGCATTCAGAGGGTTGTGGAGTGTAAGTGCTGTTGGTTCCCTTCCATGCCTGTTTGTGTTTTTTGAGGTCACAAGTGCTGGATTGGTCTGTTAGCTAGTGTTACATGTAGCTTTTTAGAAAGGTCCTGGAGGCTTAGCTGTGTAGCTTCTGCTTTCCTGGAATGATTTGTGTCTCATAGCTCTGCTGATCCATAGCAGCCTCACCATTTTTCATGTGTAACATGCTTCTTTTCTCACTCAGTAGAATACATTGCTGTTTAATCACCTTTCAGCATCACTAGGATATGGTGTCTTCACAGGTTGAAGACAAAGTGTGATTTTTGTGTTCAAGGTGTGTTGTTTTTCTCTAAAGAGCTGTTGTATATGTGAGTGACAGTCAGCAAAAGCTTGTTATAAAATCAGGAAAATAAGTCATCGAAAAGGGGAGTTTCTGTGGTATGCATTGTTGGTTTTTAAGTCATACTGCTTTTAGAATCCCAGTCATGAAAGTCCAGTCTCTGCCTCTCCCCACAGTACCTGCAATGCTGTCAGGAAAGCATAATAATAGAAAAACAGGAGTACTGCTGTAACAAAAATTGCTAAGATACAGTGGTGTGTGTGTGTGTGTATATGTATATATATATATTGCAAACTATTTTTCAAGTTATTGTGATATTCAGATAATCTAACCTTACTGATTAGAGTGATATCAGCAGTGTATTTAGCCCTATCTAGCTCTCTTCATGGTATAATGTTTCATATAAAATAAAGATAAATCAAAATTAATTTAAAATTGAGAGGTCTGCTAAGCAGACAATGAATTAAACACTGATCATGTTATAGTAAAAGGGAAAAATAGAGATTAGGGTATTGCAGGTAGGCTTATTAACCCTGAAGAGCAAGGAGGTAGTTTTGCTTACTGTTCTCTTGTCACCTGCATCCCCGAACTAGCATTCCAGCTGGAAGACTTACACAAATTCCAAATTACAGCCTTGGCAATCTATCTAGTAAAAAACTTAATGAGAATGCCAGTGTTTGCTAATTGTAGTTAGCTGCTTTACCATGCTGCTTCCTTGCTTTTTGCTTTTGTTTAAAGGAAAAAACAGAATACTACAAGTTTCTCTGTGTATTACTCAACAATTTGTGAAGCCAGCTCACATACATTATATTAAATAATAAAGAATAATATTCCCTGTGTTAAATCTCTATTTAAAACCAGCTATTGTGGAAGTTTAATTTCTAGAAGAACAGAGGAAGAATCTTTAGCCTCCTGGTTTCCACTGAAAGTGAAAGGGAACTCAGTGAGACACCTTGGCATTTCCCAAAAAATCTCATAGTGTCTAAAATATAGAGTAGATTTTCTTATATACATACTTAGGCTGTACTTTTTTCTAAGAGCAGTGTGTTACAGCTAGCTTGCTAAAACACTGAAGCTGCTTTTCTAGTTCCCAGGATGTTAAACCAACGGTTAACCTCCTCCTCCTATAGTAGTTGCAATGGACTTGAAGAAAGTTCATGAAGTTACAGTTACTTAGTTTTTAATTTCCATCTTGACTTGATGAAATCAGAGTTGTTTCCTTAAAATCATTACCTGTTACTATGAATTTTGCTTGAACAGAGAGGAGAACTCTTGAAAGATAGTGGTTTAGTTGGTTTCAGAGGAATAAGACAGTAAGTTTTACAGTTACAAAATGTTAAGAAAAGTTTGAATCTCCTATAGCATTCTTTGGAGTAATTTATCATACAAAGCCCTCGTGTAAGGAGGAAAAAGTATGGCTGGAAAAAAACTCCAAATAATCTTAAATACAGGCACCTTTGGAAATAGGGAGCTAGACTTTAACATTCAGGCCTGTTCAGTCTCCTTCACTTCCATGTATACCTCTAAAAAAAGAGATCAGTAGTTCAAGTGACAAAACCCGTTCTGTTTTTCTCAGAGGGTGGGTTTGTGTTTTTGCTTTGGACACGATTGGGAAGTTCTTGGCATGCAGTTAGTGCTGCCTGTAGTGGAATGTGACAGGAGAACAGCTGTTAAACATTGAAGGCAACAGTTGAATGACAATGGAATGAACTAGAAATGCATATCATGTAGAGCCACATTCAACTGAAGTGTTTCCTTACTGTATAAAAGTAGACGTAGTATGAGGGATGCACACTTGAGAAGATGCTACTGCTCCTTTTTTTGTCCTCCTCTGGTTGTGCTGTGGGTTAAAGTGCTGCAGCCATGCTGCTGGGTGCACATGGGCTTGTCTGAAAATGTTCTGGCACTCTCTCTCCTCTTTGCATCAGATTGTTTTGCCGTTTTTTATTTTTGGTCATACCAACCCAATTTCAGCAGTGAATTATTGAGCAGTACCCTAATTTGGGTATTTAAAAAGCTGTAGTTAGTTGTTAACCTTTGGTTGTCAGCTCTGTTTCTGTCATCTGACTAGGAAAAACCTACCACTTTCAACATGTATTTCTGCTGTCTTTGGCTCATCACTGTGAGCAATGTGTTTTTCTGTTGTTTTGAAAGTAAGTTCTTGATTTAGCTGAAATGGCACTTCCTGCACCAGCAAGAAAGTTCTCTGTTTTGAGTGTGTTTCCCTGTTTTGATGTGCCAATTTAGTGTGGTGCTAACCAAGAACTTGTGTTTCTTCTTACTTAAAAAAAGTCACGGTTGCTGTCAAATTGCAGAGGACATCTTAGATTTAAACCAGAAAAGTAAAGCATAGACTGGCCATCCATGAGTGTACCTTTTCATTGAGCGTAAGGGATAGCCCAGCTGAATTCCTCCTTGATTAGTTGAGTACAATATTTTCAGATGGTCTTGACTTTCAGGATATCACAGTTTTCCTGAAACACCTTTTCATGTGTAAAAATAATTTTGTCATCATAAGAAACTTGGGATTGCCACCAAGGATGAAATCTAAAAAGTACTTGCTGTCAAAAGTGAGGTTTTTCCTTCCCCTTGCTGTCTCTATTACAGGTTATTTGTGCATTTAAGTTTTTCCTAGCGGTTATCTGGATCCTGCAGTGGAGGGTGCACAGCGATATCATAGAATCGTAGAATGGTTTGGGTTGGAAGGGACCTCTGGAGGCCATCTAGTCCAACCCCCCTGCAGTGGGCAGGGACATCCCCAACTAGATCAGGTTGCTCAAAGCCCCACCAAGCCTCGCCTTGAATGCCTCCAGGGATGGGGCCCCAACCACATCCCTGCCTGGGCAACCTGTTACAGTATTCCACCACCCTCGTGGTGAGGAATTTCTTTCTAATATCCAGTCTAAATCTACTCTTCTCCAATTTAAAACCATTGCCCCTTGTCTTTTCACTACAGGCCTTTGCAAACAGGCCCTCTCCAGCCTTCTTGTAAGTTCCTTTTAGGTACCAGAAGGTCACTAGTAGGTCCTCCCGAAGTCTTCTCCAGGCTGAACAATCCCAGCTCCCTCAGCCTGTCTTCATAGGAGAGGTGTTCCAACCTCTGATCATTCTTGTGGCCTTCCTCTGGACCTGCTTCATCGGGTCCATGTCCTTTCTGTACTGAGGGCTCCAGAACTGGACACAGTATTCCAGATGAGGTCTCACCAGAGCAGAGTAGCAGAATCACCTCTCTCGATCTGCTGGCCATGTTTCTTTTGATGCAGCCCAGGATGCGATTGGCCTTCTGGGCTGCCAGCGGGCACCCTTTGCTCATGTCCAGTTTCTCATCCACCAGCAGCCCAAAGTCCTTTTCTGCAGAGCTGCTCTCTATCTTCTCATCCCCCAGCCTGTATTGATAGTGTGGATTGTTCTGACCCAGGTGCAGGACCCTGCACTTTGTCTTGTTGAACCTCATGAGGTTCACCTGGGCCTACCTCTCCAGCTTGTCCAGGTCCTTCTGGATGACATCGCACCCCTCCAGCTTGCCAACAGCACCCCATAGCTTGGTGTCATCTGCAAACTTGCTGATGGTGCACTCAATGCTGCTGCTGATATTGTTTATAAAAATATGAAACAGTACATGCCCCAGTACAGAGCCCTGAGGGACACCACTTGTCACTGATCTCCATCTGGACTTCGAGCCATTGACTACTACCCTCTAGATGCAACCAGCTAGCCAGTTCCTTATCCACTGAACAGTCCATCCATCAAATCCATAGTTCTCTATCTTGGCCAGTAGAATGTTGTGGGGGACCATGTCAAAAGCCTTGCAGAAGTCCAGATAGATCACATCTACAGGTCGTCCCTGGCCATATGAGTCATGCTGAATTGTTGTTGGCAGAGAGGTTTTCCTGTGTTAAATACTTGTGTTTCAATGCAATTCTCTGCTCTTTATTTTGGTATATCACTTAAGGGATGACCAAACTTTATTTTTAGCAGATGACTCCTGCCCAGAGCATGCCTCCCAGGTTAGAGCACCATCTGCCCACAATGCAGACTTCCCCATCAGCAACCAGCTGCTCTCCGAGGGCTCCTACAGAATGAACTTGGCCAAAGGAGTCTCCATGTCACTGCCATCCTCACCTCTACTGCCACGACAGGCCTATCTGATGCAGTCAAGACCAAGCAAAAAGTCTCCAGGTAAAATGAAGCTGATGAGCAACTAGAATCTTCACAGCACTTTAATTCAGTTCTTAATACACTTTATATCAAAGTAACACAGTAAAATTATATTAATCTCTTGAAATAACAATAAGAGCAGTGAATGCTTTTTGCATGTTTCCAGGGGAAAAAAGGTAACTGGTTATTAAATAGGATATATTATTTCATATGGGAAATAATTATTCTAATTGGTATTGCAGATATTTATATGGAAATGTCTGGATGTGCTTAAAAGTGGTTACTTCTGATTAGTGTATCAGTTAGGTAGAAGACAGCTGCAAAAACCTTTGTGCATGTTAGTGACTGTCAGAGTGAATGTTGTCTGTGGCTTTTACAGTTCATGTGTTTAACTTGTATGTGCATACATAAATGCGTTAAAAGATAAACTGCTGCTGAAGTTGTGGCAAGAAACTTTTTAATTTTCAGCCGTGGAGTCCTTAGTAACGACCACATAGTTATGTGTGAGCCCAGCTAAATAAGGTGCTGTATCTGCTTCCCTTCTTATCAGCATTCTGTACATAGAACTCATTCCAACATGCTAGCATCACTTGTGTTTGTTCAGGTCAGACCTTGAGTGCCAAGAGAAATTGCTCATACTCCTATTACTTGTGGACACACTCAACAGTTTTGAGGTTTCTTTGTGGTAAAGTTTATAATGTTTAGGAATCTACCAAACATCTGCTGGAAATAAAACACATCAGAGAGCAGCCAGGCTAGGAGGTTTCTCGAGTGTATGGAAGATAATTTCCTGACACAACTGGTAGATGAGCCTACCAGGGGAGGTGCCTTGCTTGGCCTCCTGTTCACAAACAGAGAAGGACTAGTGGGAGATATGATGGTCGGAGGCCATCTTGGGCTTAGTGATCATGAATTGGTTAAATTCTCAATTCTTAGTGATGTGAAAAGAAGGGTTAGCAGAACCTCCACCTTGGATTTCCGGAGGGCAGACTTTGGACTCTTCAGAACACTGGTTGAGAGAGTCCCTTNGGGTTAGCAGAACCTCCACCTTGGATTTCCGGGGGCAGACTGTGGACTCTTCAGAACACTGGTTGAGAGAGTCCCTTGGGATACAGTCCTGAAGGGCAAAGGGGTCCGGGCAGGCTGGACTCTCTTCAAGAAGGAAATCTTAAAGGCCCAGGAGAGGGCTATCCCCATGTGTCATAAGACTAAAGGGTGGGGAAAATGGGCAGACTGGTTGAATAGGGAGCTTTTGATGGGACTTAGAAAGAAAAGGATGGTTTACCACCTCTGGAAGAAGGGCTAGACAACTCAAGAGGAGTACAGAGATCTTGCAGGTTATACAGAGAGAAAATTAGGAAGACAAAAGCCCATGTGGAACTCAACTTGGCCACTGACATAAAGGATAACAAAAGAGTTTCTACAAATACATCAACAATAAAAAGAGAACCAGGGAGAATCTCCATCCCTTACTGGATGGGGGTGGGCGCATTGTAACCAAGGACAAGGATAAAGGCTGAGTTACTTAATGTTGTCTTTGCCTCTGTCTTTAATGCACAGACCCACTGCTCCCACGGTGTTCAGGCTCCTGAGCTTGAACACAAGGATGGAGAACAGTACAACCCCCACATAATCCAGGAAGAAGTAGTTTACGACCTGCTTCTGCACCTAGATACCCATAAGTCTATGGGACCAGATGGCATTCACCCATGAGTATTTAGGGAGCTGGCAAAAGAGCTCACCAAGCTCTCCATCATTTTTCAACAGTTCTGGTCAACAGGTGAGGTACNAAAGAGCTCACCAAGCCTCTCTCCTTTATTTTTCAACAGTTCTGGTCAACAGAAGAGGTACCAGATGACTGGAAGGGGGCTGATATGATGCCTATCTACAAGAAGGGCTGGAAGGA
>VWZO01001881.1:0-12290 GCA_013396975.1 Bucco capensis | reverse complement strand
CTCACTTTTGCAACTGAATTTTGAATTGTAAAAAAAAAAAATACTTTTTCCAAATCTTCTGGCCACAGAGCATAGAAGTAATGCAACTGTTTCTTGTGCACTACCATGCTATGTTACTTATATGATCTTACATGATTTGGGCTAGTTACACTGTTGAAAGTTTAGAAGGGAGCTTTTAAGTCCAGTGGATCTGAATCTTTGCTAAAGAAGCAGTCATTTGCTATCTAGAAAGTGATAAACATTAGGCCTAGCAATTGGAATGCCACATGAAAGTAGAGTAAAGGAAATGCCCATTTCCTCCTGCACAAACATGACATAATCTTTTTATACTACGTACTCTGCTTTGCAGACACCCACATGAGCCCCTGTGCTGGCATCTTAAAAGAAAAAACCTACTAATGTAATATATGTTATACTCATTGATGCTATATATTGTAAGGTTTTTACTGTAGAAGTGCTTTTGCCTTGCCTGCATTAGACAAATATGACATCAATCATTTTATTTTGCTACCATCACTGACATTTCAGGCCCCAATAGCTAGAAATAGGTTTCACTACATGTCAGGGTAATTGCAGAGAATATAGTGCTCAGCCTTCCCTGTGTCAGATCTGCAACTACAGCTCAGGGTGTGAAACAAAGTAAAATAAGAGAAAATATGTGTGTACATGTGTGTGTGCACATGTAGGCACATGTAGGCAGTTCCAGCTAATTCCAGCTCAGAGCTTTGGTTATCAAATACAGAAAATTGCAACTCTGGTCTCTTGTCCGCATCAGTCAGATTGATACTATCCAGAAGTGGTTATCAGCTCATGGTTGTTTGAAGTAATTGGTTCAAACTTGGCTCCCCAGTGAGACTTGCCTGATGTTTGTACACCCTTTCCAGGTGCATGAGGTCCAGCTGAAGAGGTCGGTGCCTCCAGGCAGCTCCCAGCTCCTTGTAACCATCCTTTTGCTGAAGTGAGAGCTACTTTTCCACAGGCCTGCTGCCCAGTTGCTGGTGTAATTGCTTCCAAATCCATCTTGGTCAAAATGATCCAAATAACCTTAAGAAATTGAAATAGTTTTGGCTAACCTGGCTACTTCTGCCAGGGAAAGCTGGGGGGTGGCTATACAAGCCCTTCTGTCAGCAGGTTGGAAGAGCTGGTGAGCTGCAGGAGTGGGACAGGTGGATGAGGCTGGGATCAATAACCTGTACAGCCAGCATAGCTGCACCTGGAAGGGGACTGAAGGGTAGCTACAAATACTAAGCTGCATTATTCACTGTTGTAATAGCTCCAAACCAATTACCAGAGACTAAATCAAATAAGAAATCACCTGCTTGGCCTTACCGTCCTTTGATTTTCCTATTATGGATACCAGTCAGTTAATGATTGTGGCTTAACCTATTAAGACTAAACTTTGGTACCATTGCAAGAACAACCAAATACTCACTGCTTTCTGTGAATTCAGAAGTTAGTTCTTAAGTTACAAGAAAAATTGTAATTCTTTGATCTACAACAATGAAAAAAGTGTTCAGTTCAAAGAATATATATGCTTGTCCTGAACCGGCCTCACAGACAACTACTTCCATGTCCATTCCTTAGACTGGATCCAAGTGAGTGGGGTGGCATGTGGAAACTCCTGATTTCTGCCAGCCCTGCAGCCAGAATGTCTGACATGGGTGTAAAAAGGGCTGTGATTGCAGTAATGTTGACAAGTGCAGAATTCAGCATTAGATATTTAAAAGGAAAGAGAAGTAGAAGTTTTCTTTTGATGCCAACATTTCTCTGTTTGTAGTTTTGTACTGCTGTTGTATTATAAATGATTTACTGTACTAATGTGATGAACTGAAATTTCTGTGAGAGGGAGCAGCAGCTGGCTTGAGGGACAGATATGAGGTGTGGCCCTGCGGTTTTCATTTCTGCAGCTACCTTCTCAGCATGAGACGTGGATAATAACCATGTAATGGAAGTTGTCACCTTTTGGCTTCTGCACCTCTAACCCTCAAACAATGGCCAAAAATGTGAAGTCATTCAAATTAGAAGTTTTAAATCTACCAAGCTATTAATACATAGAAGAAAAGATCTGTTATTCAGTCACGTTAAAAAGAAGTTGAAAAGCCTTTGAACTGGAGCATATTTGCTATCATATAGAAATACATTTTTAAAGGACATACTCTTATTTTAATAAAATCCCATTTAACTTCCATTTTTCCTGTCTTATTATTTGAAGAGCAGTATATGTTAACTATACTAAAACCAACCCACTGTTACAATACTGTGTGTGTCTGTGTGTTTTACACTTATCTCCGCCAGCGTGATCACCTGTTGATAAATTGGTTACCTGTAATGATGTGTTTAGTCATCTGGTTCCCATTATTTCAAGCTTTAATTTCTTTTTCTGATGCTAACTGGCAACATGAAATGTTTCCTACTGGGCATCTTCTCTGTGATCATGTTGGGCTGCAACTGGTCCAGCTTGGGAGATGCAGGAGGGAGGGTAGCTGCTGGTGGTTGGACTGTGGTGTTTTCTGCAATTCTGGAAGGAGGATCAAACCCAGAATAGCACTGGTTAAGCTAATAAGTCTACAAGCAGTGACGTACCTTTGCTGTGTCAGATACCCCATACAGGTCTGAAAAAGTGAACCTGCGTATAAAGCACAAGTGTTATGAGGAGTGGCCAAGAAAACTGGGATTGTTTAGTCTGGAGAGGAGAAGGTTCAGGGGAGACCTTCCAACTCTGTACAACTATCTGAAAGGAGGTTGTAGCAAGGTGGGAGTTGATCCCTTCTACTAGCTAACAAGTGCCAGGGTGAAAGGAAATGGCCTCAAGTTGCATTGGGGGCTGTTAGGAAAAATGTCTTCACTGAAATAGAGGTTTAAGCATTGGAACACGCTGCCCAGAGAAGTGGTGGAATCACTGTCCCTGTAAGTATTCAAAAAACATGTAGATGTGGTGCTTAGGGACATGGTTTTAGTGGTTGACTTGGCAGTGTTACGTTAGCGGTTGGAGTCAATGATCTTGGAGGTCTTTTCCAACCTTAATTATTCTATGATTGTATGATTTCTGCACAGCATTTTATTGGGCAATTGGAGAAATTGATGCACAACATCATTGAAACTGTTGTCCACCCAAAGCATTAGTTGGTACAGGCCCAGCAAACCCCTCCTACCTGGTCCAACTAATTTACATTTAAATTTGTGCATAAAGGCATGGGCAGACACAGCTATTCTGGCTGCAGCAGGGTTGGATCAAGAGGTTCCTTTCCAGCCTAGCCTTTGCTGCTCATTTCTTCTGGTACTAAAGCTGTGATGGTTCTGTGGGCTTTGTTGTCTGAGAGGTTTCCAAGGAGAGTGAGAAATGATCATACTTAAAAAATCCCTTAAGCTAGGGATTGTGGACAGAAATCAGGAAATGAGCAAAATCTGAGTTATAGCTGGAGTTGATAGTTCTGTCACAATGAGCATTTGCCACAATTTGGAGATGTTGCAGTGTCAGTGTACTTTCTGAAGAAATGTTTTAGGACAATACCATCTGTCCAGAATCTGTAAAGTCTTACAAAGTTAGTTTTTAAGGTTTTATTTTCAAGCATTTAAAGATGTATCAACTTGTGAGTGTACACAATGCTGTATGCTTATTTATTTGTTTATTTCTGTTTGCTATGACTAGATAAAAGCATGGACCAACACTTACCAGGGCTGATATATAACATATAAATGCTTTCTGTTCAGTGCCTGCATAAGATCAGCCATGACAGCTGATGGTTTAAAATTTATGATTCATCATGTTGCCAATATGATTTCAGCTCAAAAAGCATACAAGCTCTACTTTAGTCTCCTTGTTTTTGCACATATAATTTTAAGTAAAGAGAGAACTCTGGGCTCTTCTGACAATTTTATATCTTATTGCACCATGTGATGTGGATTATATACAGCAGAGACAGCTGAAAAGTACAGTTTCCCTGCAGACTCAGGCCTGACAGATTTGCAGTCTGCTGAATCCTGCAGAGAATTGAGGATATACATTACAATGCCTTATCTCCTGCAGGATGCCGTGAACTTTCAAGATGTTTTCACTGTGTAATTGCTATGGTTTTTAAAGTCAGGTAATAGCAGTGGAAGACAAGTGATAAATACAAAAAATACAATTTATCAGCAGTGTTTTCATATTTAGAGTAATACACATAGTAAATCAGATCACTGTCTAGTTTGCTAATAAATGGCATATTGTACTGTGATGTAAAACCAGTGCAGAGCACTTAGCACATCTGGACTGCTATTCCTTAATTGAATGCATGTCGCATTCCAATTAATATATAATATATACAAGAACAAAACTGAAATAGGATGACGTTATGGAGCAAGGCACACTGCTTTTTGCTTTGACACCAGATGATGAAGTGGCCTCAATCCATATATTTCAATCCTTGTCATTCATGCCAGCCATAGTATTAATTAATTTATCTTCAGCATTGAAGAGATTAATATTATAACTTCAAGTAATATAGCTGGATGCCAAATTATATATTCAAAATTAGTGGTGGGTTTATACAATACTGCACTAAAGAAATCATGGCCTGAAGGTTTAAAACAAAAATTCATAATGAAGTAAAGACATTACTAGTTAGTGTCCTGGCATCAGATTTATCAGGACAAAGCTCAGCAATTTTGTAAATTTAACCCCTCCCTCACAAACATTACCTTAGGTAACTATTAGTAATTTGGTAGTTATTATTTAATGAGCTCAGATTCAAGTACATAAAAGGCTTACCACAAGCATTTATTTCCCTGTTTATATTTATCCTCATAAAACATAAAATGGTATATTACGCAAATGGCATTGTCTTTGGTAGGAGCACCAGCTTCCTTCATCCACACTGACTTCTCTGTGCATTCCCATGCTGACACCTTCATCTAATCCTGTGTTTATTGATTTATAACTGTCTCATCAAGAAAACACTTTCTTACAGCTTATTTCTTTTCTGTTGGCTACAAAATGTTGGTAAAAAGTATCCTCTTCCCAAGGCAGCTTTGGACTTGCTGCATTTGGGTTCCCAACTGGATCTTGGCATGAGCACAGGACTTATTCTTGTGCATTTTTGGTGCTGTAAATGAGAGAAAATCAAGTTTTAAATAACCTTACTTTCATAAGAATCTGAGCCATACTGTCTCTGTCATGTGGAGTGACCAAGCCAAGCAAATTTCCATATGATGTAAAGAAACAAGTCTGGTAAAGGGGAAAAAGCTATACTGGTGACTAGGGCACACTCCCAGAAAACTAATGTGTTTAAACCGAATGTGAAGAAGCAAGAGCATTCCAGATGCCTTTGATGTTGCCGTGTGCTTGCTGTAAGCTATTAGCTTGACTTGCCACTTCCCATCCCTGGTTGTCTTTTCATACTGCTGTGTGAAACACAGGCAAGACCTTTTCATTTAGATACATATTTATAAACTCCCTAATGCAATTTTAGGGAGTGGGAAAAGTAGTACAGTAGTACTAAGTATAAATTGTGGTGCTTGTATCATTCTTTCTTTAGAAGCAAGCACTGATTTGTCCTTATGCTTTTCTTCTTCTCTAGAGATGATAATAAGATAATAAAAATAATAATAAAACAGTAAAAAAAATCAGAGCTTCTGACTTAAGCAGTCCTCACTGTAGAAGCTTCTGGAAGGCAGATGCAAATGTCCATTAACCATATAGACAACAGAAAACTCTGGGCCTAAATTATTAATGTGGTGTGATCAGTGGGAGGGTGACAAGGAAAACACAGACAACAGTTGCTGCTGTTGGATAGTGCCAAGCTTGTCACTGACCCTGGTGTGAAGAAATATTGCACAGAAGGGTTGCAGGAAAACCTGTGCATGAGGGTCAAGGACAATGTATTTATTGTGAATGCTTATAATTTCTCTGATAATAGATTGTCATGTTCAGTGCAGAGAACAAAGAGCAGCACTCACCTGTCTTTCCCTTGAATATCAAGTCACCTTATCCTGTGATGTACAAGGCAAAGTAATTGCATCTCAAATGTGTAGTGCATTTTTGTTTAGAAGGTTAGTGCAAAATTGATTTATGAAACAATTTTCCCTGTTTATATCACAGAGGCCGTTTTGTGGTGAATAATTAGATGTGGGTTTCTCCCGTATGGCAGCATACACTTCTGTGAAGCTAGGTGCAGTTGCTGCTTTTCATTATATAAAACTCAGAGGAAATCCTGTCTACTCACTCATGAGAAATTTTTTTCCTGTGATACCATTTTAAAGATTGGTTCTAAGTGATTTTGGAAGACTAATTTTTTGAATTGTGTTTACCTGTGCTCACCATGCTGTGCAGTCAACAGTGATCTCTCTGGAGCTTATTTCCCCCTTTTCAAAATCAATTGTTAATCTGAGATCAGCAGATACGAGAATACCTGTACTGCATGATTGCACTTGACATGGAAAAAAATAGTCTTCCCTGTCCTCAGACTACCACCTGGGCGTTCGGTTTGGTAGTGGACAGCTCAGGGCAAAAATATGCTCCTGACCTACTGCCTTTATTTTATCAAAGTCATCTATCAGAGGTATCCAAGGTTTAGGCATGCTGACTGAGGTGGTTTTTTCATCCTTTTACATAGGTTTTTTAGGTCATTTTTCAAACTTGGTAAGTTATGTACAGAAATTAGTACTTGTTTTATCTGGGTATCCATTTTAATCATGTAAATAATGGATTAGATTCAGATGCCCAGTAGATGTAATCTCCTATATTTGAAATAGTACTCTGCCTTTTATTAGATGTTGCATGGAACTGAAATTTTTTTTAGGGAGTTATAAGATTTCAAATGAGTTTCCTTAAAATATAATTCAAATCTCATCAAGTTTATACAAGAAAAGCTGAACACTGAATGAGCTATTTACTTTTTATAGCCTTATATTTAATCTGGGACTACAGCAGGCAAAAATTTATAGAATATTTTTGGTATGTTATTGGCATATTAACACCAAAATGTTTTAAAAGAGTGTATTTGTAAATTTGTTAAATTATCTGCATCTCTTTTAAATGTACTATATAGGAAAGGAGTTATAATTCACTGAATAAGCTGATCCTGGGAAAAATCGGACCCTATTTTTAAGAAACCATGTTGTTTATACAAATCCAGGATCATTGTTTCAAACAGATTTCTTTTTAATTTGTAGACATTTTAGCTTTACTTCCTCCCTTAATGTGGACTGAAAATGCCCATTTTTTTCAGGTGAAATGATACTCCATTCCTGATTAAATTTCAACACTAATTTCAGAATTTCAGGCTTTCTTGTTACTGGAAGTAATCTTGACAGTGCTTTAAACAACTGAAAATAGTTTTATCTGTGATGATTTGTTAACTGTTTATTGGGACAGCAATGAAAGCACTTTTTTCTCCCCACTTCAATGTTCAAAGTGTCTTCTTTCTTATTTTTTCCCTAAATGCTTGTAAATAAGGGTCATGTCTTTAATACTGGCAAAACTTATATTTTTTGCAAGTTTTTATTTTAGAATTCTTTGGAAGAGAGGAAGAGGACTTTTTTTTTTGAGAAAATTTTGAGTAGTAACACGATGGATTCTTTTTAGCTGGTTTTAGAGTTATGCAGTTTCTCTGATAAAAATACTGTACATATCAAGTTAAATGCCTAGAATTATATATGTCTTAGTTTTTGCCATCTATTAGGCAGAACCTTGTATTGGAATTATGAAAAATTGTAGCTTTTCCAAATGGGTGGAGAGGAAGTATGTCAAGTCTGATGAGTATCTGGAATATTAACAGAAAAATCTGCTCTCAATATGAGGCTGCAGTAGACCCAGAACACAGAGTAACACAGAGTCAGCTCTGTAACAGGATTGGCAGTTTAAAACTCTTGAGGCAGATAGTTCTGTCCGGGTGGTCCAGCATTTAAACTTCCATGACCTTCTACCAAACCTTAGATAGCAAAGGCAGATTAGAAAGAGTACTAACTATGGATGTAAAAATCAGCCACCCAAACTGAAATCTACCTTAAAATAGAAGCTATAGCCTTCTTGGGAGGATCATTCCTAAACATTAACAGAGCATTTACTACCTGTGGGAGAAAGCAGGCCTAAAATTGGAAGGCATCATTTTATCAAACAAACATGGCAGGACAGAGACAGTGAGTCATTGGAGATGAGTAGATTTAGACTTGATATTAGGGAAAAGTTCCTCACCACGAGGGTGGTGGAACACTGGAACAGGTTACCCAGGGACGTGGTTGAGGCTCCATCCCTGGAGGCATTCAAGGTGAGGCTTGACAGGAATCTGGGCAACCTGTTCTAGTTGGGGATGTCCCTGCCCACTGCAGGGGGGTTGGACTAGATGATCTCCAGAGGTCCTTTCCAACCCAAATGATTCTATGATTCTATGATCCTATGAAGGGAAGCAAGGCCACCCCTAACATCTCAGAGGAAGTAATTATGATGAATTTAGTGTGGAGGAAAAGCATCACCCTCTTGATATGAACATTACTGATAGGACAAGGGGAAATGGATTGAAACTGCGCCAGGGGAGGTTCAGGTTAGATATTAGGAGGAATTTCTTTCCTGCAAGGGTTGTCAGCCATTGGAACAGGCTGCCCAGGGAGGGGCTTGAGTCACCATCCCTGGAGGGGTTTAAGAGACGGCTGGATGTTGTGTTGGGGAGCATCATTTAGTGGGGTGATAGGGCTAGGAAAAAGGCTGGACTCGATGATCTTCAAGGTCTCTTCCAGCTGTAACTGTTCTATGATTCTATGTTCTATGATTACCAAGAGACTGATAGGTCCCTACTCTGGCTGGCTCTGGTGAGTAAAGGCTAGACAGATGCAGAGCTCTGATAGTATTGATCTGGGTAATAAAAAATTTAAAAAGAATGAGAAAGAGATCTTTTCTCTGTAGGAGCAGAAATGAGCTAGGAAACTGATTGCAGCATAGACTGGTAACTTATTGATCCCTGTTCAGGGCAGCTGGAAGTAGAATAAAGGATATAAGGAGGGAAAGACCAGCAGGTACCCCACAAACATATAGACGAACTCTGGCTAGCATAAGGGAAAACTGGAATCCAGATGAATAATCTCTTGATCATGCTATGTGGCAGAAATTTAAAAGAGAATCAGAAGACCTAGTGATTTGCGGAGCTTGTAGTTATGCAAATTCCAGGCTTTCGTTACAAGTTTCCACTTGCTCTGTCTTAAGCATTTGTCCACTGCAATTTTTTATGCATGTGTTGACATAGAAAACCATGTTGAAAAGTAGATGGTTGAGATCAATAGATTTGTGGTGCCATTAACAAACATATATTATAGCATAGAGACAACTGATTATTTATTCATACATGGAATACTTCCCAATGGACTAGATGTTTTACAACCTACATGAAATATAGGCTCAGTGAGATCAAAATATGAATGTTATAACTCATGTGGGAAGGTTTGGAGAGGGAAGAAAGTGTATTTCCTCATTAAAAAGTATATTTCCATAACAAATGAAATACCAACAATGTCATGCTGTTCTCAGCTTCAGTGTTAATAATAAATGGGTAGGCATGGCATCTGACTGACATTAGTAAAGAGTACTGAAGGAGCCTTGAGGATTGCTTTAGAGGATGTTCTGGGTGATGTTGTGTCCTGGCTTGCTCTGCTGGGGGATGCTCAGTACAATGTGTATTCCACTCCATTACGCTACTTACCACTGTATGTTACAAAACAGCATGCATTTCTGATGTTGTTTAGAAATTTATGTTGAAAATGGCCCTAATTTGCTCACCTACAAACCTGCAGTATTGCTCACAAAAAAGGAATATCTTACGTATTACTTAGCTAAATTACTGCTTCTACCTTTTCATTCCTAAATAACAGTAGTCCAGTGAATAACTCATACAACCAATAAGGAATATCTTATATATTACTTAGCTAAATTACTGCTTCTACCTTTTCATTCCTAAATAACAGCAGTCCAGTGAATAACTCATACAACCAATACATGACTTGATTTAATTTTCTTGAAATGTAGTACCACTTCACATATGATTTAAAATGCAGTGAAAAGATTGTTGTTTTTTCATATACAAGAAAACAAATTTCAGCTTTGCAAGTACTCTGGGCCTGCTATAGAAATACTATAATAGAAGAGGTGACTACTTCTTAATGATTTTTAGACTCGTGATGACATATAATACTTCAAAAGGGGAGTAATTAATCTCTTAATTATCTGAGCAAAAATTATTTCCAGTTGCCTAAAACTACATAGAAATATAAGATAAATCTTGAAATATTACATGGTGTAATAATCTGTCTTTATCTTTAATGCAGCATATTTAGTAGTATCAGCCCTTCATATTTTTCTCTGAAGCACTGGTTTCAATGCAGGCTCAACTTTCTGTGTTTTCAATCCCTCTAGTTTCAGTACACCTAGTCAAACTTCTGTAAAAGGCTTTATCATGCAGCATACATTTTCCAGATTCATAGTCTGAAGGGGTTTCTGCTGCACTCTTATCGAGAGAGAACTTGTCCCAAAATTATTTGACATAATGGTTTAATACACTGGAGATTTTTCTGAGGACTATAAGAAGATTTAGAGGAAATTTCCCAAGTCTTCCTTATCCTTTTAGTGAATGACAATCTAATGTATCTGCTATGACTACATATTGAAGGTGTAAACTTTATCAGGGCTGACATGCTTATGGATTTATGTACTCACAGGATACTGTTTTTTTGACCTCTTTTTGACAGCTTGACTTCTTGAATTTCTGATATGTTGCTCCATTCTTTAGAAAAGTTTTCATTTCTTAGCCACCATTCAGTTAATATTACCTTTGTTATAACTTCCATCTTAGTTTCAGCCATCTCCAGCCTTGAATATTCAAAGGTTTGTGACCCATTCCTGTCATGATTTGAGTAGTACCTGAATTCTTTGGAAGGAGGCAGAGTTTTGACATGGACTTCTCATGGGACTGGCATTTTGCTCCCTCTCCCAATACTACTTCATTTCTCTAATACTGTCTTTGAGTGCATTGTAGTAATGATAAAGAAAAATTGTTCTTAATTCTGCAGTGCAACAGTAATACTTTAAGGCATCAAGTTCAAAGCCCTTTTACTCACTGACATCCTCATAGATTTCCAGGGATAAATGAGTAAATGCAAATGAGGAAAACCCCACAGTATCTATGAATTCTTCACAGGCTTTCATACCATGATTGTTGCTTTTTGATTAAAACAGTAATGTCATCACTCATTACAACACCCCCCCCTACACACACGTATTATATCCTTTAGGAACACTTGAAATTGCTGTGTTTAGAAAATAATACTTCTTCCTATCTATTTGAGTGTAGTATCATTCTTTGTTCAAGCTGCTACTTGTTTCCACCTGTGTATTTAATTGGACCACAGTTACTTGACCGTACCAATGGAAGTTATCCATATACCTGAGTAAGTTTGAGCCTGAGTTGTGTTTTTCTTGTCTCTTTTTTCCTGCATGGAATAGAATTCTTATGGTAGGTCAGAGAACAAAAGCTTTTATACAAAGTTTCATATCTGAAAGAGTGAATGATGCAAAGCACCCTTTTTATCCCCCCTCCAATCTTCTCACTTAAATCCAGGTTTAACTGTAGATCTGAGTTAAAACTAACCTGGGGGAAAAAAGGCTAGTTTTCAGCCAGATGAGCTCCCTAAAACAATTTACCTCATTGTTCTCCAAATGTTGATACAAATGTTGATAATCAACACAAGAGACAAATCTGTGCAGGACTGAGAATAAGGGGGAGAGGCAGGAAAGGGGTGTATGTAAAAGGAGTACAGGAATGCTTTCTTTCCCTGATAACACCAGGTTAGAGGGTCTATTGAACTCTAGTCTTAGCCACCTGTGCTGGTTTTGGCTGGGGTAGAATTAATTTTCTTCACAGTATCTAGTATGTGGCTATATTTTGGATTTGTGACCAAAACAGCACTGATAATTCAGGGATTTTTTTATTTATTGCTGAGCAGTGATTACACAGAGTCAAGGCCTTTTCTGCTCCTCAGACCACCCCACCAGCGAATAAGCTGGGGGTGCACAAGGAATTGGGAGGGGACACAGCTATGACAGCTGACCTCAACTGACCAAAGAGATATCCAACACCATAGGACATTGTGCTTAGTATATAAAGCTGAGGGAAGAAGAAGGAAACAGGAACACTTGGAGTGATGGCGTTTGACTTCCCAAGTAACCATTACCTGTGATGCAGCTGTACTGTCCTGGGGATGACTGAACACCTGCTTGCTGATGGGAAGTGATGAATGTTCTTGTTCTTGTGGGTGACTTTAACCTGCCA
>VWZO01001872.1:0-36846 GCA_013396975.1 Bucco capensis | reverse complement strand
CCTCATTTCCTACCAGAGCCATCTCAGCTGTGCTGAGATGTGCTGAACAAAGTTGTTCCTGCCTTTGTCTTGTCTGTCAGTCCTTGGTGTGGATAATAAATGTCAGGTCAGGAAGCTGAAGCTGCACGATATTTGTTACCTTCCAAAACATTAAAAAAAACCAAACCCAAAATCCTGAATTCTGTTTTGGGCCTTCACTCCTAGAAGGACATGGAGGTGCTGGAGCCAGACAAGAAGAATGGTTGGGCTTGATGACCTTAGAGGGCTTTTCCAACCTTAATGATTTTATGATCCTATGAAAAACCAATAAACGAGGTTCTCTCTTTTCTCGCAGCAGTTCTGTTACCCAGCATGTACTGTTGGGAAGATAAAGGTGTTCCACTGCAGTGCTAGCTGCACCTAGGAATGGCAATGTGAGCAGTGTAAGAACCACTACCCTGGTTTGATCCAAAGCTATGGTGCACAGTGACCAGGAAGTGTTCTCTTGGTGTAGTTCTCTGGCAGGGTTCAGGATTTTCTGGCTGGAGATATTGGCTGGATCATCATTGGACAACCAACCACCAAGGAAACCTGTACTATGTACAGTTCTGTTTGAAACACCTTAGCTTTAGCCTCTGTGGCAGTGGATTCTATGGCTTAATTGCAAATTATATAGGAAATACTGGCTTCATTACTTCCTTTTGATGTTAGCATCTAACAGTGTAAAAAAAATCCCCAAAACTCTGCCTTTGCTCTTAAGAATGGTGAAGATTTTTAAGAAGTGGTTCTTTGTGCTTCAGAAAACAGTGAAGGATGTGTAGGTGAGTCTCATCACTTAAACTCCTAAAGATCAGTGTCAGGTGGTCACAGCTTCTTCCTGATGCTGTTGCTTTCGTGGGAAGCCTTAACTTGTCATGATGTCTTTGGTGTATCTAACAGCAAATGATTGTACATTCTGCTCCTTATGGGAACCACACACAGTTACTGTGAGAGTGAATATTAACATAGTCATCAATATTCCAATAGCAGACTATGTATTTGCTTATTTGGGATGTCTTTTGGCAGTTTGCTGTAGTACAGGGACAGTGTTTTAATTGTCAGCCATCAGATGCACATGCTGCTGAAGTAAGCCCTCATACAAAGCTGAGGTGAAGATGATGGGGATCGTAGCAGCTTTAAAATAAGCAGCTTTCATGTCAGCTGCAGTGCTGATGATTGCAGTGATTCCTGCAGTGAGCACAGTGTTTTTCCACTAGTTTTTCATTTTCACAGCATGGTGGGTGTCCTGGAGTGATTAAAATTTAAGAGTGTACGTCATGTTCCCTTTTGAACTTTTGAATTTGGATATGGACACTGTTTCTTTAAAAGAAGAGACTCAGTAGTTGAACTCTTTCCCCACCCCGAAAGAATTTGCTGGGAGGAGCCGAGAAGCTGATAAGGAAGAGAGAGAATCGAAACCCCGCCTATGTGCAGTTGTAAATCATCATCGTGGCATCTCTGGACAGGGGGGTCAAGAACTGTAACCCTGAGACATCATTCAAGAGAGACAGGAAAGCAGCAAATCACGGACTGCGCGGAGGGATGATGTATATTTTGTGTATTTAAGAGAGCATTGAGACTTCCTTTTCCTGTTTCCTGTCCTGCTTCCTCGGCTTGGCTTTTCTCACTTTACAGAAAAGGAGCCTCTGGCATTTTTGAAATTCCTCCAGTAATTTGTACAACTCCCATCCCGGAATGATGGTAAGGGGGAGGGGAGGTGATTGATTGGAAGGAGGGAGGAGGTGTTTGATTTGAAATCTGCCGGATTTGTGCCTGCAGGACAGACATTGATGATTTATGGTAGGGAGAAAGGGCCGAAAGCCATCTTTGAAGTAACCACCTTATCTTTCTTTATTGCTTATCTCTTTATAGTGTTGTACCATTTAAATTTAGTGAATTTCTAAGAATAGCTTTATCTGTCTGCATACCTAGTTTTTTTTGTTTTTGTTTACTGTTGTCCGCGTCTTATTGGGGAGAGGGGGGTCTTGGAGACCTTTCCTCAAAAGATTGTTCTTTTGACCCTAGCTTCCGGTCAAACCAGGACAGTGGGGATTGGAAGGGACCTCTGGGGATCATCCAATCCAACCCTTCTGCCCTATCAGGCTCACCCCCAGCACCTTGCCCACGAGCACTTCCAGCTGCCTTGGTAAGCTCTCCACACAAGGACACTCCACAAGCTCTCTGGGCAGCCTGGGCCAGGGCTCTGCACCCTCACACCAAACAAGTTTCTTCTCCTGGTCAGATGGAACCTCCATCTGCCCCTTGGCCTGGCCTTGGGCACCACTGAGCAGAGTCTGGCCCCAGCCTTTTGCCCCCTGTATCCTTGAGCTCTTGGTGAGCATTGAGCAGCTCCCCTCTGGCTCTGCTCTTCTGCAGCCTAAGCAGCCCCAGGCCTCTCAGCCTTTCCTCCTGCCACAGCTGCTCCAGTGCCCTCAGCATCTTCGCAGCCTCTGCTGGACTCTCTCCAGTAATTCCTTGTGTGTCTTGAAGTGGGGAGCCCAGAACTGACCCCAGGACTCCAGAGGTGGCCTGACTAGGGCAGAGTAGAGAGGGAGGAGAAACTCCCTCTTCTTTTGCAGCATGGGATTTTATTTTTTAAGGCAGCTAAAGCTGAATATCTCAGACAGAGAAAGTTTTACTTACCAATAGTCATTTGCTTGCCCCAATTGTGGCGTTCACTGCCAAGGTCTTTCATTAAAGGCAATGGTAAGAAGTGGGTGAAATGCAGTGTTTCTCCTCAATTATGTCTTAGTTTCTAACCTAGTAGTTTACAGTCTTCATACTTCAAGGTGGCATTCAGGTTACTGTGTGTTTAATAGTCAATAATGGGCTAATTGCTTTTGAACATGGTGTTCTCTGAAGCTGTGTGGGAGGGAGAAGGGGGTGCAGGTGGAGTTCTTCCCTGTGGTTGTGTGCAGCTCAGCTGTCATGTCATTAGTCCACAGCACTGGGTCTCTGCGGAGATAAATGTTATTTGAAGTCCTGACCTCACTTCCCTGGCTTCTGCTGGCAAGCTGGAGTGCCACCCTGCAGTGAGCTGCTGGGGGTTTGTAACTCCTCTCCTAGAAGGGAAGAGGTGCAGCTGCTCCTTTGGAGTAATGCAAATATTTTGGACAACCTGCAGATAAAATAATTAGAAGACCATAGTTCTGCCCAGCTCTGATGCCTTCCTCTCACACTTAACTTCCTCTATCCATATCTTAACACATTCTTTTTTCACTTGGAGACTTAGTAAGAACTGTGGAGTCTGAGTCCCTCTGAGCTGAAGTAAGGCTCTATTTCTGTATCCCACCTGGTGCAGAGCAGAACTGCACCTGCTTGTTCCGGGGCTGCTGTGAAATGTGCTGTGGTTTGCTCTTCTGACAACTTGAGAGAGGAGAAAAAAACTGTTCCTCTTCTGCTTTGTGTAGTTTGTGTTTGAAAGGACTGAACGTTCTGTTCACTCTTGAGAATTTGTGAGTTTTTTAGTGGAATACTAGAGTTTGTGACTTTGAACTGTAGCTGCTGAAGGTTGACTTTTGCTAAAGTGGATCCTTTTTTGTTGTTTTGGGTTTTTTTTATTAATAAACCACCCATTCTGTGTCAGATGCAACACAGATCTTTCAAGTCCATGACTGGAATTGTTTCTACTCTCAGCTGTCTCTTAGTGTTTAAGAACTTGACTGAGGCCAGTATGGGTGGTTAAAACTGGAAGTTTGGCATCTTCTGAGGCTGCTCCAGGAACTGAGGGAATATTAATGTCTGTCTGAACAGGATACACTAGTCTCTGGGAAATTTGTCACTAATTAAACAGAAATAAATCTTTTCTCACCATTGCTGAATTTAGGTCAGCTGCATAACCAGTTTAGCTAGAAGATGTGGAAAGAGTACCCAGGAGGTTCTTGGATGAGTTTGGTTAGAATGATTATCTTATCTNTTAATGCTCCCTCTGCTGTGGGCACAGTTATGGCACCAGGGGCCACAGCAGACCCCAAGTGATTTTCAGACTGTGCCTGAAAATATTATCTGCCTAACTCATTCACAAAATGCTTAATCTTCCAGGATTGGTTTTTACAGAAACAGGGGAGGGAAAAAGACCACAGGCTGAGTTTGTTCACCAGAGCTATACCTTCAGGTTCTGGTTGGTGTGTGTGCAGTAGGAAGAGAAGAGATGCTGCATTTCTTGCTTTTATAGCATGCAGAGTTCTTTGATACTGCAGATCTGTCATTTCCTTGCAGGGGCTGGGGGTTGCCTTTCAGCCTGATTTATAACACTCACTGGAGGCACTTGTCCTCACTGTAATGCCAAGACTTTCTGGCAGTGGTTGCTGATTTGGTTAATGATGTAATCATGTCTGAAGTGAGAAAACACCTGGAGAGTCAGGACTGAGCTGACTTCTGCTGACTCTGCAAGGTTGTTCTATGTCTTGAAGCACCAGTGGAGACTGTTGGGTGGAACAAGTTCACCTTGGGGTAGAGTGACAGAACTGAGAGGCTTGGGGCACTTCATGATCACTTTTTTTGGACAAGTTGCATAACCAGCTTCTTGAGAAATATTTCACAATGTCTGTGGGTGCTTCTTCACAGCACTGCTGTTCTGCAGCTGTTCCTCTGCATGAGCTCTCATTTGTCTCTGTGTCTAGCAAGTGGAGCTACTGAGCTTAAAAAAGACTTCTTTTTTTAGGAGGATCTGAGACTGTCTTTCAACACTTGCTATCTTGTTATCTGGAGAGGTCCTTCTGTAGAAGTCCCACCTCACTGGGGTGTCTCAGCCTGGTTTATCTCAGCCTGGTTTATGTTGCAGTTTTGTGGAGCAAGTGGATGTTCATGGCACAATCTGGGTTGGAAGGGATCCTGGGAGGGTCATCTCGTCTAACCTCTGCTTTTAAAAATGGGTCAGGTGTGTGGTCAGAGCAGTGTTTACTCAAGTCTCTTCTTCCACCATGCAAACCTGCTTAAGTGTCCTTAAAGATGCACTTTTTTTGTAGGCCTCAAGAAATAAATAAAGAGGAGCTGGAAGGAAACAGCATGAGGTGTGGTCGAAAGCTCTCCAAAGATGGTGATGTAAGTGTGGCACCTGGCCTGGTCCCTGCAGAGCTGACATGTCTGAGACATGTTGACTGTTTCCAAAACATCTAGGGCTTAATTGTCAAACTGCATCAAAAAGATGTAATGGAGATGGTAGGTTACAGGAATGAGTTTGTTCTCCCTAGAAGGATGAAGATGCTCGCTGTATTTGTGATGAATAAGGAATTGGTGGGTTGATTGTGCTCTTGCACCGCAAGCAGGCCCATGTTTGGAAAAAATGTGTGGAAAGAGGGAATGTAGCCACAGCTTGGCATTGGAGACTTGTAAAATGAATGCAGTTAAAATACGGCTGTGAAATATCCCTGAATCCCAGCATTGTGGAGGTTGGAAGGGACCTCTGGAGATCATCCTGTCCAAGCCCCCCTGCTCCAGCAGGGTGCCCAGGATCACCTCCAGGGAACCTTTGGAATCTCTCCACAGAAGGAGACTTCACAACCTCTCTGGGCAGCCTGGGCTAGGGCTGTGGCAACCTCAGAGCACAGAAGCTTTTCCTCCTGTTCAGATGGAACCTCCTGGGTTCCAGTTTGTGCCCATTGCCCCTTGGCCTGTCCCTGGGCACCACTGAGCAGAGTCCGACCCCAGCCTCCTGCCCCCTGTGCCCTTGAGCTCTTGGTGAGCTCTTCTCTGGCTCTGCTCTTCTCCAGGCAGCCCCAGGGCTCTCAGCCTTTCCTCCTGCCACAGCTGCTCCAGTGCCCTCAGCATCTTCCCAGCCTCTGCTGGACTCTCCAGGAGTTCTTGGTGTCTCTTGAACTGAGGAGCCCAGACCTGGCCCCAGGACTCCAGATGTGGTCTGACTAGGACAGAGTAGAGGAAGAGGGAGAAGTATCACTTCCCTGTTTGTGCTGTAGCCATTCTCAGCCTCATCTGTGGGATGTTTGTGCTCACCTTCTGCAGTACTGCTGGCGCTGGACTGGGTTCAACTTTGGCTTTGACCTACTTGTTACCTACACCAACAGCTACATCATCTTCAAGAGGAACACCCTGAACCAGCCCTGCAGTGGCTCAGTCAGCCTGCAGCCACGCAGAAACATAGCCTTCAGGTAAACAGAGAGCCAGGAGGCAGGCCTGGGGGGGTGCTAGATGTCAGACCCTAACCCAAGCTTTCCATCTGTGCTTCTGTTAGATTTTGTTGCCACTAACTTGGTTTGATTGTGTTATTCTGTCTCCTTGAAAGAAACTTTGTGCTGGGAAAACAAGTTATGAGAGAGTAAGTTCTGGAACTGTTGTTCTGTCCCTAGGTTACGTCTAGCCTCTTTTGACAGCAGTGGGAAAATCATCTGCAGTAGAACAACAGGATATCAGATCCTAACCTTTGAGAAGGACCAGGTATGTTTGTGGATTTTGGAGCTGTTGAACTTGGGTTCTGGAGTCCAAGGCATGACAAAAATGCTGAGGATTCAACAGTGCTTTTGAAGAGGAGTTGTTCTTGTCATTCCTTCTGTGGAATGTCAAGTGTTCCTTTTACAGGTGGTGCAAGATGAAGCTAATCTGTGGAGTGTAACTAGAGCAGGGTAGTGAGGATTGTGTTAGGGTTGATAAGAGTTCTGGAGCTCTCTGCCAGTCCTGTGGTGTTGTGCTGGACAACTGCTAACTGCTGGGATTAATACAGCTACCAAACTCCTGCTTATTTAGAGGCAAATTGGGAGTTTGTTTGAAGACTCTCTTCTGTGGTAAGATGAAGAGTTAAAAGAATGTTGTTTGAGGCTGCTATTTATTACTCTTTGAGGCTTGTATTTATTTTTTTTAATAGAGTTTTCTTAAGAGAATGTGCCCATTTCCACCCACCTGTGACAGCTAAGTTTAGTAAGGAGTGTGAAAGGTTTGATCACCAAGTTTCTTAAAATCTCATCAGCAGTGATATGTAGATGGGGAATGCGTGGAAAACTTTTCCTTGTCAGCACCATCCTTACTGCAGGATCAAGTTTCTTTTTTCCTACCCCAAAACCAGTTCCCAGGGTAAAACCAAAGAATTCCTACCATCAAACTGTAATTTACATTAAAGTGTAGCCTGGTGTGGGTTGCCTGGTTGGTTAAATCCCCTGACACTCATCATGGCAGGGAGGTCTCCCATTCTCTTCAGCCACCTATGATGGTTCTGTTGTCTTTGCTCCTGAAGGGTTGGCAGCACTTGGCCAAAGGGTGATCAACAGTCACAGTCAGTGCTCATTGAATCAGAGTCATTAAGGCTGGAAAAGACCTCTAAGATCAAGTCTCAACTGTCACCCCAACACCACCATGCCCATAAACCATGTTGTGAAGTGCCATGTCTACACATTTTTTTTCAAATCTCCAACAATGATGACTCCAGCAGTGCCCTGGGCAGCCTGGGCCAGGCCTTGACAACCTTCTGGGGAAGAAATTGTTCCTCATCTCCAACCTAAACCTCCCCTGGTGCAACTTGAGGCTATTTCCTGTTGTCCTGTCACTTCTTCCTTGGGAGAAGAGACCAACTCACACCTCACTGCAGCCTCCATTCAGGGAGTTGGAGGGAGGGAGAAGGTTTCCCCTGAGCCTCCTCTTCTTCAGGCTAACCAACCCCACTTCCATCAGCTGCTCCTCACCACGCTTGTGCTCTAGACTCTTCACCAGCTTCCTTGCCCTTCTCTGGACACACTCCAGCACCTCAATGTCCTTCTGGGAGTGAGGAGCCCAAAACTGACCCCAGGATTTGAGTTGTGGCCTCCCCAGTGCCCAGTCCAGTATGTTTTCATATTCTTAAACCATCAGAGTAAGGTGAAGGTGAATGACTGTTTTGAGGTTCTTTATCTTTATGCATAGTAATGATGTGTGGAACTCCTGCTAGGACCAGTCCTGTGTGCTTTGTGGTGTGCTTCCCTCTAACAGCATCCCACACTGTGCAAGTGTCCTCTCTGTGTTCCAGGAGCAGATAGTGATGAATCTGGACAGCAGACTCCTGATCTTCCCACTCTATATCTGCTGTAACTTCCTGTACACGTCTCCAGAGAAGAAGGCAGAGAGTGAGGCACTGCTGGACCACTCAGAGAGCTGAGCCCTCTGCCCTGGGCTGTAGAAGCAATCTCTGGAGCTCCCTGTGCCTACTGTCAGCTAATGCCGTGCTGCTGCTCAGAGCTTCAACAGCCAAGGCCTTACACTGTAGCAAATACATCAATGGCCTTAGTGTCCTCCTATGCATATTGAAGAGAAGATCTGAAACTCTGCAGGCCAAAACTCCTCCTTCCATATCCTTTGTTTCTGCTCTGCTTCTTCAGACAGTAGCCATTCCATGGGAGAAGTGTTGCACTTGCATTTCTCTGGGCAAACACTGAGCCAAACTGGGAGCAGGGAGTTGGTGCAAATGAGCTCTTAGCAGTTTAGCTGTCAGACTGTGAGCACACACTGAGGGATGGGAGGGTTGGCTAGTGGCTTTTGGGGATGTATTGGGGTATTTTAATAACAGATCTGTAAATACCAGCACCTCCTCTGCTCACTTCTCTGGTCCTATTCTGTTAGGGCCAAATCCATCTCTGTAAATGTTGCCTGTCAGCTTTTGTTAGTTAAATGTACAGACTGTCAGACCTGCTTGAGTTTAAGCTTGTAGTGCATCTCCTATCTGGATGTTTATTTCTTCTTGTTGGGTTGTTTAACATTGCAGCAAATACTTACCTTTTTTTATTAGCCTGTGAATTTGCTGATAAGGATGCTTCTGAGGGAATTAGTTTCTTGTTCCACATAATGAAAATAATCTGATGTGCTCACAATCATCTGAGGCTGCCACTCAGCAGCCAGGATCCTCCTGAACCCTTTCCTGTTCTCACATGAACCAAATACCAGGTTTTAAACATCCTTTTTTTTTTTTTTTTTGGTGGCTCGTTTTAACTGTTACATTGGGAATATTTCCCATTTTAGCTCAGGAACTTGTGGCCTGTGAGTGCCTTTTTGAGTTGGATGTGTTAACACAAACTTCCCCTCAGCGAAGCAAGGTCACAGGATCCACAGGAAGAGCTGGGAACAAGGGATTCCTCTTCAGTTGGGTTGGTGTGAGTCAGGTCAGAGCTGCACCACGTTTGTTCTTTCTGTTGGGTTTTATGTTCATCTGGTTGCAACTTGGAATTCTTACAGCAGTACTTTTGGATTCAAAGTGGGAGTTTCCCCTCTTTAGTAGCCTATTTCTTTAATGTTGTCAGAAAAGTATAAAACCATTTGTACTTTATAATGAGGACAAAAAATGTGTTAGATTGAGATGGAAAAACATGGCAACTTGTCAATAAATGATTTCCAGTGGAACACTGCCCAGTGCCTGTACTTTCCCACCATCAATAGCCCATGGATGTGCCTCTGGATAACCTTGTGCTGTGTCCTACTGCTTTGGAAGCAGAAAGCAGGAGCATGTCAAGGCTGCAGCCTCCCACTGTAGATTCAGACACTGAAGTGAGCAGTGTTGCTGTGTTTATCTAGGAGCACCAAGGCTTTAAAACTCTCCTTGATGCAGGGGGAAAAAGCTGGGAGAGCAGGTAGGTAAAAAGGCCAGGTTTCTGTCCAATGCCAGGCCTGAAATCTAAGCTGTGGGGTGAGTCGAGCTGCCCCAGGGCTCCTGCTTTGTGCCGAGGGCTCAGCACGTCCTGTTCAGGTCCAGATGCTGCCCTGCCCTTGCACCCACCCTGACTTCCAGCACAAACCTGGGCTGCACACCCCCAGGGAACTGCCAGCCTGCAGTGGGATGAGGACATGAGCTGTGGAGCAGGAGCTTACAGGAGACTTACCTTGCTGTTTTATACCAGATTTTAATGACTCCTTCCCTTGATCTCTGGGTGTCCTAATCCTGTGCCCTCCCTCACCCTCCTGGCTGTGGAGGGAAACAAATTCCTTCTCAGCTTTGGTCCTTCTTCCCACAGGACAGGAGCAGAGATTTGGGATGGGGCAGGGGAGTAGGTGCCCTTCCTAAGGGATTGTGAGAAGCACAGAAACCCAAACACATCACAACCTCCCCCAGCACATGGGTGTGTGGTTTGTTTTCTCTCTTTTATTTGTCACTGACTAGGAGCAGCAATGATGGCAGAGGGGAGCTGAGGAGTACAACACCACTGGGGAACACTGTATGAAAAGTACAAAAATAAGGAAGCCTATGGATCATAGAATTACAGTCAATTACTACAAATAAATATTGTAAACACAAAAACATCAGGTGAATCTACAGTCACTCATTTCTGCTAGCAGCTGACAGTCTTTGGCTTTATTGAACTCCCCTGCCCCACATGGAGCCAACACCCCCAGCAAGATGCATTTTCTCTGCTTCAGGCCAGAAAGCCTCCAGACTTGTCAGGGATGGCAAATGACCTTGGGAGCAGGAATCTCCTCTTTTGCCTTCAGTGACCACTTTTCTACCAGAGCAAGCAGAGGGAGCTGTCAGCAGAAGGTCTTTTCCTCTGCTGGGACTGCAGGCAGCTGTGGTGAGGTGGAGGACCCAAGCTCCCCCCACTGTTAGATTTTATTGCTGTTCTCTAACTTGCCACCTGTTGCAGGATGACTTGTGGGGTTTGTCCCTGTGTGACACCTGCCCCCACACCCTGGACCTTTTCACCCTCTTATCTCTTGCTGATAGCCTGGGCAAGTTTGGATTGCCTGATTAAGAGCCAGTGCAGCTCCAACTGTCTCTGAGCTGCTTCCAGGCAAAGCTCTGCACAAATTGGGTGCTCCTCATCCTCTAGGGTGACTCAACGTGATGCTGCTCCCTACACCACCTTTGACTCCAAGAAGGGAAGAGACAAATTCCTCCTGCAAGGCTCAATAATTTGCTAATATATATATTAATCAAAAAACCAACAATCAAATCCTGTCCAAAGTACAGAGGAGAGAATTGCCAGTGTAGCAGCTGATAGAGTGGAAGACCCTGTTCTCCTGCTGCTGGTGTGGCAGAGAAGGTGCCAGCACCACAGCAGGAGTGCAAAGAAAACGCATCCTAATGGGAACAACCAAGGCAAAACAAAAGTCATCCTAAATCCACAAAGCAGCACTTCTTCCTGGAGGAAAGGGACAGGCTTGGCAAACCAAGCTGCTCAGTCTCTCCACCTCTCCCTACACAGAATAATTTGATCTTCCCTTCATATCACTAGTTACAATTTAATCTTCCCTTCTTCATTTTGAACACATTCACATAACATCCCATGACAAGGTTTTGGTGTGAGGTTACAGTCCCCCTGAAGTTACAATCTGACTGTACAGCTCACAGCCTAGTGTGGGTATCTTGGAACAATTCAAGTATTGCTTTTTACCTGGGAACAGTTCAGACCTTGCTTTACTCTGAGTCAAAGCAAAGGGGACGCAAAAGCTTTCAAGCTGTATGGGGAGCCGGGTGGCTATCCAGGTGGCTATCCAGCCAGAAACCCTCCTTGCCAACCAGGGACTGAACTACCCACGCTTTTTTCTCACCCTTTTACTCACCTGCTCCAGCCATTTGCTGAACGGGAGCCTGAACCAGCTACAAAAGCTGCTCCCACAGTCCCAATCTTCCCCACTCTCACCCCAAAACTACAGTTGCATAAAATATAGCTCACTAACTGATAAAAACACGACACATTTCCAAAGGGGTACAGCTGGGGAAGTTAACAAATGCAGCCTCTAATTTTTACCTGCACAGGGCAGCAGGTGAAAATGTTACTCTTTCAGTAGGCCAAAAGCTGTTTTTTTCTCAGGAAAGAATCAGACACAACTGCTGGGTACCACGTGAGAGGCTCTCGGTGTTGTCTTGCCAAACATTTATTTAACAGCTTCTAAAACTTCTACTAAACTCGATGTCTTACATCATTTCTATACACAGTCAGATTTTATTTGTTATCTTTGTCTTGAGGCTTATGAAAAACCCAAGCATTTAAAATGCCCAAAGAGTAATTTTGCTTTAGAATTGTGCTACTTGAACTTGACCCCCAACATAGAAGAGAGACTTTTGGTAATGGGATTACCCCCAGCAGTATAAAAATATACATAAAAATAGACAAAAACTATGTCCTCCAAACTGAAGCTCTGTTTGTGGGAATTATTATTATTATTAATCTTTTGTACATCACTGGAATTTCAGTATCTTCTGCTAAATATTTACAGAAACACCTCCACCCCTCTCTGCTCGCTTGGGCAGAGAACTGCAGCACTTAGCTCATCCGTGGGCTCTTCTGCCAGCAAAGATCAATCCCTGCTTTGCACTGCAGCACACAAATGGATGCTGTGGGCATGGAAAGGGCATGCAAAAAGACACTGTGGGCATGCAGAGGGATGTTACAGGCATGGAAAGGGCATGCAAAGAGACACTGTGGGCATGCAGAGGGATGTTACAGGCATGGAAAGGGCATGCAAAGAGACACTGTGGGCATGCAGAGGGATGTTACAGGCATGGAAAGGGCGTGCAAAGAGACACTGTGGGCACACAAATGGATGCTGTAGGCATGGAAAGGGCATGCAAAAAGACACTGTGGGCATGCAGAGGGATGTTATGGGCATGGAAAGGGCATGCAAAGAGACACTGTGGGCATGCAAAGGGATGCTATGGGCACGCAAAAGGATGCTGTGGGCACACCAAGGGATGCTATGGGCATGCAAGGGAATGCTATGGACACACGGTCACTATGGGCACACAAAGGGATGCTGTGGGCATGCAAGTGGATGCTATGGGCACACAGATACTATGGGCACATAAAGAAATGCTGTGGGCATGCAAAGGGATGCTATGGGCACACAAATGGATGCCACAGGCATGCATGTCCCTGGGAATGCTCATGGGCAGCCCTGAGGATGCCAAAGGGAAGCGAAGTGACCCCAATTACAGCTGCTAACCTCACAGAGGAGTGGAGGTTGCCTTTGCTGGTGCCTTGCTGCAAGCCTGTGCAGCTCCGGCCCCTGCTCGTGCTGAGTGCTTGTTGGACTGGGGCAGCCCACGGGCTACGCTCTGCAGAGCCCTGTGTTCTCTCACACATGCTGCAACAGAGTGATGAGGCCTTCCAGAGTGGAAGAGGGCAGGGGGACAAAAGAAAACCTCTCCTTATGTTAAACCCAGCCTAATCCCCCAGGCATCACTGCAGGGCCCAGTGCAGCATGTCCCTGCCTTCCTGCTTCCCCTTGTGCTCTGGTGATAAATTCCAAATGCCCAACCCTCTGGCAGGGCATTCCTCAGGAGGCTGAGTCTCTTTCTCCAGTCTACCAAAGAAAAAATTTAAATTAAAAAAATAACACAAGAAAAAAAAAAGAAAATAATTTCTCTGAACTGCTCTTAAACGACAGGAAAAGCTGAAGCTCAGACTCAGTACCCTAACCACCCCCCCAACTATATACATCAAAAGACTTCAGATCTTTTGAACCATAAATATACAGTGTACAAATCCAGGTGTCTCTCAAAGGCTGAAGACCCAGAACTATTTCACAGACAACAAGCAAACCAAACTGACCACACCAAGCACAGACACAGGGCCGTGAGGTCTGGGTGTGCTCTTTGCAGGGAGGAAACCCACCCAACAGGGAAGGGGGGATGGGGTTCCTTCTAGCTGCACACACAACAGGGAAGGGTACTAGTGGTTTCCAGGGTTGTGACACAACCATACAAACATGCCACAGTCCTACACTCCATCTAGGATGTGGGTGAGAGGTCAGGAAATGCAATTAGACCCTGAGTCCCCAATTATTTCCAGGCACGTGCTCTGCTGGAGCAGTTCGAGGGGCACCTGGAACTGGGCTCCAGCAAGTTCGTTAGTATTGCTCGCTGACAGAGATACCTGGTATCTCCCAGTGCAGACTCCTTGGAATTCTGCACCCTGTGCTTTTAAGAGTCGCCATGACTTTCATGGAAATAATACAGCCTTGATCAGGGTAAAAGACTAATGGAGGTCTTTAGCCCAATCTTAAGAGGTTTGCTTTCTACAGCACGGACATGCCACGACTCTGACACACATAAATAGGTACCAGTTACTGTAAAGTGACAATGCAGTGTCTTAATTATCCTAGCATTATCCTTTCTGCCCTTAGGGAAGACGTGAGAGAAGTCAGGAGGTGTGGGGAGGAGAGCTGGGGTTTGACAGAGGCTGCAGGTGGATCAGCTCCAACTCTAACTGAAAGTGTCAGCAGCCAGCCAGAAGACACTTTTAGCTTTACTTGATGTGCATTTTTATAACTCCTACCACAACTCCTTACACCAAGCACACAGCATCTCCAGTCCCGCTGCTGGTGGTACCTCCAGAGAACAAGTAAAGCTAAGAGTCTGCTTGCGAGGGGAGGCCACGTGTGTGTGTGCACGCACATTTGTGTACGTGTGTGCATGTGTGTGTGCGTGTGTGTGTGTGTGTGTGCATGTGTGTGTGTGCGTGTGTGTGTTTGCGCACGTGCATATGTGTGTGTGTAGGGAGGGAGGGAGGGGAGAACTCGGTGGGGAAATGTCCTGTTTTGCTGAAACCAAGCTCTTGGGCAAACCTCCTTCCCTCTACCGCTGGCCAGCCTCCCGGATGCGGCAAGCCACCGCCGTGATGAGCGCTGCACCCTTGCCGCTGCCATCCTCCGACTGCAGGAAGGTCACTTCACACTTTGGAGACAACTGCTTCACTGTTTCGTGCATGACTGTGGAGAAGCTGCAGAGCACAGGGAGAGAAGGAAGATGCTGAGTGAACCTGCCTCAGGCTGGAGGTGCCATCCCCACAGGAACGAAGCCACCTCGCACCTATCATCAATCAGAGCTGCATTCAACAGTCTCAAACAGTGCCAACAGACAGAGGAGGAAAAGGGAGATGAGGGAGGGAGAGAGGAAGGGAGAGAGGGAGGAAGGGAGGGAGGAGAGCTGCCTGGTATGAAGCACTGGAAAGCATTAAGTGTCCATACTGCAGCTCAAGTACACAGTTAACACAACATATTCACAGTCTCCCTCCACTCAGGACCAAATCTGGTCTCTAGTCCCACCAAGCCCTGAGAGCACTAATGAACCTTCATAGCCCTGACTAGCCTCACCTAGGGAGATCTTAAGAGCCCTCCCTTTACCCATGATCCCCTGACCCCTATTTAAGTTCAGGCATGTGGCTTTAGTGCCCGCATGAGCAACACTGACCTAGGAGAATCAGCCTTCAGCTCAGGCATAGTCCTAGCTCTGCTTGGCTGTGGGCCTCCCTGATCCAAATCATGGGCTGACTTCTTGGTTTAGACCTCCTTAATCTCCATGACTTTGCCTGATGATCTGGACTTCTGGTTGCACCTGGTCACCATCTCTGGGTCAATCTGGCCTCAGGTAGTGTGGGGCTGGTGTAAGGTCCCTGCTGTGTCATCTGTCTTGGTGTCCCATCCTGTAGTGAGCAGCTAGTTCTTGCTGCACATTGATGGAGTTTAGCTCAGTGAGCTACTGGCAGCCCTTGGGACCCTAAAATACTCCTTGTCCTCTCTACCCTTCCACACTTAGCACCCCATATGCCTGAGCTGAGCAGATCCACCACCATGAGCTTCCTTGGAGGACAACCACGCACCCCTGAGCAACTCACTGAGGGTGCAGCTTGTAGAGTGTCCCATCCACGCCAACTGTGACCTTCAGGAAGTCCAGCCCACGGTTCTCCCGGATCTTGTCCACCACAGCTGCCATGCCAGCCCCACAGAGCTGAGCTGCCCTCCTGGCCACCACTGTGCACACCTCCTTCACGATGATGCTGTCATCACATGTGCTCTCCAGCCCAAGGTGCTGGAGGATGGAGCGGACCTGGAGCAGAGCCAGGCAGTCGCTGGGAAGGACAAGAGGCACCATAAGGAGATGGAATAACTTGGATGTGTGACTTCTACATCCTGCAGAGCCCAGGGACTTGTGGCTTGGGTGTCACAGCCTGGAGGGACACCACAGCTTTCAGCTGTGGCTCTAAGGTCACATCGTAATCAGTGATGCTATTTCAGGACAAACCCACTGACTGGGAGCATGGCAGCTGTTACACCTGCAGCCCCTCTCTGTCCAGGCCACAGGATACAGACGTGTCTGTGTGGCCAACCCCAGACAGTTTTCTTGTCTTTCTACACCAGTGTTGTCAGAACCATGGGGATTTTGCTGCCTTATCTGCACTCCATCACCCTGTGCCATCCTGGCTCCAGACTGAGTGCTTGGGACTTTTCCAACAAGCCCTGAGAATGCTTTCCCCAAACTCTGTCTCTGATTTGCAGCTGTAAGACCAGAGCTGGTGCTCACCTGCCTGTTGGATCTCACCTTTCTATCTGGGACAGGAACTTGGTCTCGAAGATCCCTCTGGTCTTCAGCCTCTCAGAGATGCGTCCCCGGAAGAGCAGCCCTCGCTTGGTGAAATCTATCAGGATGTTCCGGACAATCTCCCCCAGGTACATTCCACTGATCATCTTCTCAAACCTGGGAAGGAGAGGGCAAGGCTGGACATCAGGACAAGAAGGGACACTGGATGAGGGATTTCAGCTCTGTCAGATGCCTTTGGCACAAGCCCCCTGGTCTGACATCCCGTGGTGAGCCAGACCCTGCCCTGCTCATCATCCTCTGATGCTCCACCGAGAGGCTGGTGGGGCAGCACTGAAGAGTTCCTGGACACTCAACCTCACCAGAGATCCCTTCCCAGAAACCCTCCCCAACAAAGCCACCACGCACCTTTGCTTCCCAGGATTGAGGGACAGCTCATCCACGGCCAAGTCAAACTCTGTCCGTATGTCATCCAAGCAGCCGCTGTCACCAAATGCCCCCCACTCCATGTTGACACACATCCTGCCCTCCTCCCCTTCCACCAGCTCCACGTTCCTCATCTCCTCCATGTAACAGGCGTTGCTGCCTGTGCCTGCAGGGAGAAGCATCTCTCAGTGGGGCATGGACTTGTGATCAAAGCCCTTGGACACCTCGGCCAGGAGCACCCTACGGGGCCAGGTTTGGCATCACGGACAGAGGAGCTCCAGAACAAAGTTTCAGTCCTCACCAACTATCAGCCCAACTTCACAGTATGGATCTTCATAGCCACAGGTCATCATGGTGCCAACTGTGTCATTTACCACTGCCACCACATCCAGGTCGAATTCCTGCAGAGGGATGGGATTGGGTGGGTTATTCCTGGAGGACACAGCTTGCTACCTCTGTAACTGGGAAAGGGCCTATCTGCTGACTGTGAGAGTCCTCCAGGCATCCATGGACTTTCTGCAGCCCCACACATCTGCAGGTGGATGCTTACACCTCAAGACACCTTCAGAAAGAAACAACTGCAGAGGAGCTGGGACCACCCTGCCCAGAACAGCCCCCAGGGCAGGAGCTTTGGGTGGTCTGCCCCAAGGAAATGGGCATGGTGTCTCTTCAGCTCATGGTGAGACAGGTCTGCTCCAGCCCTGACCAGAAGCCAGCTCTTAGCTCCAGGGTCTGAAAATCCAACCTCCAGTGATGACTAAGGGTGGTTGTTAAAGTTCAGACACTCATTAGCCCTGCGCTCAGCCCATTAATTTGCTTTGCAGGCCAATTAGAGATGCCAAAGACAGCCAGGATGTGGGAGTAAGCAGCTGGTTTCTCACAGCTACATGGACACTCACCTCTCTCCTGTGTATGGCCTCCTTCAGCAGGCTCACAACATCTTCTCCTTCACAGCCTGTCGCCTTGAAACCTTTTGTCCACTTCAGGAGAATCCCCTGTGGTGAAAACACCCCACAGTGAACCACTGAGGCAGGAGGAACACCAACCCCACAGCCACTAGCTCTTCATGCCGAGCGTGTGGAGGTCAGAGCCTCACATGTGGAGGATGCCTCAATGGGAGTGTCTCCAGTACTCAAGGGATGTGCACGTGCTCTGATACAGAAAGCACCAGCAGCTCCAACTCATGCCTTCCCCCTCTCTCGGGTCTCTGACCTTCCAGATGGTCACTGCTGCTGGAACGTGGAGCTTCCAGTGTGGTTTGGCTTTTCAGCCAGCTCTGAGTACTGGACAAATGTGCTACCAGGGAGGCTGAGCTTACCTCATCCAGGTTGTTCTGCTGGCAAGGGAAAGAGAAGGTGAATCCAAGGGGAAGTGAGACACCTTTCATTCCCATATACTCCAGGAAGTCAGAGATGCAGTGGACAATGTGGTCAAAGAGCTGGGGGCACAAAGGCAAAAGGAGAAGTTACCATCACAGCAAGAAACTCAGCTAGATGTCAGCCTGCCTGACCTCTCAGAGGTTATCTCTGATGATGATGATGATTCCCATGCAAAGAGGGTTCTGAACAGACCAGGGATGCTGCTCAGTGGTGCTGTGTGAGGTAAGTAAGTCCCAAACAGCTCCTTTTTCATCCTCTTCCTCATTGACAACGTGGTCACACCACTGTGACACCCCCACCCTGCAGGTCCCATACTGCACCCAGCAATGATGGAGGGGCTAGCAGGGAGGTGAGCAGCTTCCCAGGGGTGACAAGGGAATCCAGTCCTTCTGCAAGGTATGCCCAGAGCCCGTCTGCTAGAAATAGTCCCAGTCCCTGGGCACTGCCTAGAGTGGTTTGCAAAACTCTTCCTATCTGCAAATCAGACTCTGGAGATGTCTCTTACTGCTTGTGTTGTGGTTTCTCTATCTGGGAAGTGGGGGATGATGCTTATCTGCCTTTGTGGAGTGTGTGGGATCTGGGGAGGTTTAGTGATGTCTGGGAATAACACATTTTCTAACCTAAAAACCAGTCCTAAGGTTCCTAAAAGACATCTCAAACTGCAGAGCCTTGAGCAGAACTCACTGCTCCAAAGGCAGTAGAACATCTCTGTTGTGAGGACAGGCTGAGAGATTTGGGGTTGTTCAGCATGGAGAAGAGAAGACTCCAGGGAGACCTTACTGCAGCCTTCCAGCACTTAAAAGGCCTATGAGAAAAATGGGGGAGACTTTTTAGCAGGGCCTGCTGGGACAGGACAAGGGGTGATCATTTGAAACTGAAAGAGGAAGATTTAAACTGGATACAAGGAAGAAATGTTCTATGCTGAGGGTGGTGAAACAGTGGCCCAGGCTGCCCAGAAAGGTGGTGGATGCTCCATCCCTGGAACCATTTGAGGTAAGGCTGGACAGGGCAACCTTGTCTAGTTGAAGATGTCCCTGCTGACTGCAAGGGGGTTGGACTAGATGACATTTAAAGATCCCTTCCCACCCAAACCATTCCATGCTCTCTGCTTCTGATTTTGCACTCTGGAAAGCAGAGCAAGGCAAAACCAGCTCCTGCCATCAGCCCACACTGCTGCCTGCCACTTCTGCTGCCTCTCCAGGGGTGATGCCTCAATGTTCTACCTCCAGCTGCCCATCCTCACCTCCTCCCCTGTCCCCTGCATGATCTCCACCGGGATTGAGTAGATCTTGTTGTGCATCTCGACTCCTCGCCTCATCCCATTCCTGACACGCACCAGCAGCACACGGAAATTGGTACCTCCCAGGTCCAGGGCCAGGAAGTCTCCTTTTTCTGAAACCCAAGAGAGAATCATTAGAAGAGAGATCCCAACAAAGGGCATCCTGAATATTGGACAAAGCTGATCTGATCCTGCCTTTCTCCTGGGAAAGGATCAGAAACCAAGACCCCAGGGGTCAGTGCTGGGTCCAGGACTGTTCAATATATTCATCAATGATCAAGATGAAGGGGTAGAGTGTTCCCTCAGCAAGTTTGCAGATGATCCCAAGCTTGGAGCAGTGGCTGGCACACCAGGAGCTGTGCTGCCATCCAGAGTGACCTGGACAGGCTAGAGACATGGGCAGGGAGAGACTTGATGAAATTTAACAAGGGTAAGTGTAAAGTACTGCATCTGGGAAGGAACAACCCCATGGATCAGTACAGGCTAGGAACTGATCTGTTGGAGAAGAGCCCTGGGGAAAAAGCTCTAGGAGTGCTGGTGGCTAGGAGGATGCCNCTCTGGCAGGAGGGTTGGATTAGATGATCTTTCTAGGTCCCTTCCAATCCCTAACATACTGGGATACTGTGAAGATGTGTCTGGGCATGGAGAACAGCAGCTGCAGGTAGGAAGGTAATGGAGAGGTTTGCTCCAGACTTGGGAAAATGACAGGGCTCAAAGCCAAGGGGCAGAAGCACACCCAAACCATCAACCAAACCAAGAGCGCAACCCAGGACAATGGTGGTGAGCAACCTGTGGCACTAAAAACCACAGTGAAAGGCAAGCTTTGTGTTAAGTCAAGTGCAGAACGTCCTGGAGACTCCAATGCTTTTCCCAGTATCATACTGGAGGTTAAAAAGCTTTGTGCCACTCCCACAACAAAGAGGGAACTGGCCATGGCAGAAGTCCCAGCCCTTCCCAAAGTGGTGCAGATGCTGGGAGCAGCAATGCCCTGTGTAGGGCTCTTTGCCATGTGCAGGACACATGTGGGGCTTTTGTGGTACCATCACCTGTCCCATCTGGAGTTGAGCACACGTAGGTGGGCAGCATCTTCACCGTGGCTTCTGCATGCGTCTCCTTGCCCAGCCCCTTCTCCATCTCCATCCTCATCCTCTGCTTCACCTCCAGGAGCTGCTCATGGCTCAGCTTGAGGGGCTCCAGGATCTTCTGCCGTGCCTTGTGCTGGGCAGCCAGTCTGTAGGCCACTGCGGTCACCATGGCTGCCCCTTTGCCGCTTCCATCTTCTGACCTCACGAAACGGATCTCGCAGTCCGGCAGCAGCTTCCGCACTGTCTTGTGGAGGCGTCGGGCAAAGCTAGGGAGAAAGAGGACCTGAGCATGCCACACGGGAATGTGACCTTCTAGGGTCATAAACAACTGGGGACCCTTTGGGTTGCAAACAGAGGTGCCCAGGGAAAGATCTGGAGATGCTCTGCTTGTGCCAAGCTTTATCCACTGCCAGCAGGAACAGATGTGTGTGCTCTCCCCCTCTTTTCCCACCAGCCTCTCCTATCCTGATGGACTCACTGAGGGTGCTTCTTGTAGACGGAGCCATCCACACCGACGGTGGAGCGCAGGCGGTCCACCCCCTTGTTCTCCTTGATGCGTCGCAGCACAGCTGCCAGGGTGGCCCCGCACAGGTTAGCTGAGCGGGTGGACACAATCTGGCAGATGCGGTGGATGGCCACACAGTCTTCGTGAGATGGTTCCAGGCCCAGCTTGCTGAGGATCTCGTGGGCTTTCTGCAGCCCTTCTTTCTCCCTGCACATCAAAGAACAAGAAAAGGATTAATTCCTGGAAATCTTCCATTTACCATCTAAATCATAGAATCATAGAATGGTTAGGGTTGGAAGGGACCTCTGGAGGTCATCTAGTCCAACCCCCCTGCACTGGTTTGCTCATCATGTCTGTGATGGGTCCTGTTTGTCCCCAGGAAACCATCCAGATCCTACTTACTTCTCAATAGCAGAGACGTATCTGGTCTCAAAGTGACCAGTAGTGAGCAGATCTGGTGTGAGCTTTCCTCCAAACAAGAGCCCTTCCTTGGCCATCTTCACCAGGATGAGTCTGACCAGCTCACCCATGTACATCCCACTAATCATCTTCTCAAACCTGCCAATGGGGGAAGAGCAAGATCTGTTTATTTGGCTGTGTGCCCCCTGGGTAGCCACAGGTTGACCTTAAAAACACTTGGCAGCCTTACAGGCCCAAATGTGATCTAGGTAATCTCCTTCCAGAGAAGTTTATCCCATCATTGAGGAAGTAAAACCATGTTGACATAACCATCATTCTGCAAGGAGAGCTTATGGCTGCCTGAAGGTCTGTCAGTTTGCAGAGAAGCCCCAGATCCCACCTATGCTGCCAGAAGCCATCTAGGGAATGGGAGATCTGTAGGACATGGATGTGGACATTAGGACTCAGCCTTTGCTCCCAGTAGCACCTGTGGCCAGTAGGACTAGGGCAAGGTGTTTGCCTTGGCTGGCAGATAATGTCATTGGCTGGGGAAAGAGACGGAAACCAAGACAGCCAAGTGAAAGGCTCACAAGGAAGCAGGTGCTGAGTAGTTCAGTTGGATGTGCCAACCTGGAGAGCACCTACTTGCTGCGCAGCAGAGGGTGTGGTGACCTAGTTAACTAGGATGACCTCTACAGTCCCACCAAGGCCAGTGCAACAGGAGGATGGACAATGCAGAACAAACCCTGATCCTGAGCCAAAGCCAAGAATCTGCTCACAATTGTTTGCCAGGGTTGAGCGAGCCCATGTCTATCTCGCGGTCAAACTCTGTCCGGATGTCGTTGAGCACACCATCATCGCCAAAGGCTCCCCACTCCATGTTGATGCACATCCGACCTTCATCCCCTTCCACCAGGTCGATGTGCCGCATCTCCTCCATGTAACAGGCATTGGTACCTGTACCTAAACCAAGCATGGGGATGTGGTGAGAGGACACTGCCTTTCCATCCCCCATAACTAGCAACAGCCAAAGGCACCACAGAAAGCGAAGATGGAAGAAAACAAACACTGGACAATGTTGGTTTTCTTTTTCCCCCAAAAGACCCTGAAACTTGCAAGAAATGTGATCTCTCTCAGAGAGCTGGACCCCAATTCTCCCATCTTGCTGCAGCTCACCAACAATGAGGCCAACTTCACAGTTATGATCATCATAGCCACAGGTCATCATGGTCCCAACGGTGTCATTCACCACAGCCACAATGTCAATGTCAAAGTCCTGAGATGGTGGAGAGGAGAAAGATTGAGTCAGCAAGGCCAAAGCAGAATGAAACATCTCTGCTGTCACAGGGCAGCCAAGGTGCAGAGCCTTGAGTATCCTCTCCTAGGGAACCATGTACCTCTGTCTACAGGAAGGAACTTCACAGGAAGTTCCATCTGAACATAAGGAGGAACTTTTTTCCTTTGAGGGTGGTGGAGCACTGGCCCTGGCTGCTCAGGGAGATGCTGGAGAGATATTCAAAACCTGCCTGAACACCATTCTATGCAATTTGCTCTAGGTTCTCCTGCTCTGGCAGGGGGGTTGGACTTGATGATCTCCAAAAGTCCCTTCTAACCCCTGTGATTCTGTGATTGTGTCCCACCACCCCAGCAGGTGATAGAGCTGCCCCAACCTCTTACCCCTCTTTTCTTGATGGATTTGCGCAGCATCGACACCACATCTTTCCCCTCCACACTGCTGCATTTGAATCCCTTCGTCCATGTAACGAGGATGCTCTACAGAGAGGCAAAAACGAATGCTCAGAGGACAGATCCACCAAGCCACACATCTCAAGGGTTTCCCAGTGTAAGGCAAGGGCTGGAGAGACACACAGGTCAGCTCCTCTGTTATCAGCTTCTGAGCTCTGCTATCAGCAATGATTTCCGTGTCGCTACGCAGATAAGGTTTATGGCTGGGAAATAGAACACGAGTCTGTTGCTCTGCCAGCAGGAGGGAATAAGAGTCCTGTGACTGGGTTTTACAGAGCCCTGGAGCAAAACTTGTTCCCAAGCCTACAGAGAGCAACTTGAGCCATTCCTGCAAGGCGGAGGGTCTCACCATCCCCTGCAGCTGGAGCCAACAGACGTGTCCCCACCCAGCAGAGCCATCACAGCCTTGGGGGAAGGGAAAGGACTCAATTACATTTGAAATCTCCAACGTTAGAGTCCCAGATGCCTCAGCGAGGCAAATGCCTTACAGATGGCGAAACTGAGGCACAGAGAGAAGGAAACTGGCCAGGGTTCCCAGGAACAGATGCTTCCTCTTCTGGCTTCTTTCTTTTTTATGTCACAGCCCTTGCTGCCATCACGAGGAAAGTGTTAATCTTCTTCCTCATGACTTGGGCTGAATGGCTCAGGCTCAGGAGCGTGACTTGCCCGAGCCCCGGCACAAAACGCTGTTCGGGGCGGACGTGCTGGCTGGCCAGCATGCCATGGAGCCGCCCTCCTTTCCAATCCTGCCCGGGAAGCCGGGTGAGATAAGGGCAAGGAAAGCACCAGTGTCCGTCCCCCTCCCCCGTTCCCCCCCCGCCGAGAGCGCAAGAGCCTGGTGGAGGCTGTGGGTGGCAGGAGAAGGGGCCACGTGCCTTGGCAGAGCTCTGCTCACCGAGATGTTTAGTCTCTCAGCGAGGTCAGAGCTCGCAGCACAGAAGCCAGCACGGCTGAGCGGAGCTGACAGCCATCGATTGCCGGCTGCCTGGAGCACGGCGAGCAGAGGGGCGGGGGAGCCTCCCCCCTCCCTCCCTGCACCGGCTGCATGACCAGGGATGTGATGCTCGGCACGTCTGGGCTGCCTGTGGCTGTGGAAGACTGGAGCTGCTCGCCCCACTGCAGCCACTCTCCTGGAGCTCAGGATGCAGAGGGGGAAAGCTGCTTTCTGTGGAGGCATCTAGGCAGAGGGGAGCAGCCAGCACGTTAAAGGTCACCTCCTAGAACCCTGCAAACCTCAGGACTCAGCCTTTGCTCCCAGCAGCACCTGTGGCCAGTAGGACTAGGGCAGGGATTGTCCTCCTGCACTGGGCACTGGGGAGGACACAATTCAAATCCTGGGGTCAGTTTTGGGTTCCTCATTCCAAGAAGGATATTGAGGTGCTGGAGTGTGTCCAGAGAAGGGCAGCAAAGATGGTGAAGGGTCTAGAGCACAAGTGTTGTGAGGAGCAGCTGAGGGAACTGGGGTTGGTTAGTGTGGAGAAAACAAGGCTTAGGGAAGGCCTTATCTCCCTCCCTCCAACTCCCTGAGAGGAGGTAGGAGCAAGATGGGGTTGGAACAAGTGATAGGACAAGAGGAAACAGCCTCAAGTTGTGCCAGGTGAAGTTCAGGTTGGACATAAGGAACAATTTCTTCATGAAAAGGTTGTCAAGGCCTGGCCCAGGCTGCCCAGGGCAGTGGTGTAGTCACCATCTCTGGAGGGGTTTAAAAGCCATGGAGATGTGGTGCTGAGGGACATGGTTTAGTGGTGACTTCATTAACAGTTGGACTCAATGATCTTAAAGGTCTCTTCCAAACAAAACGAATATATAAGTCTATGATTCTGAAACCTTACAAACTACCAAAACCCAAACAGCCTAATTAAAAGCACAAGCTAAACTGGCATGGGACAGCTACTTTCCCCAGTGAGAACTTGTCCCCATCCCACTGCATCCCAGTCTCAACCGCAAGCCTCACGAGGAGGTGAGACCTTCACTCACCTCATCCAGCTTGGTCTGGTGACATGGGAAGGAGAAGGTGAACCCAAGGGGGAGTTTCTTATCTTTGATTTTCAGCTTGTCCATGAAGTTGGCCAAGCACTCGGCGATGTGGTCAAAGAGCTGAAAAAAGGCAGAGTGAGGAGCCAACTAGGATGATGCACCAGAGCAGTGCCTGCATCCCTGCCTGCTTTAGGAACCTGTGGTCTGTCACCCACGACAGCTCCACGGTTCTCATCCAAAATGTCCAAGCAAAGGAAGGCAAGGATCAAAGCAGATCCTGCTGAGCAAGGCAGCAACAGGCTGCTGGTACAATCTCAATTACGTAGCTTGGGGTCCTGGATCTCCTTCAGGCAGGAGAACGGCCCCAAGATGGGTGGTTCCTCCCATGGGGGGAAGCCCTGCATTTGGGAGGCTGCCCACAAGTGTGGGGATGGGGAGAAGAGAGACAGGTTGAACCTACCTGTACCCCACTGCCTCGCATGAGCTCCTCAGGGATGGCATAGATCTGATTCTCCATCTCGACCTTCTGCAGGCCATTGTCTGACACCTTCACTCGCAGCACACGGAAATTGGTTCCACCCAGGTCCAGTGCCAAGAAGTCACCATCCTCTGTGGGAGCCCAGACAAGAAGAACCGTGTGTTGTGATGGAACAAGGGCTGATGGTTTGAAACTAAAAAGGGGAGATTTAGACTGGATAGAAGGAAGAAATTTTACACTGAGGGTGCTGAGACACTGGCCCAGGTTGCCCAGAGAGCTGGTAGATACCCTATCCCTGGACACACTCCACATGAAGTTGTTTGGGGCTCTGAGCAACCTGATCTAGTTGGAGATGACCCTGCTTACTGTAGAGGTGTAGGACAAGATGACCTTGAAAGGTCCCTTCCAACCCAAACCAGTCTGTGATTCTACAGTTTAACTAAGCAGATCCATTTTGGCAGCCTCAGAGCAGGTAAGAAAGTAACCCAGTCACCTCCCAGCTGTGAGTGTAAGGTAAGATCTGTTTACATTTTTAAATTGTTTTGTTTATTATTCTATTTTCTATATTATATTTGTATTTGACCAGAGCTATGGCTGTATTCTTTGCCCCTCCTATACATCCCTGCTACCCCCATAGCTGAGGGGGATCAAAGCAACACCTTCGAGATATATCCTGATTGCCCTGGGATACAGGAGCAGAAGCAGATCCCACTGGCCCCATCCAGATAAGCCCATGCCCAAACTAATGATGCTCCCAGGGAAGAGGAACTCCAGCCTCAGGCTCCATAAGGAAGAAGGTGGCAGAGCCTGTTGATGCAGGATGCTCATGAAAGCTCCTAGATCTCCAGCCCAAGCAGTTCAAACCCTGCTAGCCAGAAACACTAAAGTGTGGCTAAAATGTTGGATATATGGAAAAGAAACACCTCATGTTCAGACTTGGCTGCTGCAGTCCAGAAGAACCTCCCCTGCCCCAGGAATCCTGTGCACTCCTGGCATGTGGCTTCTTGCGGAAGGCAAGATTGAAAGGTGTAAGCAGGAAACCAGGCAGGAAAAAAAAACAACAAAAGACCTTCAGGGACTCGTTGATGCCTTCCCCAGGCAGACAGGTGTGGAAGTGGTTTGGGCACGGGTGGGAAGCAGTTTCTCCACTGGTGTTGGCCAAGAGGAGCATCAGGTCCTGCTGCCTCCAAGACCCAAGGTCTGAGCCCGGCAGGTTCTGCCTCCTGCTTGTTTTTCCTGTGCTGAGCACCAAGGCAGCTCAGTGCATTTCAGCCCAGCCGAGACCTGGAGTGCAGAAAAAGTGCCAGGCTGGCTGTTTTCCATACCCAGTGGTGTGGGGTGAGGGATGGGGAAAGCCTCTATCAGCACTCTTTGATTTCTGAATGCATTAAATGTGCTGCGTTGGCTCCCCCGGGCAGATCCCAGCGCCCCAGGGGCCACATTGTGCCCGTCCATGCTTTTACAAAGGGGCTACAGTTGGAACAAAAACGTGTGGTTTATTAGTATTCAAATGCCACCAGGCCAGCCAGCATCTCCAGTGACTCCAGCTGAAAAGGCAGCTCCCTGGCCAAGCCTGCAGGACATCCATCTGTCCTGGCCTCCTTCCTAGGGCTGACCCTCTGCGGACTCGGGGCAGGGGAACCGGCGATGGTGACAGGCGTGGAGCCTGGGCTGAGAACAGCTTTAGAAAGTTGCTCTGTGGCTGAATAGGTCTTTTAAAAGCAGCCCTCGTGCTCCAAGGAAATGAGATGAGGAGTAAGAGGGGACCAGGAGTCTTGAGCAGCATCTAACAGCCTTGCCACTTGGGATGGAGAATGGGGGGAGCACTGGGAGGGCCAGCCCATCACCCCAGGGATGCTCCCAGCCCTGTGATGCTCTGGTTGCAGCCCTGTCAGTTAAGGTTACACCCCAAGATTCACTGGCCAGTGGGACAAGGAGGTGCTGAGGCAGTCACACCATGATTTTAACAAAAGCTGAAGTTCATGAGTCCCTGTCCAGACACTGGCCAACCCTTACTTCATCTCTGGAACCACACACACACCTGCAAGAGCTCTTAACCCAGAACCACAAAATGCTGCAAATCTGGAGCCTAGAAAAGCTTAGCAACTCATCCTTCCTCAAACAACACCCTGAGCACAGATCTGAGCATGTCAGTGTGGCCAAGAGATGTCCAATTCAGTGCTTGCAGGGCTGAAGAACAACATGGGAGCACCTGAGCTCCTGTGCTGGGGCAGTTGGACTCTGAATATTCATTTCTCCTCCTCGCCTCATGTCCAAGTTGACCCTTTGCAGGGATGAGGTTTAAACCAGTTTGGCAGCTCCTTTGGCAGCCTGTGTGCCAGCCACAGGGAATGCCTTGGCCACAGCTCCTTGTACTGATGCTGAAAATGCATCAGGAAAGCCCTTGGCAAAGCTTCTCTTTGCCCTGATGGCACCATTGAGCCCACCATGGGCATTCAGCTTCAGCTGGGGATAGGCAGAGCTGGACACCATGCCTGCCTGGGCACTGCTGGCAGCCTGTTCTGCCTCAAACATGGGTCAAGCTGTACTCCTGCCTCCCTTGCTGGTGGCATAGATGCCTTCCTGCTTGCTAGCAGAGCATGAAAAATACCTCAGGGGGCTGATAAGTATGCCAGGGCTCAGGATGCTGGAGTCCAGAAGGTCACTGGTTGCTCAGTTCCTTGAAGATGATGTGGAGAATCCAGGAGGAACAAATATCCCTCCAAAACAAAAGGCCAAGGAGCTGGGGACAGGCCTGTCCTCCTAGACCTCCCCACATTTTGGCTGAACCACCCCTGCAAGGCTCACGGCCCTCAGAGCTGTTATCAACCAGCTTTCCCTTGACCTGCCACGAAGCAGCAGCAAGATCCAACCTGACCATCAAAAATCCCCCTTACAAGCTGCTGAGTAGCCATTGGCTGAGTAGCAATTGGTTTGAGTGGCGACTGCTGAAGTCAAGGGGTGGATTCCCAGGTGGATCAGCTTTGCAGGAGGAAAAAGGAAGCAAAATCTCCCTCGGAAAAGTTGCAGGCTGAAGCAATCTGCCTGCTTCATGGGCTGTGTGCTGGCAGATAACCATGTCTGGGGCCTCCCTCCGATTAGGGCTCCCTTCCGAGGTGATAAGATAGAGGCTGTGGTGCTGAGCCCACAAACTAAACACGGAGCTCTGATTGAAGAGGCTGCTTGCACTCAGCAAACCACCTTAGGGCAAGTGTTTAATGCCTTTACAAATGCCTGTGCTGGACCCAGATGAAAGTGTGGGGCAAAGCAGGCAGAGGAGCTCTGCTGCCCTTAGAACTATAGCTGGGGCCTGGGGACCATAGCATTGTGTGCGGGATCAGGTCCCAGCTTGTGCTGCTTGCAGCCCAGAAACCAACTATCTCCTCAGTTGCATCCCCGGAAGTGCAGGCAGCAGGTCAGGGAGGGGATTCTGCCTCTCTACTCTGCTCTGGACAGACTTTACCTGCAGGGCTGGGCCCAGCTCTGGAGTCCTCAGCACAGGACAGACATGGACCTCTGGAGTGGGTCCAGAGGAGGCCACAACAATGATCTGAGGGCAGGAACCTCTCTGCTGTGAGGACAGGCTAAGAGAGTTGGGGTTATGGGGTTATTCAGCCTGGAAAAGAGAAGGTTCCAGGGAGATCTTACTGCAGCCTTTCTGAACTTAAAGGGGCTGATAAGAAAGTTTGGGAGAGATTTTGGCAGGACCTGTTGGAACAGGACAAGAGATGACGGCTTGAAAGTAAAGGAGGGAGATTTAGATTAGGGATAAGGAAGAAATTGTTTACAGTGAGGGTGGTGAGACATTGGCCTAGGTTGTTCAGAGAGGTGGTAGATGCCCCATTGCTGGAACCATTCCAGGTCAGGTTATCTGGGGCTCTAAGCAATCTCATCTAGTTGGAGATTTCCCTGCTGACTGCAGGGGGTTGGACTAGACGACCTTGAAAGGTCCCTTCCCACCCAATCCAGTCTGTGATCCTGTGATCTGGGAGGTTGATCACCCCAGACCTCCCACCTCAAACCTAAAGGCTTCAACCAACTACCATCCCACTTCTGTAAAAATCCTTGGTCAAATCAGCTTACTAAAAAATAAGAGGAAGAGAAAAAAGCTAGAGCAGGTCCAGGCTTTGCTTCCCAGGGAGATTCAGGAGAATGTGGAGGTGCAGACCCCAGATAGAGCAGGTCCAGGTTCTGCTTCCCAGAGATTCAGGAGAAAGTAGAGGTGTAGACCCCAGTGTTTCCCCTTTCCATCCCCCTGTCAGCAGACACCTCTGCCAGCCCTACTCTGCCTGAGTAGCTCCCACTGGAAGAGGGAAGGTAAAAGCCCCAGCACTCACATCAGCATCTGCCTGAATTAGTGCTGGAGAGCAGCAAAGGGGCTTATGGTGTATTGGGTGTGAAACATCGGGTTTGCAGCAACGAGAGATTAACCTGCTGGTTTCATTTGTACAGAATTGGGTTCAGCCAAGAAAAAATCTCACTGGCCGCAGTGAGAGTCACTCAGCAGTGATTCCCCAAGGTGATTTCTCTCTGGGGAGTGTGGTAAGCCATCAGGTGAGGGGCTCTGAGCATGAAAACAGCATTTCTTTCAAAGCCTCCCAGGATCTTGGGCCATGAGAGCTGGTTTTCTTGCAGAAGCAGCTGGTTATCAGCAGGAACTGAGTTCACCAGCCAAGAGAGGGTCCTGCAAAGAACCATCCTTTGAATTTCCAGGGATGTGACAACCAGAGTCCTGCAGAATCCTCCTGAAAACCCTAGGCCATGGATATATCAGCTGCTGTGAAGCCACCAGAAGATCCTTGTGTTAATGTTAGTGCAGAGGAGGAAATGCAATGACGACAGCAAAGCCTGGAAAAACAAGGGAAGGACCAGGGCAAGAGGTGATGTTTGGACTAAGCAGGGAGATCTCTTGCTTAAATGACCTGAAGCTTCAAGAAAAAGCTTATTTGGGGTCTGTTTTCCCCCACCAGCCTGTGGTAGGATGCCCATCACCTTGCTGCATGGCACGGTGGGGGTTTCGGTGGGTGCTGGAGCTAAGCAGGGCAAGAAAAGGTGCTTTTAGGAGAGCTCTCAGTTCAGAAGGAGAAATCTCCCCTCTTATCACTCTGCAAAGCCACCAAGAGCCAGGCCCACAAAGCACAGAGGAGGGTGGAACAGTCACAGGCTGGGTCTGTGTTTTGACTTCAACCTGCAGATGTGACCTTGAATTTCTATAAGCGTCTTTCATCCGCCTGGATCCAGATAGCTGCCACCTGAGCATTAAACAGGGCATAATCCCAAAGCAGAGACAACTTCTGTCGTAGCAAGGAGGGGCAGAAAGAGTAGGAATGGCCTGCAGGAGGAAGGTATGGAGTCCCTGAAGCTGCCAGCATTGGGTCAAAGCTGGTGTGGCCTGGATGGCTGGAGCTGAGAAATTAGCTGTCTTTTGGGACACCCAGAGCAGGTGGGAGCAGAACTTCATGCCCAGCCAAAGTCAGACTTTGCCCAGAAGCTTCAAAAAAAAGTGCAAGGAAGGACATGATCCTGGAGCTTTTCCCAAGCTGTTGTTACATCATTTCATGGTGAAATGACATGCCAAAGGAGCTGTCACCAGACCCCACCTAGGCCTGGCATGCCTCACTCTGACATGGAACTTCCAGTCCCCCAACTCTGAAACCCAACAGCAGAGACACCAGTGCCACTCACAGCCTGGATCCAGCTGGAGCCTAACAGGGAATTCCAGCTCTTGGATCCCTAGGACTTGCTCAAAATCCTCGTGTTCTCTAGTCCCTGTGCAGCTGCAGCCCTGTGATTGCTCCAGCACCCCTCTCACATAACATCTTCCGTGCTGAGCTTGCTTTCAGTAAGAAATGCCAGCTGGGACACTGGAAAAGCTACAAATCAGGGGCATACAGTGGAGGAAGGTAAGGACTCACTCTTTTAAGGGCAAGGAGAGGTCTTGAGCCTTCTCACCAGCATGGGTCAGGGTACTGAGAGCTCTGCTCCTGCCTCTCAGGAGCTCTGACATGCTCTGCCAGCACCCAGCACCTTTGGCTGCATTAGTTCCCATGCCCAGGGGTAGCATTCTGGCAGTTCCTATAATTAAAAATACTCTCCCACATTTAACTAGATTGAAATCTCCCTCCTGGGGCAGGCAGCCAGGTGCAGCTTTTGGGTGTACACACACTGGGGTGGCTGAGCACGTGGAGTGCAGCAGCAGAATGACTCTGGGTGCAGAGATGCTTCAGGCACTCAGAAGAAAGCTGGTGACAGACATTTTATCAGGGTCTGCTGTGACAGGACAAGGGGTGATGGTTTGAAACTAAAAAGAGGGAGATTTATACTGGATAGAAGGAAGAAACATTTTATACTGAGGGTGGTGAGACACTGGTCCAGGTTGCCAGGGAGGTCATTGATGCTCCATCCCTGGAACCATTCGAGGTCAGGCTGGAGAGGGCTCTGAGCAACCTGATCTAGATGTCCCTGATCACTTGTAGAGGGGTAGGACCAGATGACCTTGAAAGGTGCCCTCCAACCCAAAGTGTTCTGTGATGCTCAGACCTCACTGAGATCTCACCAGCAAACACCCACCCAGAGCTGGCTGGTGATGCAGACCTTCAGCTCATCACCTTGGTCCTTGCCTTAAGAGAGCAAACAGCCAGCCAGGATGGCACGTTTGGTCTGTTTGATCACAGCTCACTCTCAGGTACACCCTGTTTAACATCTTCACCCACTCAGCAGGCTCACACCAGCTCAGTGTGCTCCATGGGAGAGGAAACTCCAGTCTATCCAGTTGGTGCCCACCAAGGCCAGGTCATTTGAGGCTCCAGTCACAATATCTGCTGGGAACTGTTCACCTCCAGAAGCCAGGTATGAAAATACAGTGGTTGTCAAACTGCAGGGCATGGGGAGGGAAGGGCAGATGTGTCCTTCCATCAGCTCCCTTCTTCCTTACCCACCTCTCCTGCTGGCTACCAACAACCTCAGCCACTGAGGTTTTGCAAGGACTCCACTAAGATGCCAATGCTGGAGCAACTCCAACTCTGAGCAACTCCAGCCAACAAGACCAGCCGGCCTGGGGACATTCCCTCAGGCTTCTTCCAGCCCAGATGGAGAGCCAAGGGCAGCTCCAGCTGCTTGGGGCTCTCTGCCCCTCTGTCCTTCAGCAGCCAGGACTGCTGCACCAGCTTCAAGCACTGGGAGACTTGGCAGGTCTCAGGTGGCATTTGCATCCTACTGCATGCTGGCAGGCAAAGGGAGACACTGCAGGGACCATGACAGAGCTCCTTCTCAAAACACCAAACTAGGAGAGGGAGGCACAAGGAAATTTCCCATATGAATGCTTGAAGAAGTGGTTTTTTGGGTCAAGAGGAGCAAGCCAGAGCCTGAAACAAGGATGAGCCAGGCTGGAGTGGGCAGAAAGGCTGTATTGTGAGCAGCAGAGTCTGGAGAGCCCAGCTCTCCTGCCACAGCCCTCGTGGCATTCAGAGTGGCTGGCACTGCTGCTGCTCCAGTGCTAATGAAATCTGATGACCTGGACCCGTGACTGTCTCCGTCCTGCCAGGAAGGGCATGCAAAGGCTGGATCCAACCTCCCCCGCACCAGTGGGAACTGGGAGACCCCAGTCCCAGCACATAGTGGGGAATCAGACCTGTCCCCACGCTACACCTTGCTCAGCACAATAAAGCCCCAAAGACCAGGAGTGAAAGGTGGCCATGGATGCCATCCGTGTTTCAACAGTGCCATGAGGATGGGTGGCCCCAGTCCCCTCTTCTGGCACATGCTGATATCTCCCCCCCACGCTCTGCTGAGAGGTAGCAGTTCCCATCTCACAGTACCTGTCCCATCTGGGGTGGACCTCACGAAGGTGGGCAGCATCTTCACTGAGGCAGTGGGGTTGGTGTCTGCTCCCAGCCCCTTTTCCATCTCCTTCCCAAAACGCTGGGACACGTCCTGGAGAGTTTCCTCAGAGAGCCGCATGTGGTAGAGATACTTGTCAATCTGAAAGGTGGAGATGAAGCCAAAACATCAGCTGGAGGTTTGGGGACATGGGCACAACTCCCATGACATATTCAGGACAGCTTTCAGCCCCCCTCACATCTGATGAAAGAAGCAGGAGTAGGTCATGATCCACTCTGAAGAGCAGGACACGACTGTGCCAGCACACTGCCAACAGACCCTGGCAGCAGTGCCACAGCATCCTGTCTCCAGGAGTAGTAACAGCAGCTGCTGCCCCTGCACCTCTTCCTGAGCATCCAGGGTCACTCTCCAGATAGCTCACCAAATGCCACCCAATGCCCTCCTTGGTAGCACCTTCTTGCCCAGATGTGTCCCACCAGGTGAACAGTGAACATTAAGGTGCTCCCCATGCTCCACCTCTTCTTCTCCACTCATTCACCTACAAGCACCCAAACAGGTTACGACAGAAGTAGGACCTGAACTTGGCAACCTTCCCTGTCTGGGCCATGAGTCAGGAGGTCAGTGCCAGAGGTTTTCCAACTCTTCCTACAGTGCAGTGGCAACATGCCTTGACCTTCACCCCAAGGACCTTTTCCCAAGTGAATGATGCTAGGCAGGAATTTCTGAATTCCAGCATGGTGGGGGTTGGAAGGGACCTCTGGGGATCATCCTGTCCAACCCCCCTGCTCCAGCAGCCTCACCCCCAGCACCTTGCCCAGCAGCACCTCCAGCTGCCTTGCTCTCCACACAAGGACACTCTACAAGCTCTCTGGGCAGCCTGGGCCAGGGCTCTGCCACCATCATAACAAACAATTTTCTCCTCAAGTGAAACCTCCTGGGTTCTAGTTTGTGCCCAGTGCCCCTTGGCCTGTCCCTGGGCACCACTGAGCAGAGTCTGGCCCCAGCCTCTTGCCCCCACCATTTAGCTCTTGCTCAGCATTCAGCAGATCTCCTCTGGCTCTGCTTTTCTCCAGGCTAAGCAGCCCCAGGGCTCTTACTCTTTCCTCCTCCCAGAGATGCTCCAGTGCCCTCAGCATCTTCCCAGCCTCTGCTGGACTCTCTGCAGTAGTTCCTTGTGTGTCTTGAACTGAGGCACCCAGATCTGGACCCAGGACTCCAGATGTGGCCTGACTAGGGCAGAGTAGATAGGGAGGAGAAGCTCCCTTGACCTGCTGGTCAGTCTTTTTAATGCACCCCAGGAGACCATTGGCCTTCTAGGCCATGAGGGCACATTACTGGCTCACGCGCAACTTGTTATCCATCAGCACTCCTAGGTCCTTCTCCATAGTGCTGCTTTCCAGCAGGTCAACTCCTAACCTGTCCTGATCCATGGTGTTATTCCTCCTTAGGTGCAGCACCCTGCACTTGCCCTTGTTGACCTCCATGAGGTTCCTCTCCTCCCAGCTCTCAGCCTGTCCAGGTCAAACCCATTAGCCATTCATTTCTCCTCTGCTGAGATCACCTCTACAAAGGGTTACAGTGCCCAGAGCTACTCAACCCCCTTGAGCAAACAACATGGTGTGAAACAAGTGGCTTCTGTGGCTGGAAAGGGAAAAAATCCACCCCTGGCTCCTGGCAATCCTTTACACCCTTATGCCGAGGCTATGAAGATTCCCAACTCCTTCCCTAAATGCACCAAAACATCTCATCTTTGCCAGGATGGCATGAAAAACTTCCTCCCTGGCCCACGCACTAGCTCCATGCAGGTCTCTGCAGCCTGGCAGGAGCAGGGCAGGGGAATGGAGAGGCAGCTGGACCGCCAGCTCCCAAATGATGCTGTGTTCCAATTCACTTCACTTCACTTAGAATTAATTAAAGGGCAGCGGCAAGCCCTGAGAAGTCAGAAGGAAAACTCCACCCAGTTAGCTCACCTGTCTGGAGGCACGTAACACAAGGTCATCCAAAATCAAGCACAAATGGTGGTTTTTTTACAGGGCTATGCTGTAGGAAATGGGCATTGTGCGGGGAGGAATCATCTCACCTCCCACCCCAGCGTGACCTTGCGCACAGATGCAGCCGCTCAGATCCTAGCCTCTGCTGTGGTTTTGGCTGCCTGTGTTTCAGGCTTGAGGTGCTCCAGTGTATCCTTCCCCCCTCCCAGATCTTCTGGAAATTTGGAAGTCACAGAATCACAGAATGTTAGGGGTTGGAAGGGGCCTCTGGAGATTATCTACTCCAGCCCCCCCTGCCAGAACAGGAGAACAGGATGCAGATTGCATAGGATGTGTCCAGGCAGGTTTTTTTAATATCTCCAGAGATGGAGACTCCAGCACCTCCCTGGGCAGCCTGGGCCAGTGCTCCACCACCCTCAAAGGAAAAAAAGTTCCTTCTCATGTTCAGATGGAACTTCCTGGGCACTACTTTGTGCCCATTGGCTCTAGTCCTGTCCCTGGGCACCACAGAACAAAGCCTGACCCCATCCTCCTGACCCTTACCCTTTAAGTATTGATAAGATCTCCCCTCAGGCTGCTCTTCTCCAGGCTAAGTAGCCCCAGCTCTCTCAGCCTCTCTGTATGAGAGGTGCCTCAAGTCCCCTCATCATTTTATTGGCCTTCTCTGTAGCCTCTCCAGAAGTTCTCTATCCCTTTTAAACAGAGGAGACCAGAACTGTACACAATACTCCAGCTCTGGCCTCCCCAGGGCAGAGTAGAGGGAGGAGAACCTCCCTGGCCCTGCTGGCCACACTCTTCTTGCTGCACCCCAGGATGCCATTAGCCTTCTTGGCCCCAAGGGCACATTGCTGCCTCATGGGCATCCTGTTGTCCACCCAGACACCCAGGGCTTGTTCCTCTGAGCTGCTTTCCAGCAAACCAGCCCCTAACCTGTCCTGGTCCATGAGGTTATTCCTGCCCAGCTGCATTACTCTACACTTGCCCTTAAGTTCAGTCCCCAGTTGCTTTGCTTGCAGCAGTGAGGTCAGAGGATGGAGAGAACCTGGCCCAGCACACTCCAGGAGGGATGCTTTCATAGAATCACAAGATCATAGACTGGTTTGGGTGGGAAGGGACCTTTAAAGGTGATCTGGCCCAACTCCTAGAGCAGACTGACCAGAGATCCAAGGTCCAATCTGACCTGGAATAGCTCCAGGGATGCGGCATCTACCATTCCTCTGGGCAACCTGGGCCAGTGTCACACCACCTTCAGTGTCAAAAATTTCTTCCTTATCTCTAGTCTAAATTTTGTTTTAATTTCAAACACCACCCCTTGTCCTGTCACAACAGGCCCTACTAAAAACTCTGTCCCCATAGAATCAGAAAGGTTCAAGTTGGAAGGGACCTTTAAAGGTCATCTAGTCCCACCCCCTGCAGTCAGCATGGACATCTTCAACTACACAAGGTCACTCAGAGCCCCAACGAACATGTCCAGATTTTCCTAGAAGGTCTGATAAGGCACA
>VWZO01001866.1:23854-45447 GCA_013396975.1 Bucco capensis | reverse complement strand
CCAGCCAGTTCCTTATCCACTGAACAGTCCACCCATCCAATCCATAGCTCTCTAACTTGGCCAGTAGAATGTTGTGGGGGACTGTGTCAAAGGCCTTGCAGAAGTACAGATAGATCATATCCACAAGTGGTCCCTTGTCCATTGAGGTAGTCACCCTATCATAGAAAGCCACTGGGTTTGTCCAGACAGGATCTTCCCTTAGTGAAGCCATGCTGACTGTCTCTGATCACCTCCCTCTCCTCCATGTGCCTTAGCAGACCTTCGAGGAGAATCTGCTCCATGATTTTCCCAGGCACAGAGGTGAGGCTAACAGGTTGGTAGTTCCCAGGGTCCTCCTTCACACCCTTTTTGAAAATGGGTGTAACATGCCCCTTCTTCCAGTCACTAGGGACTTCACCTGACTGCCAGGACTTCTCAAATATTATTGAGAGTGGCTTGGCAACTACATTAGCCAATTCTGTTAGGACTCTGGGGTTCATCTCATCAAGTCCCATAGACTTATGTATATCCAGGTTCCTCAGGAGGTCATGAACCTGACTCTTTATCATCTTCATCTTTATCTTCATCTTTATCTTTATCTCTTGTTAAGATGAAGCTCTACTTTATAGGATGCAGAAAGCCTGCAATGCGTATTATTTTTCAAGTAGTTGAAAAATTTATAGCAGTAAAAGGATTCTTACTCAGTCTCTTGATCGTATTATCTGGAACAAAGCAAATGTTACAAATAAAAGCAAGAGTAAACCAAGAGCATTTCTACATTCTGTGTTTTCAATTGTGATTTTAACAGAAATTAATTACTTGTGCTTTTTTCATTTGGAAACAGTTTTACTTCCCTTTTCCCCGTTGAAAGTATAATTTTGATTTATAAACATAAACCAAACAATGTGGAGCAAAGGACAGTTTTAAGTACAGTACTTACTCTTGCTGAGGCCTAGTTTTATTTTGCTTAGAATTTTTATCTTTATTTTCATACATTTTCAGATCAATTTTAGCTTTCTACTTTAGAGATGAAAAATGCAGATGATGTATTTTATCCCATTTCATTCTCACAGGCCTAAGGTTTCATCTTGCACCCAAGTCCTCATTTTATAAGCATGGTGGAGGGATCCCTCAGTTAAAATATGCTTTTAACTGGAATAAAACTGTCTTCTTATGTTAAGAGTTATAAATCTTCTCCACAGTGCTTTATACAGTCCAGCTACTGCATACTTACTTTAATGACTATGAATGAATAAAACAGTTTTCCACATCACCCCAGTCTCTTTGCTGATGTTTTCATTTGGTGTCTATCCAAAAGTCTCTGATCTTAGACACATGATTATAAAAACATCTTTCTCACTGAAAACTATTTAAGAAACAAGCAATGGAATCCTTCTAGATATTGTTTTACACTACACATTTGAAGTTGGGGACATACATTTTTCATAGGGCTCAGTTCTACTAGGCAGAACATCCTGATAAGACTGTAGAAGCCAAGATATTAAATGAAGATTTCTTCCATCATTCACTACTTGGCTTAAGTTTCCACTACGCAGAATCTACATCTTCAACTCAGCTGAGGCCCTTCGAGCGTATGCAGGAGTCCCTATCCTTTAAAGACTTTTAAATCCTTTAAAAGAGTTTCATAGGTTTGTTTTGGTAAAAATGAGGGGTCTTTTTCATTTTTGATTTGCTACTCAGGTGGAATTTTGCAAAACTACAAGAGGGAAAATGATTGGCTCTCAAAGATTCACACCAGGATTTTTTTCCATTCCCTAAAAAACTAGGAAATCCAGAAAAGCGTTTTCGTTCACAACCTACGCTTGAATTTTGAAAACATGCTGTATAATGGCTGTGGGAGATCCCTAGAACTACTGGGAAACATTTTATATACTAGAATCAGAGACTGGCTTAGATCTCAGCAACAGCATCTGGCATTCCCTTCCCCCCCCATTACTTTAGAAAAAAAAAGGGACTGACCTGATCATCTCTAGATTTGGATCTACTCCTTTCCTTTGAATACTGGATGGAATTCAAAACTAGGGGGAACCTGCAGAGCACAGGCGGCATCCAGTGATGGAAATAACACAAAGATCAGCCTTGTAAGGCATTTGATCTCACAGGAAAGGACTCCCTGAGAGCTGAGCATGATGGAATTCAAACCTCATGTGAAGCCTTTGCTCATTTTCAAAGCCAAAATCCAAATCCTATCCTACAGCTCATCCAGAGGTGAAAGACCATTGCATCACGACTCTTGACAAGTCTCCTTGCAGGGCAGATTTAATACAGTTTGTAACTTACGCCTTATATAAGCACACTGTGATCAGAAGAGGACAAGTGTCCTTTCTAGTTCTAGAGAACAGGAGATAGCTGAAAAGAATATAAGAGAGACCAGCAGATGAGCTGTCTTGGAAGATTTTGTTTTCCTTACTCTTGATCTTGCAAAGATCTATGGTATCCATATTGCCTATTCCAAACAACATGTCTTTTGGTTTATAGTCAGTTAAGGCCTGTGCACCTGAAAAGCTTGCATTCCATTTTCTGAAAACAAATTCCTTTATTTTATTATCTGCAATAGCGAAGTACTGTACTTACCCATGCACTGACACGTGTGCCTAGCAATTGTAGCTGAATTATCTAGAGCCCTTCATAACATATTGGAAAAGAATGTGATACAGTGTCTGTATCAGACACTGAAAGCCCAGACGATATTTTGGTGTATGTGACTTGTTCAGGTCTCAGTGGTAGCAGTTAAGGTGTCAAGGAACTGGACTGAATTCACAATCAATTTCAAGAAAAGAGCTGTTAAAAGATAGCACAGAATTGATTCAAGCTGGTGATACTGGTGATTTTATGCTCTCTGCCTCCATCATTTCGCTTCTTTTCCTTTAGTGGAATAAAACATGAAAGAGAGATTCTGTGGGGATATTGCACTGATCAGCCCCTCTGTGACACCCCTGTTAAGGATTAGATCTTCCCTCTGTGGTTTGACTACTACCCATCTAACTCTAACCCTTTTCCTGAATTGCCCCAGTTGTCAGGAACACAGTTACACTATCATCTTACTAAACAATTTGGTGGTTGTTTAGTCAAAAAGGAAGTGAGGACAATTTCACTCACTTAAAAGCTCAATTGTTTTCTTTCTCTCTCTTCTAACTTTGTAAAAGAGTGAGAAACAATTAGAGAAGCAGCATAAATCAGATTAATCTGGGCTTCTATTTTGTATTCAATATTTTACAACAGTCATCAACAAACAGCACCAAGGCACAAATAATACAGCTAAGAAAAACTAAAAACAAGCCAAAGAAAGTCTAGCAATTGTTGTGGAGAAAAATGAGAGGATTCAAATTTTGAGGCACATTATGTCTCTGAAACTATTTCAGGTGGGAGAAACGACTCTGGAACAAGAGAAGAGAATATTAAAATCCCAAAGAGCAGTAACAGGCAAGACATTAGCTTAAACACCTCCCTATAATAAAGAACAAGACTTTGTCCTGGAAAACACCGACACCAGCATGTGACCTATCACAGAAACAATGAGAAATATTTCAAAAAGTTAGTGAGGATATGAAAAGAAGGATGATATCACAAGTAACACAAAAGTTTCAAGGAAAGTTGAAGACAAATGGTAAGGGAATAACAGCAACAGATGTTTTCCCTTAAAGTCATAAATGAAAACAGAAATCCTGATGCACAGGAGCTTTTCCAGAGAAATACATCTATATCTGAGCATTAAACTCTAGTGAAATAAAAACAGAGCACAAAACAAAAAGCATGAAAGAAAAAGAGTCTCCTTTTTTTCAAAGAGAATTGGAGCAAAGACCAAGGTAATGGGCTATTTTTTCATGGGAAATTATCACATCTCTTCCCACCAAGACATGCTGGGTTCTGGTGATGTGTTCATGACTCACTGCCCAAGGGCAAAGTAACTGGCATAAGTTTTGGCCTGAGGTGGTTGTTGTGCCATAACGTGTTCAACAATGGGAAGAAGAGGGAGGAGGACAGCAGCAGTGATTGCATGGACTGAGGCAGAGAGCAGGGATAGGACAAGGGGCAGGAAGCTGGATCACCTCATCAGTACACTGCTAGAGCTCATGAAGATAGATATACCCTGTCTGACCTCAATCATCATCACACCACAACTTACTAGTGAGTGAGAAAGTGAGGCTAGAGGAAGGTCAACAGGGTTTAGTGGCTCTAGCTCACATGAAGATACAGTAGCAGGCTTGGGGAAGGCCTGATCTGGGATCACTGGTGGCAGGGAGAAGTCCCATGAGAGACACAGTGTTACATGTGCTAATACTCTCCCTTACACATCTGTAACTGCATTATAATAGAGCTGATGGGACTTCAGTTTCATTCACACTGTCTGTTTCTGTATCTTCATGATGCAGTTTTCTTGAGCGTGTTGTGATGGTCACAATACATTGTGTCAAGATTTATGTGCAGACAGGTTAATGCACCCACAGAGCAGAGATGATTGAAATTTGAAATCCTTGTAATTTCCATTTTCTTTGTGACGTTTCTTGTGAAGTGTAACATACTTCCCCATTAATTGGGCAATGCTCTTTAGACAAGGAGGGCCAAATAGCGTGATCTCCAAAATCAGCCACCTTTAGTCCTCTAATCAATTAAAAAATATCTAAAGCATTCTTCAACCATCCTATTATTCTAGAGCAGGCTAACTCTTCCCTTCTCTCTCTTCCCCTGCCCACAACAGCTGCAAGTCTATCCTCTCCAAGGAACATGATCTGCTGGAGTGTTGCTGGACCCCTGTGTGCCTGCATTTTGGGCTATGAAGTGCCCCTTGAAAGTCATAACAAGTATGTGAAGTGCCAGAACAAAGACTACACTCAAGTGAACACTAATATGTTCTCCTATCCAAACAGGCAGGTATACCACAGTCAGCATATACACTACTCTGACTTTTCACATGGATTTTTGCTCTTTGTTTTTCCCCTAGAACATCCACATTTGATCTCTGCTTAGGAAAAATGCAGTGAAAAGTACTTTCTCAGACCAGCTCCTTTTCAAGACTGACATTATCAGTTTGGAATATTCACAGGGCTATTGAGTGTCAGGAAGAGGGAATGGCTGTAATCCAAGTGTACCATTCAAGCCTGATCCAAACACCTCCACAGATTTAGCTCAGCCGATGAGGAAAGGTAATTTAGCACCTGGAGAAGATAGGGTTTGTAGCCTGCCTTTGGCACACCAGCCAGGCACCTCAGAATGGACCTTGTAGATGAGATAGTTTGTCACAGAAAAAGTTCATGGAGGTGTTAAGGGCAAAAGCATTCCTGAAGCAATAATACTTTTGTCATGAAAGAATAGTTTTCTGTATGGCTTTTTCAAATGTTGTTTTCATAATTAGATGGGAAAGAAGGAAAACAGGAAAAGAAGTACCACCACTGTGATTTTCACAGTTCTGTTAAACATGGTGCATATGCAGAAGAGCTCTAGAAACCATCTCATTGTGCAGTCAGTGTAGTGCATGCTTTGCTCTGCTACAGACAGGCCTGTTGAGTGCAGGAGGCTAATAGAGCTTTATGCTGTACAGCCTGATTGACTGTCAATAGAAACAAGGGTATATGCATGTGTGTGTGTTTTGATCATTGAAAGAGACGGTGGATAAAATTTTAATGAACCTAAGGGACTTAGGATACAGTGTCCAATTTTTATAAGTGACTTCTTGTTGGGGATTCAACAAAATGTCATGGCAATCCCGTAAGAAGTTGCTACTCCTCAGCCAAAGCACTGAAACTACATTTGAATGCTTGAGCTAGGAGCTTATCCCACTCATATGGTGTAACTCTAACCTCAGGATAGCACCATCACAGTCACAATCCACAGTCATCAAGCACAGACAGTTTGTCAAGGGGTGGGTGGTAAATTGTTAGGCTGCCATAACTCAGCTCTGTATGCCAGCACATTGGAACCTGCTTTGATTTTACATACATTTTTTAACAGGACTCCTGCATTTGTTGGATAGCTTAAATGTTTTCTGCCTATTTGGGGGAAAAAAAACAACAAGCTGAATGCTTACACTTTGGATCAACAGGAGAGCTGACCATGAGCAGATCTGTGAAACACTATAGAACTGTTATTGTGGGTCTCCAATTGCAGAGCCAGGAATAAAACTGACATGAGATATAATCAAAGAAGAATTAAGACTGGAAAAGAAATAAGGCTAGTCAAAATTGTTTTATGGACCAATCAGTCTCCTTGGACAGATCTGATTTCATTCTCTGCTGAGATTATAAACTTGCTTGATAAAAGTGACTGCATAAATGTAACAGATGCATTAATTCTTTTGACTACTGCAACATGGCATTCAGACTTTCAAAAATTACACAGCATGTGATGTACTGAATGGTGTAAAGAGCCAACTAAGCATCAGGGCCCAAAAAGTAGTCATCATCATAAAGGCATAGACAGTGAGGCTAGGTGGTCTAGGCTCCTCTTTTGCTAAGTCAAGAGAAATGACTGACTGCAGAAATCTTTGTGTTTTAGGAAAAAGAACTAGCCAGGCATGCATACAGTCCATTAAATGTCCACAAAGAGTATCACTCACACAATCCCAGACTCATTAGCCTATAATGGCAATTAAACTCTCCTTTGGCTATTTCCAAATTAACTATTTTGGAGAGACAATTGAACAGACACTGAGGTTCAGTTTCTCTGAGAAAAAAAAAAAGAAAAAAAGAAAAAAAGGAAAAGACCTGCTAGTTTAAGGAATAAACACTGAAGAACTCAGATTGGTTTGGGTTTGACTCTTAGAGCTGTTCTTCCTTAAATCTTAACTTCCCAAATTCAAATGCCAATAACATTTGAAAGCCATTCTGTAAAATGTGTCTCCCTTGCCATTGTAATGTCATTGTACTGATGCCCCATAGTTTGCCTCTAATATTTCATGGTAAGCAGACTTCTCAGTTTAATATACTTCTTTCTGCAAAACACATTGAAGCTGTCTTCTGTTTAGCAGTTTTGCATAACCTGTAATTCATGAGTTTCTTTCATTATTTTTATTGTTAATTACAATGCAAACAAAATGAGAAGTGTTTTTAGGGGAGGAGAGCAAGAGGCATGTTGTGTTTTTATTTTAAGATTGTGGAAGGACGCTCATACATGAGAAGATAAACCATGCCACCATTGTCAAAATTGGTGAGAATGAGTATAAACTAAAGTGAAAGAAAACTATTTCCACCAGACACAGAATAGCAAACCAAAGACAACAATTTCAAAATAAAAACAGGTTTTCTAATGAAAGTTATTTATTTTTCTGAAACTATTTTTATTCTTTGTTTCTGTAACAGAGATACTGGCTTTGTGTAAAAAAGATGAAATTTAATTCATTAATTAATATACCTCATTGACATCGTACATTTCACTGCATCTTTAACCAGATTTTTTAAGCTAAAACCAGGAAATATGTGGAGAGAAGGCAAAAATAATTACAGATACTGTAAAATCTGAAAAAGTAGCCATATAAAAATCTTGCTTTGTAGCTTAAATTTTAGACAGAGTGCACATTCTTTATAAACATTTAGGAGGAGGATAAAACAAGTCCTGGACATTATGTAATACAACATAAAGTTTGTTTAAATGCACTAGGAGCCTGAAAGGTCAGTGGCTGGCTAGTTAGCTGAGTATTGAGTAGTAGTCCAAGGTGCTCCAGAAGGCTGTGCTGCCATCCAGCGTGACCCGGACAGGATAGAGAGATGGGCAGGGAGAAACTTAATGCAATTTAACAAGGTTAAGTGTAAGGTACTCCATCTGGGAAAGAACAGCCCCATTGTATCAGCACAGGTTAGGAACTGATCTGTTGGAGAACAGCCCTTGGGAAAAAGATCTAGGAGTCCTGGTGGATAGGAGGATGACCATGAGCCAGCAGTGTGCCCTTGTGACCAAGAGGGCCAATGGCATCCAGGGATGTATTAAGAGGAGCGTGGCCAGCAGATCAAGAGAGGTTATTCTCCCCCTCTGCTCTGCCCTAGTGAGGCCCCACCTGGAATACTGTGTCCAGTTCTGGGCCCCTCAGCTCCAGAAGGATAGGGAGCTGCTGGAGAGAGTCCAGCACAGGGCCACCAATATTATTAAAGGAGTGGAGCATCTGCCCCATAAGGACAGCCTGAGAGAGCTGGGTCTCTTCAGCCTGGAGAAGAGGAGACTGAGAGGGGACCTCATTAATGTTTATAAATATGTTAAGGGCGAGTGTCGGGAGGAGGTAGCCAGACTCTTCTCAATGTCATCCAATGTTAGGACAAGAGGGAATGGGAACAAGTTGGACCACAGGAGGTTTAGTATTAACATGAGGAGAAACTTCTTCACAGTAAGGGTGACAGAGCACTGGAACAGGCTGCCCAGGAGGGCTGTGGAGTCTCCTTCTCTGGAGACATTCAAGAGCTGCCTGGATGCATTCCTGTTTGACTTCATCTAGGTGATCCTGCTCTGGCAGGGGTGTTGGACTAGATGATCTTTCTAGGTCCCTTCCAACCTCTAACATTCTGTGATTCTGTGCTAATGGTGTGAGTCTCCACTTGACTGATACAAGGTCCTGGGGATATAATGAGGCTAATTTTTAAATCCACATTTGCATTCCAGAGGAGAAAGCAGGGCACTGAAATGAATACTGCTGTTACATATCCAAAAGCATCAGTTTCCCTTAAGCATCTGAATGTCATACCACTATTCATCATCAACCTCACAGTCTCTTCCACTGAGCATTAAACTGATTTAAGACTCTGGCTTTCAAAAAGACATCTCCTTTTCTCTTCTGCTTTACAACATGGACAGTCTCAAGTGCTCTGCTGAGCCCATCAGCCAATACCTCAAAGAAGAATTGAGCAAACTCATTTGGTTAAGTAGGGTAAAGTCACATCCCCTCGTCTATGACCATGGCATAGCCATGGCACCCTTGCACTAGCTAGCATTCAATATTAGAGCCAAACTTTCCTCTGTGTAACTGCTGCTGGAGATTTGAAGTGTTTCTTCTTTCCTTCCCACATCCCTATGAGCTAACCACTGACTCTCGCTACTGCTGTTCTGTAACTGCCTTGAAAAGAAAACAAAATAGAAGACAAAAAAGGATCAGAAATCCCCTAACTAATTTTATCATCTGGAGAGCTGGCAAGCAGAAGTATGTGTGCTGTAGAACCGAAAGAGGTGTGGTTTGAGTATTTTCCACATTTGGTCTTGGTAAAAATATGAACAGAAGGCATTAATTCCTCCTTACTGATAGTAGGGTCTTGGAATCTTTTATCTGAAATAAAAACTCTTGGCAGAATTCCTCACATATGCAAATGGGAAAAAAATAATAATGATGGGGGGGTTTGTTGTTTTTTTTTAATTAGAACCTTTTCTAAATGCACCATTTTGTGTGTAAATTTTGCTGAAGGATTTTTCTTCTAGTGTGCTTTACATATGAAAACATCCCTGTCCTCTCTTAAAGAGTGAGCTGGATCCTATGGCTCCATCTCAAATAAATAACTCATCAAAATATTTGCATCTCTGTGTCCATGTGTGTGCTTCTGTGCTTACACATAACATCCAGGCACAGTCTGAAAATCACTTGGGGTCTTCTGTGGCCCCTAGTGCGATAACTGTGCTGATAGCAGAGGGAGCATTAAACTCATTACCCACGGTAAAGTGTGGGGAGTGATACTCATGTTCCTATAATCCTTGTATGGGTAGGATGAGCTCATTAGCCTTCTGGCAGTCATCCTAGGAGAAGGAAAATTCTAATTCCAAACCCGGGCAGATGGAGCTCGCTTAGCCCTGGAAGGCCTTCCATCTAAGAGAAGGACACTCTAATAAAACCTCCGTCCTAAGGACTTCACTGCCAGCATCCAAGGGTGCTGAGGGTGCTATCCGCTCGAGGGTGCTATCCGCTATCCTCTTTTTATCAGTGCGCTTGGAAAAGGCGCTGATGAGGAGTGTGGGTGGAGCCCTCCCTGGATCTTCGTTCGCAAAGCCTAGCCATACAATACATATAATGAACCTATAACATGTGTGACATAGATGGATTTGGTGCACTTGCACAAGAGGAGTAACCTATTGTTATCAGCGTTTCTCCACATAAATGGATAACACCCTCGAGCCTACGCAATCATTTTTTAGGTGAGACACAGCATGCGCAGAGCTGGACCCACCCTTTAATCCTAGGGTTCATCTGTCAGGGCCTAGCAAGCTTGGACACTCTCAGCAAAGTCCTTAGGATGTAGGTCTAATTAGAGTGTCCTTCTCTTAGATGGAAGCCCTTCCAGGGCTAAACGAGCTCCATCTGCCCAGGTTTGGAATTAGAGTTGTCCTTCTCCTAGGATGACTGCCAGAAGGTTAATGAGCACATCCTACCCATGGATATATATTATCTAACCTTTCGGTTTAGACCTGTCTGGCATGGGAAACCCTACCGAAGGTATGTACCATCGCCAGCATAGCTCACAATTGCATAAGGAAAAGAAAAAACAAAACAAAAAAAACAAACCCACAATCACCCCCAGACTGCTTGCCCACAAGATCCCACATAAAACCACCCCACATACCCTCCCACTGGATCGAAGACCCCCACACAGTCCCTGGGCAACAACAATAAGCACGCCGGGCGGGCATGCCCGGGCATGTCTGGGCAACTCCCCAGGCTCCGATATGCTGGGCTGCAGGCACCAGGTCTGCGAGGCAGGCACGACCCTGACCCCGGCCCCAGGTTCCAGCAGCCACACCGGGCAGAGGCATCCACCCCTGGACACCACCCCAGGCGTACCCAACCCGACCCCGACCTCCATGCCGATCGCCATGCCAGGCAGGGGCTCCCCCCCCCCACTGGGGCCCCGTTGGCTCCGTCAGGCAGGGACCCCCCAGTCACCACAGACCTGACCCAAAACCACCACCATGCCGCACCAGGCAGGTGGAGACTCCTCACCTACCACTCTACTCCCTCCAACTTATCGGGGTCCTGTCAGCTCCATCGGTGTCCTGCCGCGGTGGAACTGTCTTTCCAGGCTGTAGGCACCCAGTACTCGGTCCCTAAGGGAACCGCTGCAAGAAAACGGGCAGTGATAGACCTCAGCCTCGGCTGATAGAAATGGCCGGTATGTGTGCCGCCATCTTGACTGGAAACCCCCACATAAGTAAGAAACCATATATAAACCATCTTCTGGAGTCAGAGGTGACTAATAAGGCTTAGTAGGTATATCAGGCAACATGATATTGCATTGCCTGGCTGCTTGATCAGGTCTTTTTCTCTGCCATATTTGCTGATGCGGCATAGTGCTGAGCACTGCACACAGGAAAGACTTCAGTGCCTGAGTTTGGGAGGGACTGCAGTTGTCAGGGCATTGACAGTACAAGATTTAAGCCACAGACAAAGTGAAAATCTCATTTAGCATTATACATGACTGAATCCTCCACTTTGTGTAAGCCTCCTGTAATCATCCTAAACCAGGAGAGACAAAAAAAATCCCTGTTGAGAAAACAAAAGCTGCTCTATGCCTGCAGTATCTATGGTACTTTTGGATGGTATAGATGATATGCTATGTAGTGTCATTAGAATATCTCACACATTTCTTCTCAGTGGAGAACAAAAGTTAGTCCTTTTGTCAAACTCCTCCAAAGGTCTCTCAGGATTCGTTGCTTCCTCAATGAAGAGAGTAACTTGGCCAGCTAATAGGGGATTGATAATGCTCACAAACATGCCTGTAAAAGTCCAGCATAAGTGTAACTTTCACTGGAAAACATGTAGCCAGCTCTCACAGCACAGATTAGACTTTCCCCTTACATACCCTAGCTCTTTGGCCCCTATATCAGCCTAACTCTTGAACTCCCAGCCCTCTCATTGTGACAACAAACCTCAGCATATTTGTTGAGGTTGCTCTTGGGGTCTACAGGAGGTATGTGTTTACATCTTATCCAAGTGAGGAAAGCACTCAGCTGGAGGTCCCCTAGTTTGTTTAATTACTCTGCACACCAGCCCATTGGCTATCAGAGCAGGACATTTGTTTTGACTGTTTTTTTAGAAGAAAAGGTCATCCATTTCTTTTATGACAGAGAAGGTTTTGCTGCTGAGTTTCAGACACTGACTCCCAAACAGACACATGGCCTCTGAGTCAAGCCAAGTGAGATATCAAGGTTTCTCCTACACAGTCTGCGATCTGTGTGTGTGGCCTTCCACCAAAGCTGGAGCTTTCAGGCTCACAGAAATCAGCCAAAGTAGTAAGATGTTCATAGACTTACAGATACCCAAGAAACATGGTTCTTCAGACCACTGTGTTTCAGTGGTTTCTTCCTTTTACATTTTTCTGTAAGGAAAAACAGTACAACAGTAGTAAATTATCTTTGGGGTTTGGGACTTGGTTTTCTTTTCCTATTTCACTATAAATTCTTTGGTAAATAGGAGTGTATGGTTTAAATATTCAAATTGAAGTTTATGTTCAATTTTTATCCCAACTTGAAGTCTGAATATTTGAGACATGGATTTTGTACCCCAATACATGTCATGACTCTAAATGCTCTATAAACATTACATTTCCATCCTATCTGAAATTAAACTTCTCAGCTCATTTGTGGTGTTCCTTAAATTCTCACGTTGCAGCTCTCATTTTCAGCACTATCATTTGTTGTTTGAGGGCTGGACTCAGTTCCTTTTAGGTCTTCAATATCTTAATATCTATCTTCTGCATAGTTTAGTTAATTTAATGCTTGTTACTTTAACCTTTAGATTTGCATTGATTTCCCTGTGCTTGTTTTGGTTACATTTTCCAGTGGCAGTAAGTATTCTTCTCACTGGCTGAATTCATCTCTCTCAACACAACAGTGCCCATCAACCAATTATACCCAAATTTGGCTTCCTTTTTGCAAGTCCCTTAGGAAAATCCAATGGTAAACAAGAGGAATTCTCAATGAAGAGCTAGACCACGTTTATTTCTGCACGTACAGGATTCAGTAACCTTTCTCTTTCACTGGCCAAACAGCACACACTGGAAAGCCTGCAATCCATAAACGGCCAAAGGATATGAGCTTATTCAAAGGCAGCGCTCAGGAAGGGTGGGGTAATGCCAAAGGTCTAACGTAGTGCTTTACAGCTATGAAATCCCAGCAGTTTTTGCCAGCTGTAGCAGGACTCCACTGTGTGGGTGCCAAGCCGCAGGGCCACACACAGGCTCCATGCCTTAGCATCCACGCAGACAAAGTTTTTTTAAAAAAATACCAAAAAAAGTTATAAAATGCTGAATCAGACTCTCAGAGTCTAACCAAAAAATATGCACATCAACTATAATTTTTATTATAAAAACTCTGGCTGGGAAAAGAGATATAGTAGAAAAGCTGGAGGAGAAATATTCAAAGTGTTAAAAGCAAGCTAGAGTTCATGGTGTTTGACCACAATAGTTTTCTTGGCTGCTATGGTTCTATGACATATTTAAGAGGGTTTTAGGCTAATAAACTACAGTTGCATGTTATTATCTGTGGAGTTCTTGCACTCTCACTAGCAGTGCCATTTTTTCATACATTTATGATGATCACCGTAGTACACTAGTATGTGTTTTTTAGGAACATTTGCTGGTGGAGGAAAAAATGAGAGAGAAAGGGGAGAGAGAAAGACACTTGGTCCTCTTGTGCTACATCTGGGCCATAAAAGTCATCAATTCATGACTTGTCCCAAAATGGAGAATTAAAAAAAACAACCCACGCACACACAAAAAAAATCAAAACCTAAAACTCATCCTCACCTAACCAGCATGACCATAAATTCAAATGTACCAAAAAACATTGCTGATCTCAACATGATTGACAGATGGTTGAGTAAGTAGAAGAAGAAATAGCAAATTTGAAATGTTATCCCTTGACAAAAGAGGTAGTTTTTGCCTTTAGTAGGTTCCACAAATTAATAGCATTTTTAAAAAAGAAAAAAAAAAGTGTGGCTTTTTTCTTTTTCTTTTAGTCTTTCATTGCTTCAAGACTTGAAAATCATACTATGAAAGCTGGAGGATATTAATCTCTCACAGAAAGCTTAACACAGGATGCTATAAATGACAGGAAAATGATCTACAACAGCATTAAACCATAGAATAATTATTAATTATTAAAGGCCCAGTTCCAAAATATTCTAAAGGAGTTTTCTTGTTTTCTCTTAGGTCAGGAAGAGAAAAAGTAAGAAAGAAAAGCCCATAGTCCATTTCCAGTTTCTCATGTTTTCTGAGCTGAACTCTGCGTACAACTCTATATTTGTAAGACATCCTCATCTACCAGTTAATCAAAGCCCTGGAAATCGAAGGAATCCTGTGTTTATGGAAATCTGGCATTTCTGTAAAGTTTTGAATGAGAGCTAAATAGAACAGTTCATCTCATTGAAACTAATGGCTTCTGCCAAGTGGTTTTGCAGTGCTGGGTCTTCTGGCACAGTCAGCATTTAGGAATTCATTTATGAGCTTGGTTAGCTGGAGACTCTGGAATTCAAATTTATGTCTAAGACTTAGTGGTTTATTCCTGATAGGACTCTGTAAAGAAATTGTAATCAATTTACCAAACTCAGACTTTATAATATGCAGAATAGAAAGTTAGCCTTTTTTTCATGATTTAGGGCTTGGGATTTTTTTTCCTTTCCCCAGTGGACAATTATAAACTGTACACATGTACATTGTGTAACTGAAGGGGGCTTTTTATTCACCCATTTATACTTGCTTTTGAAAAAGCCTTGTCCTTGTAATCTTGACTTGACTTTCTATGGGCCTGATCCTGCTCCACTGAAAGTGCTCACATTTTCCTTTGGGGGAACAGATTCTTACTTTAAATGAAGTTACAGTTGCACCTAAAAAGCAGAGAAAAGTGTGGTTTGTCATACAAGTTGACTTTATTTTAATCAGTATTTGCATGAACACTCAGTCACACTCTGTTAAGTACTTCTTTGATTTGCTTAAAAAATATGTCTCCAGAAGCTTGCCAGCATATTTGAATATTGGCTTTTTTCCTGTGTCATAAAAACCTAGACATTTTTGGCAAGCAATGAACAAGAGTTGCTCTACCCTTTCAACGCAACTATAAATTTGCTCCTATTTTTCCCCTTTTAGAATTCCTTTGAAGAACTCATTGAATAAATTAACAATTTGGAAAACTGCCTGCCTTCTTTGTTGGCTTTGGGTTTCAGGGAGTTTCTTGGTAAACAACAGTCAGTGGATTCAAACAGTAACAAAGTAATTTAAATGATTAATCAAGCGTTAAAACTAGCGTAACCTCTCCTGTTTTACAAATTCTATATCACCCTCGCTAAACTAATAGAGGAACAAGACAACCGTCTGGAAATCTCATCTGAAATATTAGATTGAGAATCAAAAATTCAGCCAAGCATTGTGGTTTGTAGGGATATCCTAGCAGATAATAAATTGCATTAACCTTGCTTAAATTTTCCATATAAATCATGTTTGAGACCATATTGCTCTGAGGGGACTGTGCCTAGCTTTGAATACATTGTGCTACTGAAAAGGTTATTAAAAGGAGAAAAACAGATAATGACTTCTCTTGTTTTTCTTATGACTACTTTTTCCAATATTGAGGAACCTATGTTAAATATTCTGGCACCTAATGCAGAAAATCTCCTTCCTCCTGCCAGTACTTATGTTTTCTAATAGAAGATAAGAAAATAACATGCTCAGAACACATGAGGGTTTTTTACTGTTTTTCTGTCCAGAAATTATTTACGTGGACAAAAATAACCCCGGAGTTTTCCCAGCATTGTCGGAGCTAAATATTTTCTTCATCTTGCTCATTTAGAAGAACTTCACTTTTCCAGCTACATGGAGTATGAAAACAATATTGGAAAAGCTCCCTTGGGGTTTTCACCAACTTGCAAATCTGAAAGAAATCCAAAGGTTATGAAGTTTTGCCCATCTTTTCTGCTTCTGTCCACCATCTACCACACCAGTGTCATTTCCTAAGTCTTAAATGAAATAAAAGATGTTACAATGAAAGGAAAAGTTACTTAAAAGAACAACTCCTTTGAAATTGGGAGTGGTGTTGTCAGCCACACTGGTGGATGGGAAACGGAGCTGCACAAGCAGGAGTATCTCCACTTGGTAGTTGGTCCTCAAAGTTATTGGAAGGGACCATGCTGATATCATGAGTGTGCATGGCCACATCCCAGACTGGGGCTGCAATGGGCAGGAGCAGCCTTGGGGCTCCCACTCAACTCAAGCAAGCCATGAGAGGTGATGTCAGCATGGTGATGAGGAGGCCAAAGAGGCTGGTGTCCAAGGAAGGCTGCTTCTGACAGGTTTTGATGTTTGCCTGAGGATGAGTAAGCACAAATTGAGGAGGAAACTGCCGCCAGTTGACACCAGAAAAACTGCAGATGTGTTGTAGGTGCAGGACACCATCATGGTCATGTCTCTATCTGTGGAGGGGGGAGGGGAAGAGAGATGATGGAAGCAATAAGGCCACAGAAATCAGCAGGAGGGGGGTGATGTGTTATCGATTAGAAGAGGTGGCAGTGTAGCTGTTACCAGAGCTGTCTAGAGAAAGATTTGATTACCACCAAGCACGTCAGCAATCACATTATTCAGGGCCAATAAGAGGATTATTTCCAAAGAGTGTTACACAATATGTTGCACAATATTGTGCGATGTCATGCTGATGAACAATTTTGTTCTTTTCCTATGAAAATTTGTCTTTGAAAGCCCTGAAAAGTCTTCAGCAGCTTTTGTCAGTATTTCATCCCCAATCCCAAATCTTACGGCACTGTTGGAGTAGGCATGCACTGGCCTGATCTGAAATGTGAGAGAGAAATGGTGCCTCTAATGCCTCAGGATCCACCTGGCTGTAGGTCTGATGTGTATGGTCAAAAAGAGGCTGAGGTGGATGAAAATATGTTTCAGCTCTCCCTACACATGCCCATGTGCAACTCCCTCCAGCCATGGTCCTGCCGCCCTGGGCTAACCAGCTGTTTGAGAAAGGGGCAGGGTTAGTTCCTCCTGAAAACATGACTCCTGCTGTAGGTCCCACAATGGCATCTGAGGATTTTACTTGGTTTTGCAAATGCTGTCAACTCTGCAAACACTGCAGTCATCACAGCTGTCCCAAAATAAGTCCTTCACTCTTTCTGTAGCATCAAAAGCCCAAGGAAGTCAAATCTCTTTTCCATGCAAATTGGTTTTGCACAACTAGGAAAACACTGAACCAGCAAATTCTTCTTGGGAAAAAAATTCTCATTAAAATCCATGAGGGAAGCTTCCCACTTGTTTCTATGGTGTTTTGTTATATATTAAACAACCTTATGAAAAGAAAATATTCCAGCTATATTTAGAAGCATCAACACTTTAATATGCTGTTGCTAATTCACAAATAAAGTATAGAAATGAATCATGTGAGCTTGAAGTTTGTACATGTCCTTACACAATTGTTGCAATCATCTCCAAACTGACTATTTAAACTCTGATAAATCAAAATTAAAGCTATGCTTTGGAGGTAGTAAATACTTCCAAGGCACATGAAGAGTCCTAATTCTTCCCTGAAGTCCAGGCACATAGAAAGGGAAAAAGTGAGAGGGAACTATTTAAGAAACAACACGGCTTTTAAAAATCAATTCATTCTCATTGAAGGTAATAAACTCTGAAAAAGCAGTCTGACTTAATTTCAGGAGAGGATTAATGTTGCCTGGGCAGTTTTGTCCTTCCTTATTTCTCTTAACGCGTTTGAATTTGTCATGAGTGCAGACTTGATTGGGGTTTACAATGCTAGAATTAGGGTAGTTATATGACCATATTGGGCTTTTTATCTTTTTGAATATGGATACATGTTCTCAGTCTTGGCTTCATTTTGATGTAAGGTTTTGTTCTTTCTTCTCTCTGGGAAGGTATCGTAGATATATGCTCAAAATATGGGTAATTTCTGAACTTCAAAAAAAAATCAGCAAATTCCAGTTCAGGATTAGAATTTGTACCCTTTTAATAATAATGAGTTGGAACCCATAGCCAAGCCATCCCCAAGCTTGCACCCTGTGTTTGGGATTATCCTTGATAGGGCCAGGAAGAGTAGCAGAAATGCTTTCCACATCTGAATCTGCTGTGCATTGAGTTTGGAGACATGGTATCAATGTGCAGCCAAATCACTACCCAGCACTAGGGAGTTCCTCCCCCTTTCTGGCTGGCAGTTTTGTGAATGGTGCTCCCAGCCCCACCCCTTGAGAGTGATGCATGGATTGGGATGTATACTGGAAGCTCAGCTCCTGCATCTCCCATATTGTGGGGCTGCTCTTGCATCTAGTGATGTGGGTAACAAAGCTCCCATTGATCTCCAAGCCACAAGATCAGCTTTGTGCAGGCCTAAATTGCTCATCTGTTTTATATGCCAAGAGCAATTTGTTTTCTTTATAGACAGTGTAGTTGCAAAACCATGTTGTTTAAGATTAAATTTCTTTCATCTGGACAATGTCATCCAATGTTAGGACAAGAGGGAATGGGAGCAAGCTGGACCACAGGAGGTTTAGTATTAACACGAGGAGGAACTTCTTTACAGTAAGGGTGACAGAGCACTGGAACAGGCTGCCCAGGAGGCTGTGGAGTCTCCTTCTCTGGAGACATTGCAGAGCTGCCTGGACACATTCCTGTATGACCTCGTCTAGGTGATCCTGCTCTGGCAGGGGGGTTGGACTAGATGATCTTTCTAGGTCCATTCCAACCTCTGACATACTGTGATACTGTGACACTGTGGACAAATGGCAGCAACAATAACAACAAAGAAATATACTTTTGAAAATAATGAAAAAAAATAAAGTGTTGTTTGGGTTTTTTTAATAAAAGAAAATAATTATATTCAGGCATCCAGGCTGACCACAAATGCCAAGTTTGTGCTTGATGCACTTTTAACTGGTTGAAATATTATTTCTAAATAAACAGAGATTAAAATGGAAATTCTGACAAGGCTTTGACTATATTGCTATTACTATCACATTAAATCATTGTTATGGTCCTAGTAGTGTTGGTGCATAGCTACTATTGCTTGTGGAATGATGAAAGCTCAAAACCAAAACACACGCTTCTCATATAAACTTCAGAGTATTCAGCAAGAGAAGAGTTATACCCACCCAACTTTTTAGCATCAAGTCATACTGGATTTGCTATTATAAACAACTTATTGAATGTAACTCCTCTTCTAAATCATTTACGTGCTGTACAGCTTTTTGAGGAACTCTGTTTTATTTTTAGCACCTACACCTTATCAAGGGTGTTCCTCACAACAGTAATAGTTAGTGCAGTGACTTAAAAGGCTGCTGTCTGCACTGACCTTTATTTCTTGTTTTGCTGGAATTTTTTACTGGAATGTTTCAAAGGGGATTATTTGGGGGTGCCAGCTGTTGGAAAAAAGCTTCAGCAATGTATAAGTGGTTCAATCTAGTTTAGCTCATTTATTTGGATATTAGCATATTTGGAAAACATGGGATTAACTCAGTTAAAGTGTGATTATAGTAATAAAACTGGACCATGCAGAGTTGGACTTTCCTAACTGAAAATATTTATTTTCTCACATAGACTCACAGATTTTTACTAAAATTAAGTTCACACTCTTCTCCTGTACTGTCACTGTGTAGCATCTATCACAACTATATATGACGGCGTCCTCCAGCTCCTGCGCGTATTATTCATGCAAGCAATAAGTAGAAACGCCCTCTGGTTTTTGCTGAGAGACGCTTTAACTAGGCTTAGTCATTAAGAAACACCACACACAAAGGGGAAGAAAAGCAAAGCTTCTGCACCAAAGGGCTCCCAGTGATTCCTGTTGGCAGCTCAGAGTCTCACTGCCTTGGGAAAGTCAGTTTGGTTCCACATATGGCACACAAGCCCACCTCTCCTACAGAGACAGTGATGCTGCACCACCATCAGAATCATCTGCTGGCACCTCAGCTGTGAAATAAACTTTTTTTTTTTTGCACATGCATGAAAAAATGCATAAGTTATATGCCCAAAGATCTTCACAGGTTACAGATTTCAAAAGTTTCTGTAGATTTAGGCACTTCTTTACCATCAACAGCCAAATCACACTGTCTATCAGCTCCTTACTAACACCTTTTAAAATCCATCAGGACCAGATGGTGACTGGGAAAAGCCAAAGGAGAAGACAGAAACCAGCATCACAGTAAAAACATGTTGTAATTCATCTTGCTCTGAGTGCCTAACTGCAGCAAGCATGTGTAAGCTAGCCACCCTGCTCTGCACAGGTGTGAGCTAAGGTGCATGTTGTCCAAACTCATCATTTTAAGTGGAATGCTGACAGGGGGTTATTTATGGAAACTTGTGTCTGAGGAATATACTCATATACATAGTGCAGCCCACAGAAGGACACATATACCACTCTCAGAGTGCAATATCATCCAGCAGGGTTCTTGCAAAGTTGGGCTTTTTGACTTGGAGGAACAGAGGTTTGAATAATATTTGGCTCACTTTCTCATCTAATCACTGGTGAAAATGACAGTGGTGTCCAGGTGTTACAGCTGGACAGTTTATCTTGCTCTGTGCATTGCTACTTCCTTCCTGAGATAATAATGAGACTATATTGGCCTACTGTGATGACGGCTAGGAGGAATTTTTTGCCAGGTTTGTCCTCCTGTATTTGCCCTGTTACATTCTTCCTTTCATCTAAAATAAATGGTCTGTGGGAGGGTGAGAGAAGGGATCCAGTGCCTGATGGCTCCACTGCGTATGAATTACAAGACAGAGCACAGATGGACAACACTCCTTGGTGTTCTCATGTCTGGAGAGAGATCGATAGACAGGTTTGGAACAGAGAAGTGAGAAACTAACACTACCCCCAGCTCTTCGCAATCTGGTATTCTAGTAGTCTTCACATGGAAATCAGTACTTTTGGCTATGCAGTACCAGTCACAGTTCTGCAGGCAGAGCTGGGGATGCCTGGGGATTCAAAATTCAGCACATCCTTCCGTCAAGGAGTACTCACACTGCCAGGAGGCTTCCTTGCAGCAAGCCATGGCTCAGGAAAGGGCTGGACAAACTGGGCTGCTTGAAATGTTACAACTACAATGGCAGGAAGAGAGTCAGTCCTCATCTCTACTTTCCCACAAAGCACCAAGCACAGTCACAGACTCAAGGTATGAAGCTCCTTGGGTACAGTCAAGGTTCTCCCTGGTGAAGGCTCCAGGGGAGACTGGGCTCCTAGACCCCTTGCACATCATAACCTAGTTTTAGCAAACTGTCTGTTATTCTGTGGATAGCTTGTCTAAAATCTCTGAACTTTCTGGCTTCCTGAGCTTAACCCCATAAAAATCTACTTCCAAATGTGCTGGCACCTGCAATTTTCTTGGAACTTACTTCTTTCTTCTACAGGTACATCAATGAAAAAAGGAAGGTCAAAGAAAACATTCCCCCCCCCCCTTCCCCCGCCCCCCGAAGAGCAAGAATGGAGAACTAATAACAACAGATGAGGAGAAGGCTGAGGTTCTCAACATTATTTTTTCTTCCACCTTCACTGGCAACCTCTCTCCCAACACCTCCCAAGTTAAAAAACTACAAGGTGGGGACCAGGGCAGTGAAGTCCCTCCCACTGTATGTGAAAATCAGGTTCGTGACCTCCTGAGAAACGTGAATATACATAAGTCTATGGGACTTGATGAGATG
>VWZO01001866.1:209-23345 GCA_013396975.1 Bucco capensis | reverse complement strand
AACACCTCTCCTATGAAGACAGGCTGAGGGAGCTGGGATTGTTCAGCCTGGAGAAGAGAAGGCTTCAGGGGGATCTAATAGTGACTTTCCAGTATGTAAAAGGAACTTACAAGAAGGCTGGAGAGGACCTGTTTACAAAGGCCGGGGGCAATGGTTTTAAATCAGAGATGAGTAGATTTAGACTGGATGTTAGGAAAAAGTTCCTCACCATGAGGGTGGTGGAATGCTGGAACAGGTTGCCTAGGGAGATGATTGGGGCCCCATCCCTGGAGGTTTTCAAGTTGAGGCTTGACAGGACTCTGAGCAACCTGATCTAGTTGGGGATGTCCCTGCCCAGTGCAGGGGGGTTGGACTAGATGACCTCCGGAAGTCCCTTCCAACCCATACGATTCTATGATTCTTTTTTCCCCTTACTGAACATTTCCTTGCTTTGTCAGTCCAGTTTTTAGCCTTCATTCTTCCAATTTTATTGGGGGAAAAGGTGGTGCTCTGACAAGAGAGAGATAGAAAGCAAAACTGAACAAAAAAGGAGAATAAAACCCCCCTGAATTTCCAATGGCTTATTTTCAGCTTATTTTAGAGTAATAATCCAAAAGTTGTGTATCCCTTTATGTCTTACAAAAGGGCCTGAGTTTTCATTAGCATGGTGCTATTCATGAGATCTCTGGTTCTTCCTGAGTTTGCTGAAGACTAAATATGAAGTGCAGAGAGATGCCAATCCTGCTTTTCTGAGCAACACAGGAATTAGGGCTATGTTATGGAACAGACATAACTTCAGCTGGAGGGTTGCTATGTTGCAAAGTAGTTGTCCCTTGTCCTGCAGCAATGACATCCTGAACTGAATTCTTCTTTAAAGTTCCCACCTTTTGGATAATCCAGACTCAGTTTTAGTCCTGACTAAGACATTACTGGGCTAAACTAAAACTAGAGCTGAAATACTTTTCAAGTCAGAGACAGTCTAAATGCAAATCTGGACCCAGAACATGTTTGTAGCCCTCATCATCATAGAATCTTAGAACAGTTACAGCTGGAAGAGACCTTGAAGATCATTGAGTTCCAGCCTTTGTCCCAGCCCTATCAACGTGCTAAATGATGCACCCCAATGCAACATCCACCTGTCTCGTAAACACCTCCAGGGATGGTGACTCAACCACCTCCCTGGGCAGCCTATTCCAATGGCTGACAACCCTTTCAGGAAAGAAATTCCTCCTAATATCTAAGCTGAACCTCCCTTGGTGCAGTTTGCATCCATTTCCCCACATCCTATCTCTCTCCACAAGGGAGAACAGACCAGTCCCTGCCTCTCTACAACCTCCCTTCAGGTACTTATAGAGAGCAATGAGGTCTCCCCTCTATCTCCTCTTTCCCAGGCTAAACAGGCCCAGATTGCTCAGTCTTTCCTCATAAGGCTTACGTTCTAAGCCCTTTACCAGCTTGGTAGCCCGCCTCTGTACCCTCTCCAGTACCTCAATGTCCCTCTTGTAGTGAGGGGCCCAAAACTGGACGCAGTACTCAAGGTGAGGCCTCCCCAAAGCTGAGTAAAGGGGCATGATCACCTCCCTGCTCCNTTTACTAAAATCAAGATAAATAACATCCACAGCCTTTCCTTCATCCAGCAAGCGGGTCACCCAGTCATAGAAGGAGATCAGGTTTTTAAACAGGACCTGCTCTTCGTAAACCCATGCTGACTGCGTCTGATCACCTGGTTATCCTGCATGTGTTGTATAATGGAACTCAGGATGATCTGCTCCATCAGCTTCCCTGGCACTGAAGTTAAACTGACAGGCCTGTAATTTCCTGGATCCTCCTTCCTTCCCTTCTTATAGATGGGAGTTATATTTGCTTCCTTCCAATCAGTTGGGACCTCTCCAGTCAGCCAGGACTGCTGATAAATGATGGAGAGTGGCCTGGTGAGCAACCCTGCCAGCTCTCTCAGGATTCTAGGATGAGTCCCATCTGGCCCCGTAGATCTGTGGATGTCAACATGGAGGAGTAGGTCCCTGACCATCTCCTCGTGAATTGGGGGGGGGGCATTTTGCTCCCAGTCCCATTCTCTTGGCTTGTGGGGCTGGCTTCCCTCAGTACAGTTGTTACTTTTATTAAAGACTAAGGCAGAATACACTGTAATTAATAACATCAAATGGAGGGGTTTTCTCCCTTAGGTCCAACAGCCCTTTATAAAAATGGGCATACTGTTTCTCCTATTCTGCAAATGAGGAAACTGAGGTACAAGGTGACTTGTTTCAAGCCACATATCTTACAGTTTGTAGCCTAGCAGTCATTGTGGTGGGTCACACTCAGCCCACACAGGAGCCCTACGCAGGCAATAAAGCTGCAGCTCTTTATTTGGATTAATACTGCAATGGCAGCCTGATTTACGTACTCCTCTGCTGCTGGGGTCAAAAATTAAGTCACCTTTCAGTCATGAGGGCAGACCTGCCAATTGTAATTAAAAGCTTTCCTTTGAAATATGTGTCAGACTTTACACATGGTGAAAAGTGCTTCTCACAATATGAGCTTTCAGGCTGCTGCACTGAACAACGTACATGCAGTTAACCGCTTCTCTGTTGGGTCCCAACAGCATCTGTTCCTTTGCCAACACTTTACTGGCATTCCACCGAAATTAGTGTAGCGTGCAGTTCTGCCAGGTAGGGCCAGAAGCAGTTAGGAGGTAAATAGACTCAATTTGACTTCAAAGAAGGCTAATCTCAGTGGTGAATTGAATGGACTGCTATCAAATGAGGAAAACATATAGACTTTGCAATGATTTGACTAATTGAAGGAGAGATTGTCTGGTGCAGATGACACTCTTCTCACCTTTCCTCCAAGATATGTGCTGGCTGAAAGTCATCAATCACAGCTCACATGAGGATCTTAGAGCAATCAAAGGTAACTATGTCCCTAAGTCATCTAGGCCCTTTTGAAAACCCTAGTGCCATCTCTCTGTTCTGGAAAGTGCTACCTCCTACATTTCAGCTCCTGCTGGGAAAGTATAATATCATCCTGGCTGCCCCTCAGAAGCATGATTCGAGTTCAGCAGGGGCTTTTCCTGCAATGAACGCTTCACTCGCTATTTTTCAGGTGGTTTAAGCTGTCTGTAGAGACATACACAGAAGGCTTTCTTGTGAGATTTCCATAGTGCCTTGTCTCAAGCCAAGCCAGAAATATTGCTAGCACAGCCACCTTGTGGCATTGGAGTATCTACACATTCAGTCCCAGGAGACAACAGGAAGCACAGAGTCAAGCCAGAACTTAAAATAAATACATAAAAGTTAAGCAAATATTTTTGAACCTCTTGAGCAGGTTTGGGTTTTGTTTGATTCAAAGTAATAATACCTAGCACTTACAGTGTACTTTATAGTTTGAAAGCTCTATACAGACTTTAACTACTTATGTTTTGTGCAATGGTCTGGATCAGCTCTTGTTTGACCTGAATTAGTAATTACATTCTGGACATGCTAAAACATTTGGTTGCCAAAACAGCTGTATTCTTTGAAATGAATGTTTAGTAGCTTTCTCAAAAAGACCTTGTTTCACAAACTCCAGTTGCAACAAATGAACACGTTCCTCTTTTTGTTTCCTCTTTTTTTGCTGAATTTGAGAAAAAAAGTAATCATACCACAATGGAAAACACTTCATTTTCTCATTAAAAAGTACATTTCAGCAGCTTTTCATCACACTGTCCTGCCACCCCCAGATTTCTCTGAAAGGAGCTGTTATGAAGGAGACAAACTACAGCCAGTATGGCATGGAGAAGGGACACAAACGACCACGGAAAAGAAAGCAGAGCCTTTCTCCATTGGCTCTAGTGGGTGCAGGGAGAGGTTCAGTTTAATGGGAGCAGAAGTCTTTAACCAAGGCTTCTTTTTCCTCAGTCATGTTGTTTATTCCCTCACTTTTAGCCTTCTTATGGAGCTAGCAAGTGGACAGCCTGAATGTAGACAGATGGACTGCTGCCTTGATTTCCCTGTATTATGCCAGCAGGTGAGCAGCTGAGGAGCCTGCTGATCTCTGTGGATGTGGAGGTTGCTGGATGGTTTGCTGGACATGCTAAGGCCACAGCAATACTAGCCCAAAGCCAGCAGAGGAAGGAATCGAGGGCCAGAGGAAATTCCTCCAGGGCACATTTGGTCAGATTAAAGTGTGAGGCAGCAAGATAGGACAGCAGTGAAAGTGGGAGCTCTGGGAACAGACCATACAGCTGGTCATGCTCCCAGAACAGGAGGCTAAAACTCATGGTGGGAACGAGCCCAGCCCTAGTACGGGGTAGTGCATTTTGTCTCTGCATGGTGCCACTTAAGCGGCAGGCAGCAGATGGTGAAAAGACAGGAAGATGCTGGTAGAAGAAAGCTGGAGATCAAGCTACTTTGAATCCCCAGGACCTAATGCAGCGTTACTTGGTAATGAGAGGCTACAAACAGTGGGTGACATGGTAGCCCAGTATGCACATGTCAGAGACAGGTCTGAGTGCAACCTATTTTGCTGTATCTAGAATCAAGTTTTTCAAGTTTTCCTTCTCACAACTGATAATTTACCATCCCTATGATTTTTCTTGCTGCTTATTCTCCATAGGCATTGCCACTTCTTTGATCTCCACATAAATACATGCAGCTCTTGAACACATTGTTTACATAGATTAAAAGGAATCCTAAAGCTTACATGTACACACTGATAACCTCAAATCTGATTTGTGATTGAGTACCTGAAAATGGCTTTTACTGTCTGGAATTTTAAGGTTTACAACAACAAGGCAGATGTCTTAAGCCTTAGACAGCACAGGCGTCCCCCTTTGAATATAGCAAACACTGGCTTCCATGGTAAGGTCGGATCTCCAGCAGTGGTGCCTCTGAATACCAGAATGGCATTCAAGCCTGTGAATTTCACTGTGATCCACAGAACCAGCTTTATCTTCTACAAGCCAGATCAGCTTATGTATCATCCTGACAGTGCAAGTATTCTGAGAGAGGCATGCTGTGCTCTTAAACTCTTCTCTGAACCAGAGAAACCAGACCTTAAAACATAATGTCATATGGCTCATGAAGTAACTTGAATGCCATTAAGTATATTTTGAATTTGTACAATTTCTGCATATGTTCAAAACCTGATGAAATAGATTGCTCACAATCCTTTTCAGTAAGATGGCCTCATCTTTGCAAAAGAAAAGCATGAGAAACATTGGCACAAATCTCAACATTATGAAACTAGAGAATACTGCATTAAGGTTAGTAATTTCCACAGCTTCTGAAATCCCTTGATTCATTACTTTAGTTGTATCTTCATAAACATGATCACTGATTCTTAGCACTTTAATTATAATCATAAAACCGTATTCTGAACAGTGTTCTTGCCAGCAGAGCTGCATACCAATATAGACTGCAGTAAATGAGGGAACAGCTTGTGTGTCTACACCAACACCCATACTAAAACCACTCCAACTTCTAGACAACCTCACAAACATTCGTAGGTCCATTAATTATAAAGTGTGATCATTACAGGCTATATTTCTAATGTACACTGACCACAGGACTTCCCTGAATTAAATTTTGCTTGAGCTAAGACAGATCATTCAGGGGAAAAAAGAAAAAAAAGCACTGTAAGACCAAGTAACAATTTTTTGGTAGTACCTGGGACTTGGGCTTTTAAAGCACAACTACCTGGCAATGCCACCATTGACCTTGAGTTAAGGAGCCTTTGATGTGCAGGGCATGGAGACTCCTAGGTGAAGAGAAATCTGTTACCTCACTGATGAGGTTAACCCTCTACTACCACATATGTGATGAACAATGCAATGCTTAGCTCAGCTCATCTAAGATATCAGTTTTAGGGAGCCTGTGGTTATTTTCAAAAAGCCACAAAAGCTGTGGAGAATTTCTTCTTACACATTTGTTTCTGGAAGCCTCTAGACAGAAAAATTATGGCAATGCAAGCATAGAAAAAATTTTATCTGATACTGAACTATTTTCAGGAATGAGATGCTACAAGGCACTGATGTAAATGATGCTGAGATCATATATTAATAGGGTGTGGTGCATGGAATGAGTTCACATCAAATTCCACAAAATCCTGAAGCAGACAGTGTTTGGGGAAGATCCTACATATACTGAATAAAGACAGGCTGTTTGTGGCCTTAATCAGCACATGAAGTTTCCACACCTTAAGTCACAAGCACGTGGATATCTACCTCACCAAAAAGAGATACTGCCATAACATTTAACAGACTATTTTTTTCCACCTGGCACTTGACACTTTAGTCATTCCCAAGTGTCTAACCACCTCCATGTGTTTCAGAAATCTCTCTGCCAACCTCAACAGGACTTGAGAAGATCACAGGAGTTTTCACATATTTGGCTGCCCCAACTTATTAAACAGTCTCCTTATAGGAAGTTTTCATTTTTCAGCCTATATCCCAAAACTCTGATGTTCTTGGACAAGGAAATGTGGTTGTGGGTGGGCTCAGGGGTTTCTACCCTCTCTGCTTTCCTACCTGGTCTAAGGAAAGTTCTTTAGACTGGAAAGAGGCTTCTCACAGACTTCTGTGAGAGGTGATTTTACAGCCCTAAGTCACAATGAACAGCTCTTAACCATATATATATAGCCAGTTCCTGCCTGACTAAAAATGGGTAGAATGCCAGGATTTTTCCCCTTCACACTGTGTAAGATGACTCATGTCATCAAAGGCTGCAAAGTCAAGCTATGAATTTTACAGCTCTAGTGTATGGATCACACACTAAACTCTCCAAGTGAGACCTGTAGATACTTAAAAGCACACTTTTTAGTGAAAATATCTACATGAATCCAATGCTGATTTTGAAAAAAAGGAATTTCTTCTATCCCACAAAAATCTTTCCTCACCCCACCTTCTCTTCAAGGAAAGCCAAGGCAAAGAGAGAGGCTTTATGACATGTTGAAGGGAAGAAAAAATAGACACTCATTACTGGTATTGCCTTGCCTCAGAATATGTGTAAGAAATTCATGCAGGCGTGCTAGTTTTGAAGGCTGGTTTAGAAAGTCCGAGTAAGGTACATCTGTGCTAGCATTCAATATCTACCCCCGAACAAGTCTTCTTGACTCCATAATATCAACTTTAATGGAAAAAGACATTTCCAGAATATGACTTAAATCTTCCTGCCATGGATGAGGAAATTGGCCAAATGAAACATGCCCTCATACAACCTCTCTCTCTCCTTGAAGAGGCTAGCTAGGTGTGGGCGCTTTCACTAGAGATGTTAAGGCAAGTGAATCCCACTGGAAGAGACTTTCCTGAAGATACCCAAGGTCTCTGCTTTAAAGTAATGATAATATTGCAAGAGTCAAAATTATTTACTAAGTTACCAAGATGTGAATTATAGAGCTTTTGTAAATTATGTTTCTAGCCAGTGTCTTCAATTCATATTCTTCCTGCTTTCCTGAAGTTAACTGTGGATAAAAGAAAGTGAGTTTGAGAACTGATGACTATTGAATCCCTGCAAGTATGTGGCAGTCTAAAGATTCACAGCTTGGTTTCTAGAGCTGTCAGTTTTTCAGTAAGCTTTCTGAATTTTTTTCACAGCCTACATTACTCTTTGGTGCCTGCTTGGCTCCAACCACCAGCACGTTTGAGGGACTGAGGCAATACTCTTACTCTCCCTACCTAACCTATCAGTCTCTGTTCCTAGCCATCTGTTTAGGATGCTTAATGGTCTAGACCATGGTGCGTTCTCTTCTAGCCACTCCATACTGTTACCTCTGAACAGAAACGAAGTAGACGAGCGAAAGAGAGAGGGAGAGAAAGATAGCTCTTTGTGTCTTACTGATGCTTTAAATGCATGTGCACCAAGGTCTGAACCCTACAGCAGTTTCTACTGAGTCTGAATATCTCAGAAGAAGAGAATTTTGCAGTTCAGGGGTTTTGTCTAGTAGCTGAAGAAATTCTGGTGATGCTGCTGTATGGCCTTGTTTTCCTGGTCAGTCCCTCATTGCCACCTGTCCTGGCTTACACTGGGTTGTCATCTTTGTTCACTCCTGCTGAATCTTTTCCAGCAACATATCGTGTCTGAAGAGCATCTAATCTCTCAGGAGTCATAGTTAGGTTTCTCCTTAATAGGAGCCAGACAGGAAGAGTCTGTGGTGGGCCCTTGCAGAAAACCTCCAAGGTTGGAGAATGCTCCTGTGTGGTGGTTTGGTTTTGTTTTGCCATTGCTAGTCTACCAGTCAGGAGAATTGTTATTGAGCAAGGGAGCTTGAAGATATGGTGCACATCAGTGATAAAGTGCTATCACCTCCTCTAATTCTTCTATATCAATCCTATTTGGTATCAGTGGGATCTAGTCACCCAGAGAATGCCTGACTGTCATCAAAAAGGGCAAGTCTTCAGCATTTATCTTCCTGCAAGCATTAAGGACCTGTGCTCTAACTTTCTGCCATGGAGAACTTGGCCCTTTAATGTGGGTCCAAAGTCCCTGCAGATGAACATGTTCTTCCCATGTGCTAATTAAGAATATGTGGCAGCATTTGGAGGTGAATAAATAGAGAAAAAAAAACTTTCTTAGTGGGAGATCTGTGGAAAGAGCTGCAGAGGACCGAGAACTGGGAGGCCACTAGAGTGACCAGCTGGTGTCTTCTCACTGAGACCCACAAAGAGAAGAGGGCTTGTGGGCTGAATCCTTCATGTTATGGAGTCAAGCTTGAGGGCCAAAGACATGGGGAACTGTAGAAGCAGAGCACAAAATATATCTCATGGTGTGTCTGGAGAGAAACAGCTCTGACACATGGGAACTGAGACATTCCTGCAGGGAAGGAAAAGGAAAACTGCAGCTTAAAGACCTGTTCATAAGGGCAGATTAAGAGCTGTGGAACCTGCAGAAGGAGGCGTAACTGCAACATTTGTCATGTTTCTAATGCCTCTGTTTGGGACACAGCTAGCTCATTTTCAACCATTTAAAGAGCTTCTGTTTTCAGTCGTCAGAGAGTCATGTCTTCATAAAGGGTAATACTGTAAAATTCTCGAAGGATTAAGTAATTAGATTTTCCTTACCTGATGTAAGGCAGTTGCTCTGACCCTCTCACCAAGTAGGTCACCTGATTAGTACTCATTGCTTGGTGCACTCACACCAGGACCCACACTTTTAACAAGCAGGAACTGAGGACCTATGATTTTGGAAACCAGTATTGGAAGGCACTTGTAACTCTAGATGAGATTTAGGTTGACAAACAGACCATCATATGATATTACCAATGTGACATAAAGCAGAGGAATGACTGCAGCATCATGACTGTAAGATCTCTGGCCCAGTGATTGGTCTTGGCCATGGTCACAGCACCTGGAAAAATGAGGCCACAGTAGGTTTCTGGGAATTCCTGTCATGGTGATAATGAGCAAATGCGGACTTCTCCACTCAAGTGTTTGGCCATCATCTCCCAAAAGAGGCCTGCAATTCAGCTCCTGCATACACACTTATTTCTGACTTACACACCGGCTGAAGTCCAGTGGGACAAGTGACATCATAGTTGTGAAACTAGGGCTGAGTTTCATACAAAATCAGTTTTGCACACCAGGATTTTTACATGGTCTTGAAAAAGTCCAGAAGTTTTATGTTAGTGGTGCAATTCCATAGGCTTTTCTGCTTTATAGGAAATTTTTTGTTAGAAGTCCTGTAATCTGCCACACCAAAGTGCGTTGATCCCCCTAGGGACAATGACCAGTTAATCTCTTTACATCCAGCCTGGGTTGAGAGACAAAAACTGAAGAACTCAGGCTGACCAGAGGGAAACTAATTTGTGCTCTCATCTCTTCCCTTAAAAAATCACAATCAACACAGCAAAGGGAGAGCCAAAGCAATGTTGCCAACCAAGCGAGCATGCACAAAAAAATCTGAAGTTCTCCTTGGCTGAGGAATGAGTCTTCCAGAGGCTGTTCAGGCAGTTTAGTGGGTCTCTGAGCAGAAAGATGGGATGCAGGCAGGGCTTTGAGTGCGTCTCTACCAGATAAGGAAACAAATTCAGAGTCAATTGTTGGGAGAGAAAAACAAGTGCAAACACAGCCATCACAAAAAAATCACAACATTTCAGGTAAAACAAACATTAAATTAGCAGGAGGAGAAATTGGCAAATGTACCTGGTTCTTCCAAATAGGAGAAAGATTTGGTTAAAATTTTGGGGTTTTTTTCCAAGTGCCTTTTTTCCCATCAAATCATCCCATTTACCATTTACCTACGGACATTTTGTGAGACAGTACTGGACATTACATGAGCATCTCTGTGTAAGAGCTCTAAAACGTCTCATTTCTCTCTCTATCCCCAGTGTTCTCCTTCCTCAGTTCTGAATCCTTTCCAGAGCCTGACTCCAGTTCTCAGATGCAAGGATGGGATTATTTTCTCAGGGAAGACTGCCTTAGACCTCCGGGCTGCAACAGAATATGGCTATAGGAGAGCAAACCCCAGAAGATATGTGAATTTTATTTTTTAAGTAAAATTGTGATTTATGAGGAACAGCTGGACAGACTATGCGAGGTTTCATTTAAACAGATTTGAAGGCCACAATGATTTAGTAGAACTGCATATGCTTACTCTTTTTTAAGACATATACATCATATATGTAAGCACCAGGCTTCTTTTCCTACTATCTCTGCATGATAGTCATGTGCTTTCAACACCCCACATACACTAATGGGGTTTTTTTTCATCAGAAAGCCACTAGACAATTGAAGGATGTAGAAATGGCATGAACAAACTAAGCATGCCCTGGAAAGCTGTAGACAGGCAAGGACCCGACCCCAGGCTTCTCACGTCTCAATGCCAGAGCTTCAGTTTCTCCCCTTCCTCCTCATTCTGCTGCTGCAGTGGCCAATCTTCCTCACCCAGAGCTTCATTGTACATTTCTGTATTATTGTCACAAGTGCTAATTCATCTACCAGGAGTCCCCTGGCTGCACAGCAGGATGGTGAAGGGCACATTGGTGACATGCCTGGGCTGCTGGAAAACTCAGTAGTCACTTGGGGACTGCTGATTCCTGACACCAGGAGTACTTTGCTGTTATTGACTTTGCTGTAACTTAGACAAACAAACTAGCTGAATTCCAGACATAGAAGCAAGCATTAACACACAAAGAAGTGGTGATGTTTTTCAGAGAAACAGATGGAAACACATTAGCTTAAAAAGTCAGAGTCCACTCAAACATAACTGGCTGGCTCTATCTACCTGATCTAGTGTTCTGCCATAGACAACTTCATCCAGGCAAACAGAATTCTCCCCAAAAGTTAGGGGCACACAATTAGGCCTGCTCCCATTTCAGTAATGCAACATGGAACCCCCCTCCTATGCCAGGTCTAAGAGGGGGACAGTTATTTAAACTTTTAATAATGAGCCTAGCCCCTCCCACTGGCTAAACCATGCAGAACAGAAGTAATTAGGAGCCATTTTCATTCCTCTGCAGTTTTTGTTTGGGATAGTACACTAGATGTGAGGATTTTAAGGATATTTTCTCTGTCTAAGTCTCCCATTACTATGGCTGAAAGAGTAATTTAACTTTAATCTATTTTCCTTGGCAAATTAGTTTTGAAATAGGGAAGACCCCTATCTTCAGTTTTGGGCATCAGGGGAATATAGAGTCAATTTGTGAATGTGTTTGACTGCCTAAAGATACCAGATGGGATTTTTGAGAACATCAGCAGGTGTCAAAATAGGCCTTTGATAGTCCATTAGAAATCCACTGTAACTTGAAATTCCCAAATCTCCTTAAAAATCTGTCTTAAAGTACCCTTAAGCTTAAGGGTACTTAAGAAGTGTGTCACTTCTACAGATGTGGATGAACAGGCAGCTGAATACTGGATTCTTATATCTCAACAGAAGGCACTAAATTCCAGTTGGGTTTTTCTACCATACAAGTATAGGGAAAATCTCTCTGTAAATTGCACTTGTCAGACTGTCTTCAGTGAGTGTATAGTAATAAATATGCGTCTGCTTCTGCACTCCTCACTTCCAAATTTAATTGCATGTTGGTTATAGTTTTTGGTAGTGTAGAAGCCCAACAGATATGAGAAAGCCTGCTTTTCTTTCACTTAACTGTTAAACAACCTGCTCTGAGACAAACATTGGGGGAAGCTAAATATCCTTTTTTTCTTTGTAATAAATCTATGTAATACATAATGATAAATTATAACATAACATTACATAATATGTAATCTATTTCCAGTCTACCTATGTCCATACAGTTAATAGCTAATATTCCTTCCTTATAATGATTCTACTTCTCTTAGAATGGCAACCTGAAGCAAGATTAATGTCTCAGTGTCACCTGTGTATCAAGAGAAATTAAGGTTCAACATTATAGGGAAGTGGTGTTCACACCATCTCAGGTAGCTTTGACTAGCAGAGCTTTGTTGGCTCTTTCACCCTGGAAAAGGTGTAGCATAGGATCGGAACCCATTTCTTCTTACACCATCATCCATGCTACTTCCTCTGCAAGAGCCAAATAAAACGTCTTCAAGGCATTTCTTCTGTTTTATTAGTGTTATGGTCAGATCATGAAGGTCAGTTCTATATCCTAAGTACTTCAAGTCCAGCAGTATTTGAATGTAGAGCTGATCTCATGTCAAAGAAATAGACCACCTCAAAAAATACTTTTACAAACAAATCTGCTTCCTGCTATGTGCTGATACATTTGAGCTTAAGCCAAAGACTTCACAGATGTGCAGGCCTAGAACTCACTCTTGATAATGAGTTCTACATCTAACCTGTAGGCAGAAAGTGGCTCAGCTCATGAAGTCTAGAAAAAAGTCACAGTAAATCCCTGTGATTTGAAAATGTGATGAACTCAGAGGCACACAGTATGGTGAAGAAATCCTGCTTCACACATGGTAAAATAAAAAGTTGGGGGAAATCTTACTGCTAAGGTAGGTTGCATATGTGGTTTTGGAAGTGTGTTTGTGTAGAGTTTTTAAATCTTAAAACTGCAGGCCTTCCTTAGGCAAAAATCCAGTGGCTGAAATGGAGATGCTGCCATATGCAATCTGCATAACCAGGCTGGGAGTGCATGCACATAAATTCTCTATGCACGCTAGTGGTCAAAGAAAAGGTTGCGAGGAGTTCTTATTTGTCTCCCTTCCAATATGTAGCCAAGATGCAGGTAAAATTTCAATGACTTTCAAAGAGCCTGAAGAATTTGGCCCACAGGGTACCCAAACAGCTCTGAACAGTGGAGTACAGCTGAATTATTCCAGCACCAGACAAAGAGATCTGCCTAATCTAAGCCATGGCATTTGAATTATTAATGTTCTCTAATAAAGGCGATAAAGTATCTGTGGAACAGAGTGTTTCAGAGCTCTGTTAAAGATTGTGACTATTTTAATTTAGAACTTGATGAGAGACAATGCTAGCATTGTGTTACAGAGATTTAAAACAAATCTTTCTTGAGGATTTTCCTCTGTCCTTATCTGTAATAATAGAATTGAAAAAAGAGTCAGAGTGAGGGCTGCAGCACTGGAAAATATCTTTCTCAGAAGATATAGCAGACAGGTCACAACATTTTTAAACAAGGATAGTAACATTTATTCTATCAAAGCCATTTTATGTTTTATTTGTAATTCTGGCGCCTTTATTTTTTTAAGCCCTCATAACATGATGCTAATTACAGACATCAAGATGCTCTACAGAAAATACCAGTCAAAATGTAGAGGCTGCTTTTTTTCCTTTCTCTGCACTCCCACCCCAGCCCTTCTGTGTGCATTACATCATTACATAGTTTATTTTAAAAGTGCCTCTAAAATGCAATGATAGTAATGATAGACAGCAGGAAATTGATGGTGAGCACCTCTGGTCTGCAAATTCCTTTACAAAGCACTCCTGCTGCTCATCAGAAGACCTTGTTAGCAGAGGCTTGAAAATAAAGTTCATTTGATGTGTTAAAAAAATATTGGGCTAAAGTAATATTCGTCTTAGGACTGTGCATAAACACTTCTTCCCCTCTCTCCTCCACCAAATGAAAGTGACCAGTTGGTTGGAGGAATGGGTAGAAGAGTTTGTGTTGTTCTCTCTGGCAAGCTGATCTGTCTCTGTAGTATGTGGTCCTAGGTGGGAACACTGCTTGGCTCATTGGTGAGCACCCACAGGTGCAGGTTTGAAACATACTGAAATAAATATACTGAGAGATATCCAAATCTCAGGGGTGTCAGCCAGCCCAGAGAAACACAACACAATGCACAGACCACATGTCCTTTCTCAATCAGTTAGTTTCAAGAGGTTATTGTCATTTCTTGGGGAGCTAGTGTACACTGTAGGTCTTGAGGTGGTGGTGGCCTTCCTCAAACACTTATAGCTAAAATAACGAAGGGACCTCAGCCAGTAGTAGCAGCACTGAAACTGAAGTACCCCATGGCTTTTAGAAACACTGATCAGCATCCTGCATCAGATGACAAAATATCCAACTATCCAACCTTCAAAGTATTTGAATTTCACCTTGACTTGACCACATGAGCATCTGCAGGCTACATGTAACTTTTCAGCCAGGGCAGCATCTCCTAAAATAGCATCTGAGCCATTACTTTACCCTCTGCATACACTCACTGCATCACAGGGGTTCCCCACACCATGTTGCCCTGAGTCTAGCTGGCAACACCAGAATGGGCTCAGCTCTTCTAGATGTCACTGATTACTTAGCTTATCCTTGGACCTTTGTGGTGACACATATGCGCACCCCTGCCATGCTGTGAGGCTGAGTGACAACTGCTTCCCTTACATTTTCTTGCAGGCAGACAGCTCACAAGACAAAATTTCGGCCTTGTTGTAAGTATGGATCAGCCAAAATGTTGCAACAAAAACATTTGTCCTGCAGAGTAAACAAATAAAATGGCAACTCTGCACCAGTAAAGAACAGGAAGATTTTGATGACACTGGCTCCACTTTTTTAGCCTCTTAGAATTTCCATTGCCCTCAGGCTCATTATTCAGCTGTAAGTAAACACCAATAAATCTGAAATGAGTGAAATACATGCACTTAAGCAAAAAAAATAATCCTAAGAAATGTTTTCTCCTTTAGCACATTAAAAACAGTCAACACAGCAGTATTGGGGTGACTGATATACATCCTATCCTCCAAACCAAGGGTCCCACAAGCCTGCTGAGATGCAAGTCCTGGGAGGATCTTAGGATCTCAGGGAGGAAGAAGAGAGAACCCATGGTGGGAATCCTGTCATTTATTTCCTTCAAGGGGTCCCTTTGAGCAGTAATAGTAAAGACTAAACCAAAAGTGTTGATTTTCCTTCTCCACTCCAGTGCTGTGAGGAGTGATGCAATCTGCACACACCTCTGTGTATACGCTGTGCTGTCAAGTACTTATACTCTATTTCATATGCATGAAAATCATGTGTCTTTAAGAACTACAAAAGTGATTTTCCAAGTAGAAGAAAGATTAGCGCTTTTTTGCCACTGTCATGCTTTGTGGACCTATAAGTAGTTCCAAATTCTTTCTTTTTCATTAAACTGAGGAAGGTTTGCTCTACATTTGCATAAGTAGTCATTTTTAATTTTTCCATTTTCCTTTTTTAAACAGGAAACCTCTCCACTGCTTCTACACTTTCTCTAAGCTCTTTGTTTATATTCTACTTCCATTACCAGAATAATACTTACATTCTTCCATCCCCTATTCTGAACAAACATTTACGCTGACTCTAAATTACTCCTATCGTGTATAAAGAGAAACAACAAAGCAAAAGACAACAAAGGTGCATCTCTGTGAGAGCACAAACTGTGGTTGCAACCTCCTCACTGACAGTAAACTTGAACGGAAACTGTTTGCCAGCCCTGAGCATCCCTGGCCACAGGACCATGATAAAAATGCAGAGATGCCTCAAATGGAAAGTAGAGCCATGGAAGTCAAATAGCCGTATCTGCCATGGTTCACAAAAGTTAATTACCTTTTTGCTCATGAGTTTTTATCTAGTTATACAATGATATGTCTGCCCATTTGGGCAGATGAAAAAGGATCCAGCCAATACAAGGGATGTCGTGCTTATTTATTCTTCAGGCTAGAAGCTCCATGAGCCCCACACTGCCTGAAAAGGGAACAATAGCAGGTGGGAGCAGGCAGGGAAGGAGCACTGTTAGGAGGAATTTCTTCAGTGAGAGGGTTATCAGGCATTGGCACAGGTTATCCAGGAAAGTGGTGGAATTACTATCCCTGGAAGTGTTCAAAAAAACATGTAGACATGGTGCTTGGGGACATGGTTTAGTGGTATGCATGGTAGTGTTAGGCAGATGGTTGGACTTGATGATCTCAGAGGTCTTTTCCAACATTATCACTATTTTTTTGTGATTTTCTTGGCTGTCTGGGAAGAAGCACACCACACTGCAAAGCAGGAAATGCAGGCACATCTGGACACTTCTGGTCACTAGGAAGATGTCCGCAGCTATGGGCACAAATGTACGGTGATATGGGAGTTAGATGGGTTCTCTTGGAGAGTCTGCTCTTAGAGCTCAGTAGCTTGTGGTTGCCATGACTCACATTTAATGCATCTGATCTTTCCAAGATGCATCAGAGCCCAAGTCTTGCTGTTGAGTACCAATCATCCTTTGTGCATTCACAGTGCACACTGTGTGAGAACTGTGGTGTTTTAGCAAGGACTTGTCTGTCCAAGCAGCTCACAGAAAACTTTTTCATTCCAGATGAGGACAAGGAAAGCTATCTCCAAAGAGCTTCTCACCACAGCACTCCTCCATTTGCAGAAGGGGAATACATCTTCCAGTCTCCCAACGGACAGCAGCACATTGTGATACATGGAATCGCTAACAACAGACCAGAAGAACTGAAATTCTTCCCTCTCCCTGACTTTCACTGTCTTCCCTCCTTAAAACAAACATCCCTCTGTACATTTAGTGGGTAATGCATAGAGCATGAGACCAGAAAACCTTTCCCTTCTGCTGGTTTTCTATTTGACCTGTAAATATTTTCCTGGTATATCTTATTAGTTGGGCTATGGATAATCAATAAAAAGAAGCAGAAATTCCACATATGTATGCATTTTCTCCACATTTTTCCAAAATCCAAATACAGCTTGCAAAGTCTGTAGACATGTCAGGCCTTTTCCACAGATGGTCTGTAGAAACTTTATTACTATACATGAGAAACAAGAAAAGAATCTGCCCGGAGGTCCCAAGATGGATTTGCAGGTCTGGTGGTTGAGAAAAATAAAATGTTTTTACTTGAAATGTGAATGTATTCATTCTGTAAATCATTGCCTGATAATAAACCTATGGTCTTTTCAGAGTTGCTTTTTATTGAAAGCATTTTATAGCCTAATTTCCAGAAAGAAGATCTCTAGACAAAATTTCTTGACATAGTTTATGCTTTCTATGTGTTATTTTCAATTTTATCCCAAAATAAGTGATAAAACTGTAGCAGTTCTTTATCTTACAGATCTAGTTTTAATTGCATCTTCTATCATTCTGAGTTTGAAAAATATGGTTTACAAATGTCTAGATATTAATTCTACTGAAAATGTCTTACAAGGCAGCCTTTTAACTGAACAGCCTAGGAAAAGAATACAACAGTTTTTTAAACTTTGGCTCAGCATCTTATCTCTTCTGTGGTGATGAAAATGAGTATTGCATCTATAGCAAGGCATACCAAGCTTTCTGTGGAATTTCTTACGCTTTCTGCACCAAATGTTCTACCAGCAGGTGTGCCTCATGCTACTCAGAACATATATAATTAGAAAAGAATTATGCTAATGCTGGAAAGAGTAACTGTCCATAACTCAGCAGGTTAGAGAACTGGAAGCCTTAGAGCAGAAAAAATAAGTGGAATATTGAGCTGAAGAAGAAAAACTTATTTTCTTTGTTTTCTTACTGTGCAAATAACTGTTTTATATGTAGGATGTAGTTCCTTATCTCCTCTTTGAATATCCAATCACATTCTTACTTACTGCAGGCAGAAGACACAAAACACTACCAATGGTCCCTGGCCCACAGCAAAACCTCTGGATAGCTGGAGTGGCAATTCTTGCTTAGGAATGCACTCTCCAATCCTGAGCTGACTGTGTTTCTGGTTTAAGTCCACAGAGAAAGCTCTACCTTATATGAGTCCCCAGGATTCAGGGGCAATGGTTTTAAATTGGAGATGAGTAGATTTAGACTTGATATTAGGAAAAAGTTCCTTACCACAAGGGTGGTGGAATACTGGAAAAGGTTGCCCAGGGAGGTGGTTGAGGCCCCATCCCTGGAGGCATTCAAGGTGAGGTTTGACGGGGCTCTGGGCAACCTGATCTAGACGGGGATGTCCCTGCCCACTGCAGGGGGGTTGGACTAGATGACCTCCAGGGATCCCTTCCAACCTAAATGATTCTATGATTTCTGAGGTCCACTGCAAATGTACAGAGCTCTTGGCTTGTTCCCTTCACCAATGCCCTATACTACTGATAGCGGAGAGCTTTAGTAGTAGCTTACACAAAATAATTTCAGGAGAATTTAACTTTCCCGTGTTCTTACATATGACCAAGACTGCTGAAGTCGAGAGATTTCTGTGGTCAACTTGAGCTGTGTAGGAGCCCAGATTTGTTCCTAGGTGATGAACACCAACATTCTTCTTCTAAGCCAATTATCTCTGGTCCTTGCTCATGATTTCAGAATTTTGGTCTCCCTTTTTACAATATCACAATGGCTAATTTAACTGCTCATCACATTCAACAGGCTTCTAACAATGAGGACCATGCTTTTGCATTCTTCTTTTGTCCTCATTGTAAAGTCTTTCCCAAGTTTCCAGTTAACTCACATGGACTCTGATTTGTTTCTGTGAACTGGAAAAATCCTTTGCTGGAAAAAAAGAAGGGAAAGGCTGATTCTTTATAGACATAGCCTTCAGATGAAACTCACTCATCTTCAAAATGGAAACATCTGCCTTAACATACTGACATGCAAGATAAGGCTTAGGCTTCATCTGATAAAACATTTTGAAGATTTTCCCAGGGAATTATTTTTCTTCCCTTATAAGTGAAAGTCTTGATTGCTGGTTCAGATATTGAAGATTCCTGGGAAGGAGGGGTTAGTTTTGCTATATTTTTGTAGATCAATAAAGTTGATAAAGGCACTGAGATAGCCTTTGTCACATTTGCTAGAAGTATTAATAATTGTATTTTGAGTGTAGGTATATTTCTGTCTGTCTCATGAGGGCTAAATCTCTGCTTGTTTCATTTTTTTGATATTATTCTCATTGCTAAGCTGCTGCTAGAAGGTAGTGCTCATCATACAAGTCTGTCTTCAACGTTGCATTTGCTCAGGCTCCTAGCAAAGGGGAAGTACTTTCCATGGGAAAATCACTAATAGAAATTGGTCAATATAGGAGATGGGGCTCTGATGTTTTATTTCATCCTAGTGAGTCCAGTCTTCTGTATACGTGACTAAGAAGTGTCCTACTTATATAGCAAGGAACAGGTGTTTTAGGGAAGGTGCAGAAGAACTAGGCACATATCACATAGTGATTTATCCCTTTCACACTCAACCAGTCAGTTTCTGATAAGCAATAGATTTGGCTACACATGGACAATCACTTTGAAGACTCACTGGTTGACTTTTCCTTAATGCATTTGTCTTGTCTCTTGCAGAATTCATTAGTACTTTTAGCCTCTATGAAGCCCAGCAGCCAGGAATCTCATACCTCCTTTCATTGCTTTTGTAACTGCTGCCTCACAATGTCGCTAATGTTTGTATGAGTGCATTGCAATTAATCATTTCTTCATGTTCTCTGCCAGATCAGCATTTCACAGCAGTCTGTCAGAATCCAGCTCTGCCATTTCTTTTCTGAGTTGAAGAGAGCAAGACCTTATAACCCCTCCTTGAAGTGAAGCCTCCAATAGTCTTTATTGCCCTTCTCTATAGANCTGATGAGGAGCGTGGGTGGAGCCCTCCCTGGACCTTCGTTCGCGATGCCTAGCCATACATACCTACATTTACTAAATTTCCTGTATTCTTTTTAAGATGCAAAAATAATTTAGGTCCTGGCTAAGTATCAATAATAAAAATAATAGCATACTCTCTTTATTGTACACTCTATGTCTTTCATCTCATCTTTCAACTGACCAATCTCTCTTGATGCTTTTTTTTCTCATTCTCATTTTCCATGGAGCACATCTCCTACATTTTCCTTCCCAACAGTTGTGTGATAAGATTGGGGAAGACAAAAGACATTGTCTGCTCTTTAGGTCTGCAATTAAAACAATATCCTAGAATATAAAAAAGGATGTAGCATGATCAAAGCATAGGATTAAAGATTTATCTAACAAATGGTCATTAAAAATATGTACACTTAAACAATGGGTACTTATGATGCGCCCTTCATTCTATGCGTGATGAATAGGACCATTTCTGTGTACACAGTCAGAACAAATTTTAAATCGTACTGTATAGTATACTTTGTGGCAGTACATGATGGCCAAATTATATAAAATATGATGAAGTTAAGAAGTTGCAGCTGAACTAACAATACGTATGTTCTCCTGGAAGGGGACATTGAATAAATGGTGCATGGTTTTTGATAGCCAAGTAAAGTTCTTACAAAGGCTCTGTTGCATTTCTCTGCATTCTTCAGTCATAACCTTTTAAACAAGTATTTGCAATTTGAAGTGATCAGTTAGCATGATGGATACAAACGTAAGAAAACATTTCTTACTAGGAAGTAATAATTTTATCTAGTTTTTGGTAACAATAATGATTTCTGTTTTGGGAGCAGTCCTGTGCGTATGTTCACAGGTATTTCTCCAAAGACTGACAAAGTCATTTTAGAGTCAGACAGATTTTCACAATAGAAGGGATACAGATTTCCATGATGGGAAAGCTAGACACTTTTTCCCTTCAATTTTGTCAAAGCTGAAAATGCAAGGTATGAACAAAACCACTTCCAACTTCATTATTATATAATGATCACTTAAGAAAAAAGATGGAAGGTATGGTCTTGTAAACCGTTCACAGAGACGATTAAACAGCAGATCTGACTTTTAGAGTTTGTTTTTGAGTCATTCAGGAATTGAGCTAATCACTCTGAACTAGATAAAATATCAGATGATTTCACTTTTTTTTTTTCTGGTGCACCATCAGAGAGGGCCAAGATTTGATGTTAAAAATTGCAGCTTCTAGAGGGGTCTCTTAAAGCTGTAGATTCACTGAAAATCTTCAAAGCCCTTCCTAAGTACTGTGATTTGTGATTGCTTTCTTCCACATTACACAAGCCACAGTTATTCTGCTCCAGGGCCTAGGGTAGTTATGGGTTGCCCTTGAAGCAGATTTCCACCTTCCTTTCACCTCTGTCTTCCTGCCTTGAGCCCTCCTAAATGCAGATAATATCTTGTCGTTCTCATCCAAATGGAAAATGTTGAGGTGCCATTTGGGAGTTGGCCAGCTCTTGCCTACCATCTGTAATTGGTCATTTTCTTTAACAGTATCTGTAGGATTTTTGCACTTCTTTTCTCCTAGAAGTAATTGTAATACTGGTCAGCTTCACATTCTATGCAAAGCTCAGTTAGTGCTTGGGCACCTTTTTGAGGTCCAGAGATGAAAAACACACGTGCAAGGGCTCATCAGATGGTTACAGCATCAAAATATAATTATTCATCTTGAAATTCAGCTATAAAGAAGCATGTTGATAGAGGGTAAACACACTTGTATGAAATCCAAACTCATCCAACTTTTTCAGACCAGATTATATTAACCTCTTCCATTTCCTCAGTCCTCCTTCCTCCCATGCAACAACCTCGGTCCGAATTTGCTGTTCACTTGTGCCCATACAAAGGGCTTCTCTAATACTGCTTTGCCAGTTAAGGCTAATCTCATTCATTTTCTTTTTCTTACTTGTTTGTGNTCCTTCTCTCTCCCAGAAGCACCATGGGCTCCTGGCAGTTTCCACTGTGGAAGTTCCTCCCCGGCGTGCCGTGGCCACATTGCCACTACGTTGCCAGTTCTTCTATCACGCCTGCAGCTGCTCCTGGGTTCATGGGAGCGGGCTGTTGCTGTTTGCTGCTCCAGGGGAACTTGCAGGTGCAGGCTGCTGCAGGCTGTCGCCACTCCAGGGTTTGCCGCTGCTCGATGCTTGACACTCCGGGGTCTGCCGCTGCCCAGAACCTGGTGGGGTATGCACCACTTCCAGCGCTGGGGCCAGCCCTGCTACTGTGCTCACCAGGACTGCCCCCCGCGGCTCCACACGGCTTCATGCCGGGCAGGCACCAACAAGCAGGGATGCGGGTCACCGTGGTGACCTGCCGCAGCTCGGCTCCACAGCTCAGCCGATGAAAAGGGCTACCCCCAACCGAGGGTTTACAAACAAACACATTAACAGTCGGGGGGGGTGTGAAGGGGGGAAAGACGGATACCTCGGTCATTTACATACCCTATAACATTCCACCCCTGTATCCTCTTTCTTCTCCTTCTACCCACTGACATGCATTGACAAACATTTTAAATCAATTTCACAACTAACCCGATTCCGCAGCAGCTTACAGAACCAACATATTCCGTGAACAGAGCTAATTGATTATACAAACAAACTCTAAAACCAATTCTCAACTTGGCTAACTCTGCTAAACGCAACACTTCAATAAACCGATTTTACAATCCCGTGGTCTGCTCAGGAGGCTCTTCTGGATCTTGAGCAGAATAATGCATCCTACATGGATGCATCTTGCCACAACAACATGAACATTCCAACCGTGATCATTTAAATTTACATAACACGAACATTATATATATTATACTTCCAATGGTTATGATTAGCAAAGCTGCACCTATAAAGTAGGTTATGAAAAGAGAAATCATACTCTCCAAGGCCGCTCTGGTGTCCTTCTCCTTTTTTTAGCAAACAAGTCTGGACTCAACAGCTCACACGTCTGGTGCCTTGGTCTGCTGGAATCAGGAATGGCTTGCACACTAAGAAATTCAATAGTCACGCTCCCTCTAGTCCAAAATGTATGCGCCATTCTGGACCTAGAAGCTTCCATTCCAAATCAGACTATGATACATATACATATATATACATATAATACACTTCCAAAAACTTTATAAAACTATGTACATCAATATATACATGTACTATGCTGCTGGAAAACTTTATAAATTATATAGATATCAACTATATACATTCAGGCATGACCCCTTTGCAAAGAGACTTCTTAACCAAAGATAAAGTC